>JANBPO010002988.1:2891610-3472474 GCA_024336825.1 Amorphophallus titanum | reverse complement strand
CAAGCAGCCAACAGAAGCGTTAGATGACCTAAATGAGCCACTGATACGCCTGAGGAACTCTCATTTGATGTCTCAGGCTTCGGCACAACCGGGTTGCGCCACCGTTGATTCATCGAAGCCTCAAAGGTAGAAGAATCTCGAATTGGTGTCGGAGGAAAACCGCGGTGCCCATGAAGTGAGAACCCAGACGACGACTTGGGGGATAATGCCCAAGAAGTCACGCTCGAAGGACTGCAGCGTGAAAATCAACAATTGAAAAGCCTCATGCACGATTATTGCGGGAGAGAGAATTGTGGCCACCACAGCCTGCCGTGACACCACGCATAGAAGAGCCAGCACCCCAAAGTGGGTTGACCATAGTCAATGCTTCAGCCACTACAATGAAGAGAATGACAGTTGTGGGATTCGAAATTCCCCATATACAAGCAAATGTCTGATCATCAAACACGCCGATGCTAGAGAATTTGATAGCACAACAGTGGATGATTGAAAGAATCATGGAAGTAAAGTTTGCTCAGCGTCACAAAGGTGTTGCCGCTATTGACCTATACAGTGTGCCGTACCCACTCCACCGCCCGTTCAATAAACTCTCTCCGGAGTACTCCAAAACCCCTAAACTACAAAAGTTCAACGAACAAGGGTCTCTTGTGGTAGATGAAATTTTTTCTTTCTTACTTTTTAAATAAATTCCTTTTGTTTGGGTATTTGATATTTGTTTATTATTTCATGTGCGTAGGCGTGTCAGTCACGAAGTGATAATTTATTCAGACTCCAAATACCCAAAAGTTGCAAGTCACATGTATGTGCGTCGTCTCACCAATCAGACAAAAGGAGATATTGAGTCGGGTCCCAAAACCTGCTGTATCGTAAAGACTGCGACGTTAATTACATCTCCCCGAAAGGAGAAAACCCTTAATTACTCACCAGGAGAAATGGCCCCATGGCCTGCAGTTTAGATTAATGAATGAAAAAAAAGGAAAGGAAAAATTTATTATGAAATTATTTGTAACGTGACCATTTTATTAGCGAGGAAGAAGTCTTACATTACTCGTAACTGTTTCGTTATCACTATTAACTCCTTCATTTTCATCATTCATCATTTTTTTTAAAACTCCTTCACCTTATTATTATTATATATATAACTCCTTCAAACTTTCTTCTTGATCGAACCAACACTTTGAAGTGATAAGAGGAAATGGGAAATGATGGGGCATTGAGGATTTCTTCTGACTCTCCCCCTCAAAAGATGCCTCAGATCCCGAAGTCACTAGGTCCACACTTATTTAATCAAGGAATATTCGGCTTTAGAAATATTTCAAGGAGGGCCATATTTATAATTACATTCGAGCATGCAGGGATGTATATAAACATAATATAAAATAAATACATAAAACATGTATGACAATCTACCCTTTATGTAATTTTTATTTTTCACCTAAGTGCAAAGCTAGGTATGTATGTTCTCACCCTTGCACATCTCAAGTTTTCTTCTTATTTTGCTGAGTTGTTCTTGATTTAAGGGTTTTGTGAAAATATCAGCTAACTAATTATGTGTGTTAATGAAATTCAATTCAAAAACCCCTTTCCCTACATGATCTCTCAGAAAATGGTGCCAAATATCAATATACTTTGTCCTAGAGTGTTGTACACGATTTTTGACAAGTTGATTGCACTAGTATTGTCACACAAGATTGGAACACAACTCATTTCAATATCCAAATCAAGCAATTGATTTTTGATCCAAAGTACTTGGGCTCCACAACTTCCGGTGGCTACATATTCGGCCTCGACCGTTGAGAGAGCTACTGGATGTTGTTTCTTGGAGGCCCATGAAACTAGGCACCCACCAAGAAACTGATAGTATCCACTAGTACTTTTGCGATCAATAATGCATCCAGCATAATCGGCATTGGTGTATGCAATCAGATCAAATGAACTACTGATGAGAAACCATAAGCCAAAGTCCAGTGTGCCAATGAAATACCAAAAAATCCATTTTACAGTCAATAAGTGAGATTCTTTTGGACATGACTGAAAACGAGCACATAGACTTACACTGTACTGAATGTCAGGGCGACATACTGTTAAGTATAGTAGTGATCCGATCATACCTCGAAACAGTGTAGGATCTATTATTTTACCATTTTCATCTTTGTCTAACTTTGTAGTTGTGGCCATCGGAGTAGACATTGGTTTTGCTTCTGATATCCGGTATTTCTTTAATAGCACCAACATGTATTTGGCTTGATTTATGAAGATGCCTTCCAATGTATGCTTTACCTACAATCCAGGAAAAAATGTGTGTTCCCTCATAAGACTCATTTCAAATTCTCCCTGTATTATCTGTGCAAACTTATCACATAAGGCATTATTAGTAGCTCAAAAAATTATATCATCAACATACACTTGCACTACCAATATGTCTTTACCTGATTTCCTTGTGAAGAGTGTTTGGTCAACCATATCTCTTTTGAACCCATTTTCAATCAAAAATGATGTGAGCCTTTCATACCATGCCCTTGGTGCTTGCTTAAGCCCGTACAAGGCCTTTTTGAGCTTGTACACATGTCGTGGATGTTTAGAATCTTCCAAATCTAGAGGTTATTCTACAAAAATATCCTCTTTGATGTATTCATTAAGAAAGGTAAATTTCACATCCATTTGAAAAAATTTAAAATTCAATGAGCAAGCATAGGACAATAGAATCCAGACTGCTTCTAGCAACTGGTGCAAAAGACTCATCAAAATCAATGCGGACGACATCATGTGAGAGGCCAGATCGCCATGTTTCTCCAAAGTGATGTGACATTTAATGGTTCCAGAGTTTTTAAGGTACAATCTGCTCAACTGTCTTGAGGGAATCCAATGCTAGCATAGACTTACGGAGGTCTCAATGATGAAATCGCCAGTCCGAAGAATGGAATATCTCACAGAGGGCTCAAACATCACCGAGAGCTGTGGGGTATACAAGAATCATCGTGAAACGTGAGACTGCATCTACAGACTGAGACACAGTGCCAAATAGACTCGCGGTGTGGGCCGGGAAACACGTGAGACGCCGTGAGACAGGGAATTGGCGCCCAATCGGATGGTCACCAATTCGAAAATTGGCGCCCTATCAGTGGGTCGCCCATTTAACAATTTCAGTATTTATAGTTCAGCCCCTAGAATTGGCACCCTGGTGTAGGGGCACCCATTCCCTGGCTGACCAGTCAACAATAAAGAGCGTCATCTCAGAGAGGCGCCCATTCACTTGTATTCTCTCTTTTTTCTTTCTACTGTTACAAATTTTTCCTTAGAAACATACGTCTCTGTACAGGGTTTACATGAATAGTAACTTATATCTTGGCATGAATAATACAGTAAAGATCACATCATGTGGAGAGGATTATAAAGGATCCATTAACATGCTCTTACGTTAATATCAGAGTCAAGATACAAACTTTTAATCATGGGTTAATATTAAACTATGCAGGTTAGAAATTGGCGCCTTACTATTTGGTCATCCATTAATGGATGACTCTATGGAAGGGCGCCCATTGCAGAAAATGGTGCCTGCCCACATGGTCGCCCATTAATTGATGTCCATAGACCGAAGCTAATTTCTATGCAGGCAGAACGTAAAAAGTTAACACATGTTCGATGAGGAAATGGTGGCCATGTGCAAGGTCGCCTATTAATGAACGGCTGGGGTCCCGGTCGCCCATCCAAGAATGGGCGCCCAGTCCCCAGGTCACCCATTAATGGGCGCCCAGTATACTAGTCGCCATTTACCTGTGCAAGGGAATCTTAAAAAAAATACTAGCAGGGTTTATGTAATCAAGAGGAGACTAGATGTACTAACACTACTCATGTATGCAGCCAATATTTTACTACGTATTTGGCTTAATATTGAGAACACCTACCTCTGTTTGGTGAAGAATGATGGACAGGGATGAAGGAAGTAGGGGAAGAAGCTTGCAGCAGCACAGCAACAACAACTGCAGCAGCCCTCGAACAGGAAGTAGGAGGAAGAAGTAGTCGCTTCTTCAAGTCAAGTGCAGTGGGATGTAGCAGGGGGATGAAGAGGACAATGATGGCACGAACGACTCTCTTCGAACTCAACGACAGCAGTAGCCTCTGCCTGTTCGACGAGAAGGTTTATTTATACAGGATGGAAACCCTAAGGGGTCAAATGCCATCGAAAGCAAGGGTCTTTACACCCTTCCATGCATTGCTCCGAGTGTTAATTACCTTGCCAAGAACACAGTCGCCTTCCTGGTTTAAACCAAAACCCTAATTCTTCCTCCCCATGTAGTTTCGAACGTGGGTTGGGCCTTTGAAAACCAACCCAACCATGTTTATGGTATGGGCCATCCCTATACGTGGGAAAAATGTGGGTCAAGGTTCCATAATATATGTGGTTATATAATATATACATAGATGAAGACCTGTGAGAAAGAGACAAGAAAGGTCAAAGGAACAAAAGGGGAGAAGGGAGATAAAAAAAGGAAGGTGAGAAGGGAGCGTCCACCGTAGGTAGGGGAGGGTCGCCTTCAGGCCCTGCTGTAGGGGCTTTTCTCTGTATTCCAATTTTTGCTCTGAAAATTCCTGTACGATTCAAGATTATCATGCCTTGATATATATACACATTCCCCTTTTTTGCATCATCTATCTTTTGTTTCCCCTCCCCTTTTATTTACAGCACTTATCCCTATTATGGCGTTCTAAGCTATCAGTCGAATGTGTGTTTGGGATGCTTTGGTCTTTCTAAGCAAGGCTCTGATTGTGCCGAGTAAGGGAGATATCCCTGTAGAAATCCACACTTAGAATCTGTTTTGAACTGTAAGCATGATTCTAAGTCGGAGGCTATCTGAGATTTTCTCATGAGATTTCAGATCGGCCCCGCTGCTATCGCCCCTCCTCATTTCTCTCTTAATGATCACTTAAAGAAGCGAGGCCCTATGGCAACCTTATGCTTCCAGGGCTCTAGCTCACCATGAAAATGGGCCCATGGGCCTCCAGATCTGTTTGAGTTCCAAAACACAAGTTTATCGCCGACCGGCCGAATTCCCTGTTTTTAACTCCCAACCGAGCCTAATTTCAAATGTCTGATTGGGTTCAAACTCAGAGACTTGATCGTTCTCTGATGGACCAATTTCATGGCCATGGACATAGTTTGCGATAACCCCACAGTTGGTTAGACTTAAGCCTTTCTAGGATTTGATTCCCTTCGAGCACCTCGATTCAGAGTGTACCATGTTCCGGCGCAGCAAACTGGGCATTTTTGGGATCAGAACTTCAGTCTCCTGTGCGTGAGATAGCAGCATCAGGGCTTGCCCAGGTCATGGCTGCATTTCAGGCTCCATATGAGCCCAATATTTGTTTGATTTACATCCGTTTGCCCCTTAATTCCCTCTACAAGCTCCTGTGCCCTGCTCAAAGCCGCCACGGCAGACGGATGGCACGAGGGCTAAGCACGCCTAGGTGCCGGATGAAGGTGTACCCAGGGGCCACCAGTATTGAGGTCTTTTGCTCATGACACAGATTAATCTTTAAATGAAGCTACAAAGGAATTTCCCGTTCGTCGCTGTCAGGTTTTCATTGATTAGATTTACCTTTCCATTTCCCGACCCCGCTATCTCAATGGGCGATCAGCCAGTTTCAGGGTTCCAAACATGTGGTCTATAAACACCCCGCTGACCACACCGGCTACCGATGCTAGCCCAGTCCACCAGTCCTTCTCGAATGGACTCTGGTCTACCTTACCTTTTAACCCTCTCACTATTAGCGGGAACAAGGGTTTCACCTCTATCTCACTTTCTATGAACAGAGCACAGGTTTCTACGGTGTGCAGGGAAAAAGATGAGAAAAGGGGGTTTTAACCTCCTTCGATTAGGATTTTATAGGATTGCTAATAGGGGTTTTTGATCTAGACCCTTACTACCAACGACCCTAGATCCAATGGCAAGAAAACACTCTGAAACGGTCAACCCCAGAGAGAATGTCGCATGCGAGAGTAATCTTGGAAGAACGGTTATGCACAGAACGCAGAAAATGATAATACTATTCATGAGTCACCTTAAAATTTAATATCTCATAATATAAAATGAATTTGAAAAATCTAATTATTACCGTAGAACCAAGGGTTGAGCTAACTTAGAAACTAGTACCTTTTGAACATAATCACATATTAATATAGTTATTATAATTGTAGGACTATGGCCGCGGAACGTGCTCAATGGCGCGACATGCAAAGGACCGTCCAGGGCCTCACACAAGCACTACAACAAGTAGCACAAGGAGGTGCACACTGTGGAGCCGGCAATCTCCACCAAAGTTTTCGCAACACAAACGCTCCTAAGTTCATGGGTTCCACTGACCCAGATGACGCCGAGCACTGGCTCAGAGAGACCGAACGTATCTTTAGAGTTATGTAATGCATGGACTGAGAGAAGGCCTTATTAGCAACATTCCAACTAGAAAGAGACGCTTGATGCTGGTGGGAGTTAGTAGAAGCCACACTAGACCAAGATCAGGTTACATGGGAAGAATTTGTGGAACATTTCAACAATAAGTATTTCTCAGATCGAGTTCAAGAGAAGAAAGCCACTGAATTCACCGCACTTAAGCAATGATCTTTGTCAGTGGCTGAGTACGAGGCGCAATTCCTAAGGTTATCCTGGTACGCTAAGCATTTAGTCAGTACCGAGAAGATGAAAGCTAGAAGATTCTTGAATGGGCTCAGGCCCCAATATATCACCCAACTGGCGCCAATGGACATACAGGTCTATTCAGAGATAGTGCACCGAGCCCAGTTACTAGAAGATGCCACGGAACTATCCGATGGGATTCGTGGGAGAGATAAGAAGGAGCATGTCACTGGTGCTGGTACCTTCAAGACCACATTCAATAAGAAAATGCCAAGCAATGGAGGAGAGTCCTCTCAAGAGAAGAAAGTAACGAAAAACAACAAGCCATTCTCCATTACCAGCACACCTTCCAAAGTGGTGTGTAAACATTACGATAAGGTCGGACACAAGGCCAAAGAATGTTGGAGAAAACTTAGAGCTTGTCTCAACTGTGGGAGCCGTGATCATCGGATTCCCAACTATCTGTTGCTCAATGATCAAACCGGTGAAGTGAAGCGCCCGACGACAAAGAATGTACGTCTCCAGGCTCTTCAGGAGGCAAGTCAAGATGAAGGCGGACTAGTGGAAGGTACACTAAAAGTTTGTTCCAAGTCTACACATGTCTTATTTGACACCGGTGCATCACATTCTTTTATTTCCAAGAAGTTTGCCGATCCATTACCAAAAGAATCGGAATGGATAGACCTAGTCATTGCAACCCCTCTCGGGAATGAATCCGAAATCACACACCATTATCTTGATTGTGAGGTTTTGGTAAAAGGGAAGAGTCTCCCCACCAACCTAATATGTCTAGACATGAAGAACTATGATGTAATATTAGGCGCCGATTAGTTATCCAAATACTAGGCAACTGTTGATTGCTATAACAACAAGGTTACTTTCAAGGAATTCTCGGAACTAGTCTATACTAGCCCTAAGAGTCGGAGCAAGTCACAGCTTATTTCAGCTCTCCGAGCTAGCAAGCTAATAAGGAAAGGATGTGTATCTTTCCTTGCTTTTGTCACTATTAATGAAACTAAGGAGACTAAGATAGAAGATATTCCAGTTGTACAAGAATTTTCAGACGTGTTTCTGGAAGATTTGTTGAGACTACCCCCGCAACGAGAAGTGGCCTTCACCATCGACTTGATCCCTGGTGCTGGCCCAGTTTCTAAGGCACCTTATGTTGCGCCGCCCCCCCCCCCAAAACGTACATAGGGTGATGCGGAGAATGAGCCACCACACAATCCTGTCACCTCTAAAGGCCCATCTCTTGCCCAATGCTCCATCAAATGATACATCTGGCTGTACTAACCGACGCCATTATGAGCCCTCATAGCAAGTTCCCCCCACACCTTTTGAGAGTAGGAGCGACCTACAAATAGGTGGTCCAGGGTCTCAACGCCCACTTCACACAAGTAGCAAGCCGACTGGACCCTCGGAAGAAACCGATTCAATTTGTCCCAAGTAACCTCCCATGAGAGATCCTCAAGTAAGTAGCTTCACTTTTAGTGGGCTCTTTGGACCCCAGACCTGAGAGTAGAAGACATGATGGACACCACGATCTGAAATAATAGTGTAGGCAGAGCTGACAGAGAAAATGTTGTCCTTTCCCCACCTCCATGACCATTCATCCTCTCTGACAGGCCGAGGACGAAGTGGGAGGAGGAAGGAGAGAAAGTCTTGGAGCTGCTCGACCTTGTCGTCCCTAAGGTCTCTCTCGAAGGTCGATGCCCAGGTGTCCCTTGACAAATGGGAGTCAAATGTCTGGGAAACAGTCCCTAAGGGGGAGTTAGAAACAGCAAAGAGACGGGGGAAGAAAACCTCCAAAGTGAAGTCCCCACACCATCTGCCTTTCCAGAAGAGACTCTGATCACCTCTTCCTAGCCGATCCCTGACGCTGGAGGAGATGACATCCCTACAAGTCAAAATATCACACCAAAGGGGGGAACTCATGTGATGCAAAGTAGGGCCCAAGTCCCAAACTCTCCTCCTGGAGTAGTATCTCTACCTGATCACTTGTGCCCACAACCCGTCCTCTCCTACCCCCAGCCTTCACAGCCATTTACACAAGAGGGCAAGATTGAATCCCTCACATTTCTAATCCCCAATCCACCCACTTCATTGCCCCTAGCCACCATCCCCCAAGCAATGTCATGTCAACCCCATGCATCTTCCTCCACTACCATGCCAGAAGAACCTCCCCTGAATCGACTCAATCTTCTTGGCCACTGTCTTCAGGATCTAAAAAATGGAGAGGAAATGGATAAGAAGGCTATCTAAAATAGATCTACACAAGACAAATCCGCCCTCATAAGAAAGTAGCCCAGCCTTCCACCCTGTCAGTCTGGACTCATATCTCTGAACAATCAAAAGTCAATTTGCACAGTAAAGAACACCTAGAGACAAGAGGAGGCCCAATTAGGAGATAGAGAACTCCCCTACCTTGCACCCCCTCTGGAGAGGCCACTCTACCATACTCAGCCCCACTAACTGGGTCTTGTTGAAGTTGTCTTTAAGGCCAGTCACCTCCTCCAACAGCTCCAACAAGAGCCTAACCGTATAGAGCTGTTGCTCTCCCTTAACTATGAATAGGATGGTGTCATATGCATACTGCAAGTGAGAAAGAGTAGGCCCCCCTCTGTCAGCCTGAAACCCTCTGATCATATCAATTGCTTATGCTCTCGGTCACACACTACTTAACACATTAGCCACCAGAACAAAGAGAAAGGGAGACATAAGGTCTCCCTGATGAAGCCCCCTCCCACCAAGGAAGGCAATCTCGGTTTCGGTATCGGTTTCAGCCGGGACCGAAACCGATACGGATCGGTATCGGTTTCGGTTTCGGCCGAAACCGGCCGAAACCACATGTTGTAGCAGATGCACTGAGCAGAAAGCCAATTTTAATTTTATCTAGCCTCCGGATGGGTATGACAAATCTCTTAGAAGACTTTGCCCAGTAGGACCTAGATATAAACACGGAGGAAGAAGGGTGTATCATCGCTAACATCCGGTCACAACCAACATTGATTGAAGATATAGCAAAGCGACAAGAGAATGATCCTATACTAGTTGAGATCAAAACCAACATTAATCAAAGGCTATATTTCTCTCTCACGACTGATGGAAGATTATTATTCCGAGGTCAGATCTGTATGCGAAATCATGCTGAAACAAAGAAACTAGTTATGGAAGAAGCTCATAGATCTCGATATGTAATGCACCCTGGTGCTACCAAAATGTATGAAGACTTTAAAAGAAACTTATGGTGGATTAACATGAAAAGAGAAGTAGCGAATTTTGTGTCTCGTTGCTTAACATGTCGACAAGTCAAGGCAAGACATCAAAAGCCCACCGAAAAACTTCATCCCTTGGAAATTCTCGAGTGGAAGTGGGAGAGTACAGGGATAGATTTCATCATCGGTTTGCCCAAAACAAGAGGCGGGCATGATTGTATATGGGTGATAATTGATCGTTTGACAAAGTCGACACACTCTTTGCCTACTAAAAGTCGATGGTCCGTGGATGTTTTAAAAGCATTATATATCAAAGAGATTGTCCGGTTACATGGAGTCCCTATCACCATAATATCTGACCGAGACTCTCAATTTACCTCACATTTTTGGAAGGTTCTACAACACTCCTTAGGCACAAGATTAAATTTCAACATGACATTTCATGCACATACTGATGGCCAAACTGAAAGAACCAACCAAGTGGTAGAAGATATACTCAAGGTTTGTGCTATAGATTTTTGTGAAAGTTGGCATGACCATTTACCTCTACTCGAGTTCACCTAGCACAATAGCTATCAAGCTAGCATTCAAATGGCACCATTTGAGGCACTGTATGGAAGGAGTTGTCGCTCATCAATCTACTGGAATGAAGTTGGGGAGAAACAACCTCTAGGCTCAAAACTTGTCAGGGATACCATCGAGAAGATACAAATTATCAAAGAAAGACTCTAGATGGAACAGTTAAGGCAAAAGGCTTATGCTGACAATAGAAGAAGAGACCTGGAATTTCAAGTTGGAGACCATGTGTTTCTTAAGGTTTTCCAAGGTCGTGGAATCAGGAGATTCTTCATTAAAGGCAAGCTTCCTCTGACATTTATCGCCCCTTTTAAAGTTCTTGAAAGGGTTGGCGTTATTGGATAGCTTTGCCACTTCAATCATCTAAAGTTCACGACGTGTTCCACGTCTCGATGTTAAACTGGTACGTTTATTACCCATATCATATTATAAGTCCTAACGATCTAGTGAAACAGAAAGACCTGACATACGAGCAAAAGCCACACAAATTACTTGATCGTGAGGTATATCAGCTCAGGAATAAGACTATTCCCATGGTAAAGGTCCAGTGGAACAAATGCTTAGAATAAGAAGCCACATGGGAAACGAAAGAAGCGATGTGCAGAAAATTTCTAGAGCTACTTAATTGTAAGTAAAAATGCACTCTCCACAATCACATGCAATGACCCTAATCTCTCTCATGCGTTCGATGCTCTCCCATTTCCAGGCGACTTCGTGGACAAGCCTTCTTTGGGCAAACTAAAAAAAAATATTTTTTTAAGATTTATGCTGACCAAGTCCAACCCCTCAACCTAGTCCGCCTAAACCCTTCCATGGCCCTTCAACTTCCCCTATAAAAGCCCCTTAGAAGTGCAAGGGGTGAGGGCATGCAATCCAGAATCGATCAAGGCATCAGCACAAGACAACAGGCACAGCAAGCAGGGAGATTTGTGTGTGCGGATGACATGTGAATCGGCTTACATGCACTAAGGGTATGTGGCTCGTACTCCCCTCATGTAGCACTTGGCCACGACAATGAAGTCCATCCCCGCTACACGTGAGTCATTATGAGAATAAAAAATACTCTCTTATCTCGAGATTGCCCACAAATGCCTATCTATGATGGCCACGTGCATGCCATGACATCGCACCTCCTACCGTGACGAGGTTGTACCCAACTACTCGACCCGGGCCCTGTTCGATCCTCGCCTAGTCGCCAGCCAGTGTCCTTCCCAGTCGCCCAGTCTAGTACTCCCTCAGCAAATCGGGCATAGTCCCTTCCTCGACGAGAGCCCCTGTAAAGCCGATGAATGTCTGCCTTATCACGCATTGACCTGGGGACCATGCTTCCGGTCAAAAATGTCTCACGGCTTGCGCCAGTTGTACCTCAGCCGTCATGGCCCATCTGTAAAGCTCACGTGGCTCTCATAAATTATATCATCACCTAATTGAATGTTCTCGCATTCACGTTTAGGTCACAGCCTTCTCCCACACCACTTGGTGTAGGTGTCCAGTATCTCCGACCCTAATAAACACCTCTCAGTTAATCGCGAACCCATAGCTCTGAAGTGCCTCTTGCTTTCCACCCATGGCTCCAAATATATGCAGACTTCTATTCAGCATAGAACGAAGGTATTCGGATTCAATCCGATGTAAATAAACACTAATTGCTTGCGATCGGTGGGGAAAGACATCCAGTACACGATTCCCCACAATCGCCTGTGCACTCGCACATTTGGAACCTCCCTTCTATCCACGTGTCGTCCGTATCCCGAGCCCATGTGCCACGTCCTGGCGACGCTTCCAGGTCAAGTTTTCGTTCCATAGGTGATTGTCGATAAATCAACTGGTACACCCGCACCCTAGCCATGTTTCCCAGAGACTAGGAAACCTCTAGTGCCACTCGGTCCTCCCTCAGCTTTCCATAAAAGGTGAGTGCTTGGTGCCACCTTCAGAAGGAGACGGCCATAGGAGGGAGTGCCCGAAGTACGCCAGAATTCAGCGTCTCCCCTTGTGCCTTATCCCACCCCTCAGTCCGGTCACTGAACGCACACCCGCACTCCCCGGGAGTGGCCGATTCCTAAGGGCATTCACCCCGAAGGGTCGTCGGACCCGTTGCGACCCGACGCGCATGAACATCTACAAAAAGAAGAAGTGGTCTACTATGAGTGTAACAAACCTAGGCATCTAAGAGCCGACTACCCAAAGCTTAAGAAGCAAGTCGAGAAAACTAAGAAGCCAAACATTCAGAAGAAATACAAGAAGTGCTTCAAGAAAAAGGCCATGGCAATAGCCTAGGATGATGAAGATCCCACATATAGCTCCTCATCATCAGAATCAGAAGAGGAGGCAAACTTGGCATTGATGGTCAACAACAATGAGGAATTTGATCAGGTACCATAAATCTCAAGGCTCAAGCAGGGAGCCCCATGCTGTCCAATAAACAAACCTTTTGCTTCAACATTTAACCTATGCCGATGAATAAATCCTACCATCGATTCTCATCATCATCGGTGAAATCAATCAACGTAAACCATCGGCTCGGACCTTCCGTCTCCGTCGATAAAAAAATTTATTACTTCGGCACCCATCCATGCCGATGAACCAAACCATCGGCTCAGACCTTCTGTCCCTACCGATAAACAAACCTCTTAATTCGACATTTAACCCCTTGTTGATGAACAAACCGACCCTCAACTTCCTTCGTTATTCGCAGAAGTCAGTGAACCTACCCCTGACTCGGGCCTTTTGCCCCTTTCAAGGAATGAACATACTCCTTGTCTTTGGCTTGCAAGCTCACTGACGAGAATGTTACCTACAAACTTCGTCACCATCGGCGAGGTCTGCAAACAGACTCTCTAACTTTACCCTCTGGCCCTAGCGGCTGCTATACCTTACCCTTAGGTATTAAGCCAATTCTAGCTAAAGTTAGGCCTTGGGAACCATTACGTTGTGGTGGAGCGAACCCCTCATACCTTCCCTGAAGGCGTGAGTGCTCTCCTGCTTTAGCAACTCATATATCTTGGCTAAACAAATTAGCTAAAAGAAGAAGGAGAATAAAGCTGTGATTCAGCTGCAAAAGTGCTGAGCAGGTAATGAAGACATTTCATTTGCATGAAAGGGGCAAAATACATGGTACTCGGGGCATCCCCCCAGGATACATGGAAGTTTAGCGAAGGAAAAGAAAATGAAAGCAACTGTAGCGAGTGTCAAACAATGTCCTCGAATTCCAAGATTCCCAAGGAAGGATGACGAATGAGCTCCTGCAAGTGAGACTCTGCAGTTTACAACTGCATTAACTTCTCTTCGATAGAGGCGACCTGGCCCTTCGCCAGCTCTGCCTCCTCTATACTCTGGACTTCCTGCTGCTTGGCTAGTTCCAGCTCTGTTTCAGCCCGGGAGAGTTCAGCGTGAAGCTTAGCTATCCTAGCTGTCAAGGAAGTCCGATGCTGGGTAGAGATGTTAGCGGCATCGCGCACCTGCTGGGCGGTTCCTCTCAGAGATGCAAGAGTGGTTCGGCACTCCACCTGTGCGAGCTTTATGGCCATCAGCTGATCAGTTACACCTTGGCCAAGGAACTCCCTTCTATTCGCATGCTTCAAGAGTAGGATCACTCGGGGCATCTAGTCCTCCATAGGGCAGCCAAAAGCCAGCAATGTGCGGGAAAAGGTGCTTTACCAGACCCCTCAGTTGCACATAAGTTAGATCCGTGCGGGTTGTTATAGTCTACCGTAATGTCTCCAGATACTGCCACACTAGATCGTTTGACGACTGCAAGCCAAGCAATGGCGTATCAGGAAATTGGAACTCTACTCGACTGTCGACCGCGGCCCAAAAGTCGTCGCTCTGTTCAGAAGACGACGATGGCATGTCCTGTAGGTCACCCGCACTAGAACCGATTTCGATGACTAGCAAAGTAGAGGAAGTCTCGATAGCAGCAACCTCTCTCCCAACCTCCGGCAATGGAGTTGTGCTTTGAGCTTCGATGATAGAGGACGTCTGATCTTCATCCCCGGCTTGACCAACATCCACCATCGTCGTCTCTGTGAGAAGGGTTAAAGCTTTTGAGACCCTAGTTGCTTCTTCCACAATTTCTCCAGCTTCTATCTCAGAAGTGTCTCTTTCCTCTGGGAGTAATTCTCCTCCAACAATGAGCGGCTGGGGTCCCAGAGCCGCTAAAGGTGGTGTAATCACTTTCATAGGCAAAAGATGCCATGACATCTTTGATTTTTTGTCTCCACAGGAGGAAACTCCTCATCACTGGAACCGCTACTATAATTTACCTGCTCTGTTGAGGAAGAGCTCTGTGCTAGTGCCTGACTCTCCAACTTTGGAGCGGACGGTTCTTCAACTTCATGACTTGGAGGGGGAGCATCTCCCTTAGTAGGAACCCACACGGTCAGTTCTGCAGCAGAAGAGGCAGCTAAATGAACCTCAATAGTGGGCTCACTCCCTGGAGTGACCTCCTCCCCAATAGGAGCTCCTTCGGCAGCCTCGATAGTGGGAGGCGAAGGTGCTTGGACATCAACTGAAGCTCAAATGGAGAACACTCATCTAAGCTGAAGACATAATGGGCTGTGGACAACTTATGAACAAACTGTGGATTACGTTCCATTTCATGGCTGGGCGTGGGAGAAGGCCAATCCCCCTCGATGGGAGCTACGGGCACTCCCTCTCCTCTATCTCCAGCTATCGCAGGAGTGGTAGCCTCCTGTACAACCACTGCAGTAGGAGTGGCAGCATCCGCAAGGAAGAATTATTAGCCAGTGCGGCCAGAATAGAGACAGGTTGCAGAAGAAGGAAGAATATACCTTTTGTCACAGGCGTCTGTACATGAGAAGTATCAAATTCTTCAAACGACACCACGGGTAGGGGGAAAATTGTTGGCTCCAGCTCTGGAGCTTTCCTTCGGCGGGCCGGTGTCACCCAAGTAACCGCCTCCTTCGCCTTGCTGATGGCCTCCCTCACCTGAGACCTTGTTCGCTTCCACGAATCACCTGGAGGAAATGGTGTCATGGTCGGAGCTACCTCAGGAATCCCAAAGTATGTCGGCTTCTGAGCTTTTTTTATTAACTCCCTGAAGCATCGGGTCTCCTCTGAAGTGAGTCAGACTGCACACGTACAAGGGTGAGAATGACATACACAACAATAGAAAGGGAAACAGGCTAGAAGGCTGAAATAAAGAAATGAAAGATACCTACCCACCCCGTATATAAAGGGGAAAGAAGCCAATAGAACAGCGAAGGCACTTTGTCTCTTGAGGTCGCCTCACGAACTAGCCAACATATATCTCCTATCGTCTCGCTTTGCTCGGCCAGCGATGCCATGTCTGAATGGCCGCAAGAAGACAAATGATAATACAACCCAAGATGGTCCAACCCCCATCCATCAGCATATTTAAAGGAAAGAAGAAGAGGCTGGCCCAGAATGGCTTCGCTCGGGCCACCTACAAAAAGCACGTGAGAATGAAGCAATGCAAACAACCAGGGGGTATTGCTATAGAGTGCATCCGGTCGATCCTCCCCCCTAATGAAGGTCCTAAAAGGATAGGGACTGTCAGTCTCAGAATGCCATTCGGCTACAAAAGGAACAGGTTCTTCCACTGGCAGGGGAAGCTACTGAAGGACCACCCGCTCACCGCTTACGTGGCATAGCACCTGAAGCATCTTCATGAAGTCATCTTTCCTGATTTCAGGCAGCTTCGGCTCAGTCCTAGGTGAGTGACGCTTCACAGCTTTTCGAGCCTCAAAATAGGCCATCACTTCTATATTCGTCCAAGATTTTAGCTTCTTCAAATAAGGAGGATCAATGTCTAAAGCTGGCTCTGGCTAAGAATCCAGGAATCTGCATTCTGCAATAGCCCAGCATTCCTGCCGAAAGTTTCTATGGAATCCTGTTTGTGCATTCCACCATTTGATGTACTCTGGAGTGACGTGGGGGAAATGTGCAGGAGCTGGGACCCTGAATGAAGCCTCCTCTCAGCGGTGAAAGTAATCCCACCATGCACGAGCCTCGTCATTTACTACATGGCCAGCTCGAGCCCTATTTGGCAGCACAAACTGGATGGAAGAAGGGGTGATGTGCTAATCATAGCCAAAATTCTGACCGGATCGGAATGGATAATATGGCTCCAGCCATAAAATGCCGCTCTTCCGGAAGACCAGGACGATTGGCCTAATCGCCAACGCCTATTCAACCAACTCCAGCTCTAGAATTGGCCTTTCACATTTGGCACGAGAAATGGGATGAATATACTCTTCTATCTCGTGGAGACGATAGCCTTTCATTTTGATGTGACACGACCTTGGACCTACTAGCAAGCATGTTCCGCAACGCAAATGGGCCGTAATTAGCGGCTGACTCACCCGACACTCACCCCGAACCCGAGGGTAACTCGGCGATGCCGAGTGGAGGATGTGAGGGCTGGTCCCTTGATGGTGGAGGGCCAGCAAGGCCAGAGGATCTCCCAAAGGGTATGGCGAGTCCTATCCTAGTGGCCAACCCGGTGCCGAGGGCACGGGTAACACTCACTCCCCACGGTGATCACTCGAAGTCCGGGACTTGCGAGTTCGGGCTCGATCTCAGATATTTAACCGTTGTGTGCTTAAGCTAATGGTTTGTTATCTCAAGTTCCACTCTAGTGGCTCATTATTTGCATCAGCTTATATTTGGTTATTTATTTTCAAACCAGATTTTTGTTCCGTCAAATAAAGTTTAAGAGGGCACATTTTTAAGGGATCTATTCACCACCCCTCTAGATCTGGTTGCACCCAAGAAAGGGACCTAACATGTGACTTACTCTATTTCATGCCAAAAGACAGTGTGGTTGTGGAGCTTCCTCCAATGATTGGCAATTACACCTCATCGAGGTGAGGGTGTACTGCTACTTGTGCATAACACTTTGGCATTTGTCTTTGTCAAGGACCCTAAGTGTCATGATAGGACCAAGAACATCGATATCTATTATCACTATATCGGAGATGTGAGAGGGTTAGTGGTGCTCCGACATATCTCTACTAGTCATATGATAGCCTATCCACTAAGCAAGCAGACAACTAGAGAAAGTTTTGTTATCCATTATGGATCCATGGGTTTGTGTAATTTGTAATGAGTACAATTTGTTAGTTGGCATCAATAAAATGTGTTCATTCTTCAATATGTTTTTAGATGGAATGATTTGTTTACACATCATTAGATTGTCACCAAGTTTGAATCGTCCCTCTTATATGCATGATTCACCTTAGCATGGTCGATGGCTATAAGATGAGGCATTTGATATTATTGGCACTTTTGAGAGTGAGTGTAATATCTCGAACATCAATGGTATGCTGCATTAGTTATGCTAAGATGAGATCTACTTAGATTAACCATGAGGATATGGTTGTAATCCCATGGTGTCTGTGGAAGTCAAATGTGAGATTTATGATAAGGCACTAAGTGGGAGTCACTGGTTTACGAGACTCAAGTTAGCTATACAAGGCGTGGCTAGACTAAGATCTATGTGCTATTTGTTCTTGGCATGGCACATCCATTTTGATAGAAGAACACCACAACATGTGTATCATATAGCATGCACTATATACGATCAAATATGAGAATAATGAATGGATCTCTAATTCATCATTGCGTGAGCTCTTGGATCACACTAAAGTTATCCCCTTGGTACCCCCAATAACCTATGCACTATGTCATAAAGAAGATGTTTGATGTTGTTATTTTAGCATGCTCCTTAGGATTATGGTTAATATAGTCTAGCGGGACATGTCTAGGAAAGCGATTGACATAAATCGGAGTGGCATGAGATGCATAGGGAAGTCATTTGACTCTTACACCATGTTTTGTGGCTTATTTCCCAAGGGACTCGATCGCCAATGTGATGAGAGCCATGAGCACATGACATTTAGATTTGACATTGCCTCCTAAGAGATTTGGAGTGTCAAGTTAGGTGGATAGTAAGTTGTTTGAGATATTATAAGATTGTTTCAGTGTTGTGTTAGTTAGATGACTTAATGGAATATTGTCTAGATGTTCGATGAATATCACATAGGTCGTGCACTACATTTCTCATTCGATAGAGAGAAGTAGACTTTGAGACAAAGGGCATGCATTGTTGCCCTTAATGGGCAAGTGGGAGCTATATATTAGCCAAAAATAAGGAAATGATGCCTTTCTACACGGCCATCAATAAATTAAGTAGCGACTGGAACAATGTCATCATTTATTCTGAATTTTTTGTGAATTTTTATAAATGTATGGAAACTTAGACATGATCCGCAACCCACGAAAACATGATCCAAAAATCTGGGGCATTACAGCAGAGGTCAGTTGACTGGACATGGGTGGTCGGTCGATCAAACCCTGTAAAGTTTTAGGCCCAAACTTTTAGGAAAATTCGATCGATTGAAACCTGTCAGGTTCCAGTCTTTGAGCTTCGAGGAAAATTGGTCGACCGACCTACTTGCTTGGGTCGACTGAACTCTGTAAAGCCCGCAAAAATATCAATGTTAGCCTATAAATCATATCCATATGTATGCCCTTACCTTAGAGCTTCACGTAGCATGCATTTGAAGTTCTTTTAGCCCCTGTGGCGTATTTCAAAACTCAAATTGTGAGTCTATTTAAATTGATTACAAATTAAACCAAATCACCTTCTAATGCTCACACTTAGGCTCATACATTAAGCACGAGACCATTAACAAGTTTGAGATTTTGTTATCATCAAAATCAACTGGACAAACTCAACAATCTCCTCTTTTTTGATGATGACAAAACTCCACACAATTATGTGCATTGACGTGCCATTGAGTCCAATTTAGCTGTCCACACAAGCCATACTTGTATGAGGCAATTTAGTCACAAAGCTATTCAGCCACATTACAAAGCGTAAAGGCCATTTTTCATTCAACCACATTTTATCTCCATAACACATCCATACACTTGTACCCACAAAATAAGCCAAACCCTTTGACCGATTCAAGCTCTCAACATAGTTTTAGTATGAGGCAGAGTTTACACTCACGCACAGTGAAGAGGTCCAGACATACTTGATCTACCCTTCTCCTCAATACTATTTGATATATATAACCAAGTCAAAAAAATGCAACAACTAAGGCATGTGTAACCAAACTTGTCCACACAGGTCAAACCATTCAACAGTACAAGCAAACCATTTCATCCAAAAATCACTATATTTGCCTCATTCACATAAGAAGTGAAAAATAGAAATGCTAATTTAAGTCAAATAACTAGTACATTTCATAAATTGCATTAAAGGTGCATTCCAGACTCATGCAAGGATGACTTCTAAAATTCTGAAGTGCTATGCAAATGCAAAAAGGCACTCATACAACAAGCACTCATATAAGGACTACATAAGACTAACATAACTACTTCTCCCCCTTTGACATCATCAAAAGAGGGGAAAGGAATACAAAAGAAGTGGACCAAAAGAGACCGCAAAACCCAAGGACAATCATTGAGGAGGCATAGTAGGAGGGTCTTGGGCGTGATCACCCGGAGGGACCTTGCCGTAGAAGCGGCGCTGAAGTTCGGCAAGGATATGCTCTTGAGTGTCCCAGTGATGCTGGATGCCCATAAGTACAGTTGGTGGTATGAAAGGCTCGGCGAGAACTCTCGTGACTCGTAGTGATGGTAGCCATGTGTTGAGATATACTATCCAAGGCTTGAGAGAAAGTGTCCATCCGGCTGGTAATGGCATCTAGTACAGTCCCAAATTGGGAGATTTGCCCCCCAAAAGGCCTCAACGCTGCTCTGATACCAACTGTAACGACCCAGAGCTCCAAGTACCGATAGCCCGATAATATCGGATTACCACTACCAAGAACTGGGGATGCCACCCAAAAGGCTGATGAGGCCTCCGAAGGGTTAGTGGAGTTTGTCGAGGAGTTGTATAATGAATTGGGATTACAATGCATAAATGGAGCTGAAGCGGTCAGAATGGCCTTCATCCTCCTTCGCTCCACCTCCTGTTGCCCAGCCATTTTGGCAGCCGCCAGCGCTTTCGCTACAGGCGACTCCGCTTGAGGTTCCTCGATGACCTTCGGTAGGGGAGTTGGGGTGGAAGCTGCCTCCGCTCCAACCGCAGGCTCGTCCGCTTCTGGGATCGGCACATAGGCAGGCTCCTCCATGGCAGCTAAAAAGAGAGAAGGAAAGAAAGAGATGCTCAGATATGAAGTCTTTACACTACAGTAGGGGCGAATTCTGGAAGACGTCCATGATGAAGGAACCTCACCTGCGGGCTGGCTCGGCTCAATCGGGACAGCTACAAATTCCTCGAATGTCGCGACCCGGGGTGTCTGGGGAATGGTCTTCGCGGCCTGGGCAGCCTCCGTCTTCCGTCGTTTGGCCTCCCATCGTCCGGCTACCTTGGCCTCGTCTAAGGCCTTCCTCGTAGGCGATTTCGCCCTGGACCTCTTTTCAGGCGGGGGCAGGGGAGTTGTAGTTGGGCGCCATCTTGAAGTAATCCGATTTCTCCACCTGTCGGAGAAGGTTCCGATAGGTCGCCATTTGCGTGCTGTTCGGGTGGTCTGTGAGAAGAAGAGAACAAGAAGAGCAAAGAATTGATTAGCTCCCAGTATCCTGAATGAGGCGACGATGAAGAACGCAAGCAGAAAGGAAACATCAAAATACTGTGGGGGCCGGTGTAGAGCCACAATGTTATCGGCCAGTAGCTGAGAGACGGCTCCTTGTCATGGCGAGCGGCCTCTTAGACTAGCCAGTATACATCTCCGATCCTCTGGTAGCGATTGGCAAGAGTGGCTAAATCCGCATACTTCTTAACGGCGAGATGGCAGAAGAGGCTAAAGTGGTCCATCCCCCACCCATCAGCATAATAATAGGCAACTTGCAGACGCTTGCCTAGGATGACCACTGGTCGATCCTCAATCGTCAACCCATGCACCCGAAGGAGGACATATAGCCAGGTGGTGTCCTTATAGTTCTCGGGCCTCCGCTCCTCCCTCCTTATAAAGGTGTGATACGGGCAGGTTCGGTCACTCTCCGGGTGCTAGCTCTTTGCCAGAGTGCCTTCTTCCTCTACCGGGAATGGGTAGTTGATGAGCTCCAGACAGTCGATCCCGATGCGGCAGAGATCCCGCAGGGTCTTCTTGAAGCTGTCCATCGCCACTGAAGGCAATTTGATCTGCGAGGCCGGCTTGGCCTCTCGAGCTGCCTTGCGGGCAATCATATAGTTGGCCACGTCATTACTCTTGTCGTGCCACAGTCGGAGGAGATGATCTAGATCGATGTCAAGGGCGGGTGCCGCCTGCCGACTCAGGAACCTCCTTTCTACCCCGTCCCAGCAGTCGATCTTGCACTGTCGGTAGAAGGCTGTCCTGGCATTCCACCACTTCACGTACTCTGACGTTACGTGGGGAACACGGCTGGGAGCTGGCACCCGGAAGATAGAGGCATCTGATTGATGGAAGAAGTCCCACCAGGCCCTGGCAGTTTCGATAGTCAAGCCCCCTCGCAGGTTCCGCGCTGCCAGGCTGAACTGGGCACTATATGCTGGGATATGCTGGTCATACCTAAAATTTTGGCCAAAGCGGAAGGGGTAGTATGGCTCGAGCAGCAGTGTCCCTCCCTTCTTGAACACCAGTGTGTTTCAATTCTTGAGATGAGACCATATCCAAGATTAAGAAATCCATAGGAAAGTAGCATTCATGAACCTTAACAATCACATCCTCCAATAAATCCCTTGGTGTTTTCACTGATCGATCTGCCAATTGAAGGATTATTGATGTCGACTTTAGCTCCTCCAAATCAAGCTGCTCATAAATAAAGGTGGGTAATAGATTCACACTGGCTCCTAAGTCCAGTAATGTCTTATCAAAAGTAACTCCACCTATATCACATGAGATTAATGGAGCACCGAGATCCTTTAGTTTCTTAGGCAAATGATTCATTAAAACTACACTTATGTCCTCTGATAGGCAGATCTTCTGAGTTATCACCTTCGGTTCCCTCTTCGGTGTACATAGCTCCTTTAGAATTTTCACATATGCCGGCACGTGCTTGATAGCATCTAAAATTGGAATATTGATATTCACTTATTTAAACAATTCCAACAATTCTTCTTGCTGAACTGACTGCTTGTTATTGGCTTTTGACCGTAATGCATCAGGAAAAGGGACCTTTGGTGTGTATTCTTGGGGTTTCTCTTCAATCTTGTCTTTTCCTTTATTAAGCTCCTTCCTCTGCCCCTCACCTTCCAGCTTCTTCTTTTCTTTACCGATCGTGGGCTCCTCCTCCTCACTATCACTCTCATCTTGGGCCTCTTGGGCCGAGCTGCTACCAACTCCCCTAGTCTTATAAGGATTATCTAAAATCTTCCCGCTCCTAAGAGTAGATATAGCCTTAGCATTCTCAAATTAGGGACCTATAGGAGGGGGAGGCTGAGGTTGATTTGGTTGAGGAAGAAGAGGAGCTCTTTGGAGAAAGCCTAGAGGTTGATTCTTGGGGTTAGCCACTGGTTGGCAAGGAAGTTAACCAACCTCTCTTCTCATGCTGGCTGCTGCCAACTACTCTAACTAACTCTCCAACTTAGAAATAGATTGCTGTTGAGTAAGAATTAATTGTTGGAGTTGATCGAATTTTTCCTCAAAGTTGGGCTGAGGAGGAGGTGGTTGGAAAGGAGCTGGAGCTTGATTGAAATGGTAAGGAGGGTATTATTGATATTGGCCATGGGAAAACTGAGCTTGATGATATGGGGCCTGAGAATGCTAGAATGGAGGTTGTGAGGGATTAGACGACGAGGATGGTCTTTGCTGATTTTTCTAAGAAAAATTTGGGTGATTTCTCCAGTCTGAATTGTAAGTGTTAGCATAGGGATTGTGGGCAGGCTTGGTGAAGCCCTACGCAATGAAAATTTATTCTTGGATAAACGGAGGGAGTTGGGTCACTGTAGGGCAATCAGTAACAGCATGATTTAGGCTTGAGCAAAGAACACAAATTTCTTGATGATTAGAGTCTGAAAATGGTTGAGATTGAGGGGTAAAAGAGAAAGAAGGTTCCTATCTATTCATAGATAGTAACTGATCCAACTTCTGAGCTACTAAATCGACCTTCTCCATCTTTTGCGCCAGCATATCTATTTTATTCAATGTTTTTGCAGGAACATTAATATTCGTCCTATTCCCAGACTCTCTTTGATTCTTAATTTTAAAAAGCCCTACCCTCTTAGATGGCCCAATCATTCTTTCATAAGATGAGAGCGAGGTATGACTAATAGAATTCTCCCTTAACATCTTAAACAAGTCATATGCCACATCCTCGCTTTTGGATTTTCCTTGGGCTTATGCGCCACGCAAGCCCACCACTGCATCTGTCAACATTAAAGAGAAGCCGAAGATCCGGGATTCCAAAGGCTGGTCTATCATATTGAAACTAGGCTATCAACTGGGGAGAGACCTCGGTGCACAACTCCAAGGGCGGACCAAACCAGTCCCTAATGAAAGAAAAATGAGCAGAAGGGGTCTCGACTACCGAGAATCCACATTTTCAATCTTGCACGACTCAGGGCCACTTACCTGGGACTACCGCCAGCATTTCATAAAAGGCCCTCTCTAGCTCGATACATTAAAGACATCACCATGCTAGCCCGAGAAGAATATGACTTGTATAGTTGATAGCGCACCACCTCTGATGCCCAAATGGCCCCTTGATGATATGCTCGACTTCAGCCTAGCATTTGCCAAGTTATTTCATGAACCAGAAGATTGCTCCTCGAAGAATCAAGAGGTACGATTTGTGCAATGGAAGCCGAATAAGCCAGCTGACTGTCCACAGGAAAGGGTGAGCTCGCCTGTTATTTTTTCTTGGTCTCCTGCCCATTTAAAGTCTCTCCTTCAACAGTTAAGTTTTATCCAACGTTCACCGCCTCTTCTGGTTGATCCGTTATTGTTTCAGTCTCCCCTTCGGCATGAGGGGCCGATTGAATTTATGATTGTAAATTGTCCATGCGGGTGCTGCCGGCCAATTGATTTGACGTCTGGGTGGTCGCCCGATTCACCTGTCGATCTATCCAAATGTGGTTCCAGTCTTCCTACCCCTTCTTTGATGTAATCTTTCCATCTCTCTGCCCTCGGGCACTCCCTCCTCCCTCTTCTTCGTCTTGCTGTGTGATTTCCACTGATCTCCAAAAAAAATGTCAATTTTGAAACAGAGATTTCAGTGGAAGATTACGCTATCTTCTGTCCATCAGCCTCCCAGGGGCATAAGGCCCCTGCTGCCTCCCTTCCAGTAGCTTTGCTCTCTCGTAGGTTAGATGTAGGGTCCGTCGAGTCTAGGGAAGTAGAGTCTAGGTCTAGAGAAGTAGGGTCTTATTCTAGGTCGTCCAACCCATCCTCGTTTGAGCCGCGTTCGCTGGCGCGTCATCCCAAAGCCATTCCTGATAGGTTCTTGCAGGATCTAGCTCAGCGATGTCGTGCTCTTTTGAAATGCCCAGAGTTCATAGCTACGACAATCATGATTGAAGACGATGAGGAACAAGACGGGGTGTGGAGCGATGACAGATTAGGAGTCTATGAAGTCATGGATGAAAAGGACCCGGTTGATTACGAGGACAGTGACGTAGACGACACTGCCGACTTATATGCTCAAGGCTTGAAGAGATTCGACGAGTCATCTTCAACAGTGGATGAACCTACGAAGGAAATAAATCTGGGAACTGAAGAAGACCCCAGGGCCATCATCATTGCCGCTAATCTCCCTCCAAAAGTTGAAACAAATTTAATCAAGGTCTTAAGGGAGTATAGCAATTCTTTCGCTTGGTCTTACGAGGACATGTCGGGTCTTGATCCCTCCTTGGTGAAACATCGATTAGTGCTTAAACCAGGGGCAACACCCGTCAAACAAAAATTAAGAAGATTTCACCCCCACATGGCCTTGAGAATGAATGAAGAAGTTGACAAATTGCATAAGGCCAGGTTCATTAGAGTTGTATTATATCCCTAATGAGTGGTAGACTATCAAATGTAAAATTGCTACTGCCTATGGAATGTGCAACATTACATGTCAACTGGAGATCCATTGAATGATTCAAATCTGAAATATATTTCATTTCCTTCCTTAAGACAAAGTCCTCAATATATTTCATTTTCTTTCTTGCCACAAATGATAGAGTTGTAAAAGTATCTTAAACCAGCATGACAGAATCCTCCAATCATTTAATGAATCAGACCTAGATAAATTAAAGAGGGAAGTGCATCATACCGCATTTGATCCAAGCGATACAATGTGCCTGTGAACATGTCGCTCATAAGAATGATAGGGAACTCCAGCCGCTTGTGCTTGCAATCTTGTCTGGTAATGAGTGGTGCATCAGTATCTGATTTAAAACTAAAACGCACACATAACATACGATACTCGCAAGGATTTAAGTAACCTCCATGACAGGAGGAACAAGGAGGGGCATGGAATAAATGTTACTGTAAGACATCCTCGAATATCCATCTGATAGCAAAACTAGGGAGTCGGGACCAGGAGCTTCCCACGCAGGGTGGCAGCAAAAGTGGTCAGTAATCACAAAAAATGATGCTGGGGGAAGGTACATGCCGTGGCAATTAAACATCAATCACACAAGCAACCTAATGCACGTATTACAATGAGCCATTCCCAATCTAGAAAGCAAAACAGAGGCTACCGTCCTGCAGAGGCTAAGAAACACAATTAAAACAAACTTAGCAGGGCGGGGGATTTTCCGTAGAAACCCAAGATTGCTAGTGCGCATATCACGTATGTCAACAACCACCGGGCAATATGAACAACGACAACAGAGATACTGATGAACAAGAGGAGCCATACGAATAAAAGGTATTTCTAGAAAGAGCGACCGGAAGTGGGGTGGGGAGGGACAAATTAAAGCGGTGTGATAAGCAAAGATGAAACAAAACTTCGATGGTATCTTGACTGCTTTCGAAACACTGGAAACGGCATCCAATCGAACAGTGGCGAACTAGAAATGGATACCTTGGCAACATCAAGGGGATTCACAAGGATCGCGGAGATGAACGCGGCCCCCGCGGCGGCAACCGCCCTCTCCCCGACGTTCATGTCGGCGTCGCCAGACCGCCGACTCGTAGACGACGACGAGGGGGCCGAGTGCCCCGCCGCTTCTCTATCGTCATCGAAGTCAGTCCCCGACACGGCGCGCATCGACGACAACAACGTTTCGCCCCCACCACCCTCGCCGCCGCCGAGGATCCTCCCACTCTGCTGCCGAACCCTCCAACAAAACCTAAACAAGGAAAAGGAGCAGAGAAGAAATGGCTGGAGAGGAGAAGAGACGTGACGACCGTTGTAGCTCCTGCTGAGAGGCGGCGGCACCTCTTCTTCTTATTGTGCGTTTGGGTCTGCGAGGCGGGGACTCCGGGGGAAGGGACGAACCTGCTACGTGGACCGCGGTGGTGATCTCCTCTCCTCTCCTGGCTACAAAAACTCCCCCGCCGTTTTAGGAGGGAGGATGAACTTAACTCCTTCTCAGTCATTGTTTGGAATAAGGGCGCGTTTGGAAAGATTTTGAGATCTTTAATTATTGAAATCTCTCGTCATTTAAATTTGTTTTAAATATCTCAGTATCCGATCGATCTTTATTTTATGACGAATTTCAAAATCTAAACAGATATAGGAAGGCATGAAAGAGAGCAAGGCAATCAATCACACATTGAGTTTAGTTATTATCAAAATAATATCTTCAACAATCATCAAGATCATATCATCGTGAATGAAGTTTCGTTATCATCAAAATCATAGCTCAACACAACTCTCATTTTCGTGCCCGGATCGGGTCACGGGACGGTCTCGCTCTCTCTCTCGCAGCGGTGATTAAAATAATATAAGAGCTAATTATCCTATCACTCATGCAGCGGCATTCAAGAACATATACGAAATAAGCAAGAAATGCTGAGTGAGGAGCGAACACGATACCTCCACGCTCCGGGCGTGGGGAAGACGACCCCTGCCAAGACCGTAACTCCCGGTACAATAATTTAACAATAATTTACAGAAATACAATTCACGGTCCACTCCACGCAGGGAGGTAAAGGGCTACAAGTGGGGCCCGGGAGGACCGATCTTGGGTTGACGGGCGTCTTCTGGGGCAGCTTTGACGGTTCCGGTGCACTGCTACTTGGGCGGCAGCTTGCTGTCCCGAACTGGTTCTGCTGTCACAGCACTGCGCGACCCGGCGAGAACGCCTGCTGCGATCAGTTCCGACGTCGGATCGACACGAGACCAGCGCCGTTGGAAAGCCCTTTCAAAGATCTACGAAACCAAGCTGTGACAGGAACTTTACTGTCTCTGTAGTTACCGTGGTTGAATTTATAACAGGCTGGCTCTCAGGTTCAGATCTGGCAGGACGGAATTGGATCTGCCTGAGAATGAGGTTTGACCGGAGTGATAACGGTGGATCTGGGTGCTGGGATTTTTATGCGAGATGGAGGGGGAAGTAAGGAACACGTCAATAATTTTTGTGTATTTTTCTGAGGTGGTTTAACAGGGGAAATAGATTTTATGGTGGAGATGGGTCGGATCTGGACTGCACAGGACAGAACAGAATTTGACCTGAGAACTAATTTTTTCAGAGGGGTAAATGGAATTCATGGAAAAATTTGTGGAATGGTGGCTTGATGGGCAGAACTCCCAGTCCAAATTTCAGCTCGTTCTGAAATTGGTAAGGGGGTCAAACAGGGGAAGAACTAGGCTGCTGGCATATAGATCTGCACAGAAGGCAGATTGCTAGGGGTGGAAAGAAGGAATTAGGAAAAATAGCTAACGAAAGGGAAACGACTTGAATTTTTTCATGGAGGCTGGGGGGGACGTGGGGAACCAAACCTCCAATTTTGAGCATGACATGACTCTTGATGGAGAGCTAAAAATCATACTTTACTATTCTGTCCATGGGTAGACAGAACTCCGAAGAAGCGACGGCAACGGCGGTGCGATGGTGGCTCGATGGCGGCGGCGGCGACGGTGCTAAGCTTCTCACTCAGGAAGGGGGTAGAAGGGAGGCTTCACACCTCAGAAGAAGGAGGCTTCATAGCTCTGCAAGGGGGAGAGAGGAGAGAGATAGGATGGCACCCCTAGGGCTCTGGGTAATTTTTCACAAAATTTTCTTCATTAATTGTCATAAAATGAGAAATATAAGTTATTTATATGAAATATAAAATGACCTAAACTATCCTCAGATCTAGGGTTAGGGAGGGGCAAATGGGATATGGGATATTAATCCTCCATGTGGTCAAAATGATAAAAATTAAACAAATTAAAAGGGGAGTAAAATGGGGGGCGACCCCTTGACTTCCAAGGAGGGAATATGGACATTTACGATATGTCGTCAGAGTATATCCCGGCGGTGACTATGCGTGGGCCTCGCTGTAGAATCTGAGGCCCTTCCTAGGTTGGGCCTTCTCTTAATGGGCCAAGCGTGTGTGCCCGCTCCCTTAGGAGGGCTTGCTGCACTCGTTCCTCTGTGGGCCTAGTCGTTATTGGGCCGCTCTTGGGCCAAGCTGATTTCATCCTCCTCACTTCCCCCTACTCTCAGTCACCGAGCACTCAGCAGGGGGCTGTGAGTAGGTCAGTATAGGGTACTCCTCGGCTTCTCCAATCATCGGGCTCCTCGCGTTGCGGGTGTCAGAGGCATCGGGATTGGCTTGGTGTGCAAGGCTCTCTTAGCGGCGGTGGATGTCGTGCTGGTAATGATGACCCATGTCCTGTCGTGTTCCGAGAGCACAGGTCTCGAACGGTTCTCTGTTAGGCGTTGCAGGTGTCTTTTCACCTGCTCCGAGAGGAGCGACGCGACCGGCCACGGACGGTTATAAGGGGGCTGCGTGATTTCTTCACGATTCCATCCACGCCTGGTTGGTCGTCGCGTCCGCTGTCATCATCTTCTTCCTTCGTCTGGTGAGGACTCTTTTCTCCCTTGCATTCTATTTCTCCCATAGTCATGCCTCCTCGTAGGAAGACCCTTTGAGTTAGTTCTTCCTCGTCTAAGGAAGTCTCCCAAGACTGAGGGGGCGTGCCTAGCACTTCTGGTGC
Organism: Amorphophallus titanum; assembly: GCA_024336825.1. Taxonomy (NCBI): domain Eukaryota; kingdom Viridiplantae; phylum Streptophyta; class Magnoliopsida; order Alismatales; family Araceae; genus Amorphophallus; species Amorphophallus titanum. The sequence continues at coordinate 3,443,016 of JANBPO010002988.1, read as the reverse complement.
AGGCACTAGCAGGCCTAGGTCTCTACCACTGGTCTCGTACCGAGTGTATAATGGCCTGCGGGAAGCCTTCCAGATCCCTCGGAACTCGACATCATCTTCCCTGCCGTAGGCGATGACATCATGGCTTATCCCTCCGGTGGGATCATGATGCCAATAGCTTCTTTCCAAGTGGGCTTCCGTATCCCTGTTCATCCCTTCATCGCGGCTGTCCTCCACCATTACGGACGGCGTCCAGGGGCCATAACCCCAAATTTGTACTCCATCCTGTGTGGGTTTGTCTACTCGTGTCGTAGGGCGTCGGTGGAGTCAACTGTAGATCTGTTCCAACATTTCTACCTCCTCCAGAGTTGCCCATCCGGCACGTACTTTGCTTATTTCAAGTCTCGCTCCCGTCAGTACCTCATTTGAGTTTCCACCACTGCATACAATCGCAAAGGTTGGGCGGAGAAGTATGTATACCTTGTCAAGTCGCAGGAGTGGGAGGCCTCCAACGGATGGATGCGTAGAGGTTTCCCTTCCACATGGTGAGACACTAAGCCTCCCCTCCGGGCTGAGGATCTGCGAAAGCTGAAAGCCATCGAGCAGTATCCCTTGGCCGACGTAGACTTGGCTCTGACTCCAACACTACTTCGGGAGCTGGGATTGTGTCCCTCGTTGCCACAGGGTATGGGTTTTGTTCCTTCCACGGGTCACTTTCTTACGAAGAACGCTTAACCGAACTTTGTTTTGCTTTCAGGGGTGCTCGAACCTCAGGGTTGGACCTCCGAGATTGTCAAATTATCACGGAACATTCCTCACCCCATTGATCACGTGATCCCAGGCACTGGCTAGGTGTCTGTCGTTCCCCCCCAATCGAGGCGGTGTTTGCCCTGGGAAGGTTGCAGCTTTTGATTCCTATCGGAGTTCCCTTAGCGTGCTCACCGGTCGTGTCTGCTACGGGCGGGGACGGCCCTGTGGCGAGTGAAGGTCTTAGCCCTTCAAGGGGCTCTGTTGAAGAAGTCGGTGGTGCTGTTGGCAAGGGCTCTGGCATGGCTGGCGGTAGTCGTGTAGCCCTGACTGACGATGAACTGGCCGTTATGGATGCTCGTCGTTGATCGAGGAAGCGTCCGAGGACTTATCCCCTAGCTCGGCAATGCCTTCTGCCTGTGTTAGTGTCTAGGCGGCTCTCTTTCAGGGCTCCACCACCTCAAGTGGCTGGTGAACCGGTGGTCGTCCCCCCTGCCTCAGCACCTTCGGTGCGGGGGCGTGACAAGGGCAAGGCTCCTGCGGTCGGTGCGGAGGCGTCTTTGCGACGCAGCCCGCTGTTGCCTCCTCAGGATCCATCATCTGAGTTGTCTAAGGTCTGTATCACTATCAACCTTATGGGAAGGAGTGCGACTGGCATAAGCCTTTGGGCGAGTCTGGCCCCGATGTCGAGGATGAATTGATCGCAACAGCTGCCAAGAGCGTCTGCCTGGTGGCAAGCGCTTTCGGGCTATGGAGGCATCACTTCTGGGGTCTCGCTCGAAAGCTGGAGTCCAACCGGGCTTCTCAGGTGGAGTCGGAGGAACGCTTGAAGGAGGCTGAATTGGCCCTAAACGAGCTCCGCGAGCAGTTCTTCCAGTAGGGTCTGGCCCTCTCCGACATGGGGCGTGACCGAGATGCCTTCTGCGAGCGGGCGGATGCTGTTGAGGGGCGAGCAGGTGCTGCCAAGAAATGAGCGACCGAGTTGGGGGGGCAGGCCCAGGCTGTAGAGGCTCGTGCTCAGGAGATCGAGGCCGAGCTGTCCAGGTTACACTTCTCACTATCGATGAAGGGTGAGGAAGCGGTGGAATGCTTTCGCACTTCTGCGGCCTACCAGGAGGAGCTGACGGAGGTGGCCCTGGAGTTCTACAGGCTAGCTCGTGATCGAGGCTTCCGGGAGGGTTGGAGTGCCATCGTGACAGCTACCACGACAAGTCTGGGGTGTGAGGCCCCGGTCCTACCTTCCCCCTTGCCGCCCTATAACTCGGAGGCTGCTGCGGGCGAGGAGGAGGCTGTCAAAGCTGAAGCTAGGGCGCGGGCACAGGGGAGCATGCTCCCGCGAGCCCCTTGGCGATAGAAGCCCAGGCAGTGGAGCTAGATGGGGATGCTCCCCCTGTTGGCGTCGTTGAAGCGCGTGACCCCAGTGTGCTCGAGGCACGTGACCGCGTATCTGGGACGGATCCTTAAAAGGATGCCCATACTTGCTTGTGTTTCCTTTTCACTTTCCTTCGTTTCTGCCCTGGGGCAGTCTTCCTTGTGTAACACCTTGTCTTGAAATAGAAAGTCTTCTTTTCCTTAATGAAATCTTGACAAAAATCCATTGTGTGTATCTTCCCGCCTCTTGAATGGTTACGAGATCCTTCTGGGGATACAAATCGACGTCCTTTAGGTAACTTTGAGAAGATGACTTTTGGGATTCGCCACTTCGATTTCCTCGAATGTGCGTGAGGCGGTGGGGAGTCTTTATTTCTGGGGACTCCGATCCCCTATAAGTAGTTGCCTTTGAACCGCCTCTGTGGTTATCTTCATGGCGAAGAGAGGATCCTTCTACATGATGTCTTCTGGAGAGTCTGGCACTTCGTCGGATGATGAATCTCAGCAAGCCCATCGTCAGCTTTTGGTCCTTCACTGGGACCCTCCACCATTTCCCTGGCGCCCGTGGCCGGAGCCGGGGGTGGGAGGCCCGATCTCAGAGGACTACCGGCTTGGGTACTTGGACGGTTGGCAGGAGGCTATGGAGAAGGTCAACCACCTATACGCCAGCTGGGGAATTTTGTTCCTTGAACCGGACAAGTTTCATCCTTAGGAGGGGGGGTGAAAGCCTTGGTCCTTACCCCCTTCTTCTGTCCTTCAACTGGCGACTTCCTGGTGGGGGTTTCTTCGCCCCGGCAGACTCTACTGTGCTGTCTGCACCACAGGTGGCATCCGATAGGGTGCCTTCTGTTGCTGGAGCATCTTCTTAAGGATGTCCGAAGGCGGGGAGGCCATTTTCCATTCTTCCACTCAGTGGGTGGGACCTCCCATCTGGGGACGGTTCGTGTGCTGGGTCAGCTTCTGTAATGGGCGGGCCTCATTGCTCCCCCGTCCTTTGCTAAGGAGGGATGGGAGGATCGACTGGCCTTCTCCCCTGATACCTGAGATGGTGGCATCGATCCTCTTCTTTGGCATAGGTGGAGGCTCACTATTGGTCTGCTTCCGCAGAACACCTGGGATGCGAGGTGTCCGCTTCTGGGGTCACTGGAGGTTTTCGGCAGACAAACAAGCGGCAGTGGTGACCAGTAACCGTGCGTTGATGCAGCTTTTACTTTTCGCATATTCATGTCATGACCGATAGGGTCTTCATGATGAGGGCATCTCTCACCCTTCATATTTTTTCAAGACCCCGGTTGCTCGCCAGCATGGCTCCATTGTGTCCGTCATATTTTTGGCATATTAAATCAATATCTGCATGTTAATCTCTCTCTTTTTTTAATCAACAATACCAAAGATAGGGCCCGGGAGAGTGCACCCCTACCTTAAAGAGGAGAGATGGTCCCACTCCACCAGTCACTATCAAAGGTAGATATTTTTATTACCATAAACCAATAACAAGAGTGCCAAATACAATGAGATCCAAGCCAACCGAGGCAAACAACCAAAAGGAGTAAAAGAAACGAGAACTAAAAGATAGTGAAAGTGTCAAAAGCTAGGTATGCTCACCTTGTCCATGAGTAATGCTCCTCTAGCGGTCTGTGGGAGATCTCTCACAGAGTGGTAAATCTGTCTATCTCTTGAGGTGGATGCGGCCACTGCCAAGGAATCCGCCACTGTATTGGCCTCCCTATATATTTGCTGAATGGAACACTTGAAGAATTGAATCATTTGCGTTATTCCCCACCACCAAGGGAAGACGGACCAGTGAGGAGCACCCTGCTTGTGAACTGCTCTGACCAAGGATGCACAGTCAGATATCACAATCGAGAGACTATGCCCCAATTCCAAAGCAAGACGGATCCCATCGTGGAGCGCTCTAGCTTCAGCAAGCAGGCTGGTGCCGTCTCCATAGTAAAAGGAGAAACCCACCTTGAGGTTGCGATCAGAGGCACGAATGCAGCCCCCACCTCCACTAGGACCTGAGTTGCCTTTGGATGCCCCGTCAATGTTGAGACAGAAGTTCAAATGCGAAGGGTGCCACCTAAGAATAATAAGGCTTTTGACCTTAACCTGTGGGTGGATATTGAAGTGGTGAAACATCTGAGCATCATGGTAGGAGACCAATTTGGTGAACTAAACACATTTGATAGCCAGAGCTAGGTTATTCAAGATTGAGGACTGAATCTTCTTCATAACAGGAACAACACCGTCAAAATGTGCAGAACACCTGGCCTTCCAGATTTCCCACATCAACAGGATGAAGCCATATAAGCTAACAAAATGGACCACAGATTGCAAGGATGCAGTGGAGATAAAGCTCCAACAATATACTGTCAACTGGCTACTAAGGTTGATATCCTGGCTAAATAGCGGAGCCATCCAAGACCAAAGACCAGCAGTAAGTTCACTATGAATGAATAGGTGATTGATGTCTTCTTGACAGTGATTTTTATAGCGGATGCACTGGAAGGAAAGGGAATACCACAGTCGGAGATCTTGCTGTCCACCTAAACAGCTCGGTGCAAGATTTTCCAGTAGAACATAGCCACTCTAGGACAAAAAGCATGATGCCATAAGTTTCTTAACATAGTCCTATGCACACCATGGGAAGTAATCAAGTGAAAGGTAGATGAGGAGGAAAACTATCCAGAACTACTACCCGTCCAAACACAAAGGTCTGGAACGCTAGTAAGGCCAATGCAGAGATCATCGATCAGAATGGTGAGACTCTACCATAGAGGGTGCCACAAATCCAGTTGCATATCTCTAACACTGATCCGAGGCTAGTTGGCATCTGAAATGGAGGGATGCAGATAATTTAAAAGGGGCATGTCTCTAATCCTAGTGTCACACATGAAATCTATGTTCTGCCCATCACCTACCATCCATCGCGAATGTATAAGGACAACTTCCTTCGCTATGAGGAATTGGCTCTTGGGGATGCCCACAGGGAAGGGCTTCACCACTTCCATGTTCAGATTTATGATCAAGGTATACAAATTGAAATCTTCCAGAATTTCAGATCAAGGAATTTTAAGAGCAGCCAAATATGGTGCAAGCTCATCAAGATGACTTCAAAGATATGCAAGCAGATGGGTAGACATCAATGAAGGTACCTCATGAATATGACAGTGAACTTCAAGACAGTATGGCAAAAGTATTCAAATGACAGCAAGCACAAGATGATTTTCTGGAAGGAATCTTTCAGAAGGACAATCATTATTAAGACTAGCTCAGGAGTGACCATCAAGAATTACAAAGCTCCGCCTTAGCAGATGCAGAAGCTACAGAACAAGAAGTTCCAGAAATGTGACAATTATAAGATCAACTGACTTTAACAAAACCAAATCATGATGAGAGTGAAGAAGAATCAATCAGGTATTTCAAGTTAACTCCTAATTGAAGAGATTTTGGCACATGAGTATGGTTGAGGTAGCCATAAAGTGCAGCAGTAGACAGTTGGTGAATAAGTTTTTCACAGAAGAGCAAAGTAAAAGATTTGAAGGATTTGAATCACTGGATCGATGCAGCAAGATCAACTGCATCGACTCACTCATTCTAGACAGAGTATTTTTGAAGGGTGTGCATGCTTTCTGAACAAGGACAGATTTATTTCAATTTACAGCAACATTTAACATGCACCAGATATTTACTCAATCCAACTCCCCCAAAGAATGTGCATCCATTTTAGATAATCTTTTGGAGTTTTTTTTGACACAATTCATATGCAAACAAATGCACATGAGTAGACTATGAAATGCAGGGACTCCCCATATCTAATTGCATTAAGACATCAATTATGATATGAAGACCATGCAAGGGGTTATTTAGCTAAGCTCATGACTGACTGAATTTATCTATATGCAGTTTGATCTATGGTACTAAGCGGAGGACTTAGATCCTAGGATCACCTCTCGTATGGTGAAAGCTTCCAGACAAGTTTAACCTGTCCTTATTCATATCACCATTTATTATACCATGAAGTCATGCATGAAAGTGCATCATAAAGTCATGCATGAAAGTGCATCATAAAGTCATGCATGAAAGTGCATAACAAATACAGTGCAGTCCTATATGCAATGCAAATTTTCAAATTGTGCATGAGAATGCATGATGACACATGCAGGCATCAAACATATGCAATTCACTCTTAATCTAATGTATGCTTGAGTAGACCAACATATGCATTGAGAGACACATGAGAACACCGCAAATGATATGTGTAGACATAAGGATAAATGCAGATCAGTTTATTTCAACTTCCCTTGTCTATATGCACACTAGTCATGAAAGAAATACAGTGTATGTCCATGTGTATGTGCAATATGAAAGACATGATATCTAGTAAAATAGAATGAAGTTATTGATTGACAACAAACGAAACAGTGAATGAGGAACTTGGGGTTTTGCCAACTATGGGTGCCTTGATTTATTGAACCCCTTTTTATTTTCCTTCTTCAAGGCACACCTGCAAAGCAAAGCTCATTTTGTGTATATAGGTATCCAAGTGTTCTTGGGTCCTCTATGGTTAGTAACACCTCTCCTAAGTGTTATCCAAGAATTCAAAATATTCATGTTATCAAGTTTCAGCAATTTATAACCAAACATGAAATGTCCAGTTTGACCACAGTAATGACAACATCCTAGATTTTTCATCTATTTTACTAAATGCCTCCCAAATCTTGAAGCCTTTAGCCCAAAACCCATCGAGTTAAAGAACATCTGAAAAATGAAATATGCCATCCATTTTAGAGACTATGCCATCCTATGAGATATCCTTAAGCTTTTATTTTTAAAAATGCCCTCGGCATTATGGGGCGATCACAATATTCAATCACCCCACAATAGGCATCATAATTTGTCCCTTTTACATATCCCTGTGATCCTAACCTTCCAATAGGGATAGTAGCTGCCGTTGAAGAGCGGAGGGTTATTGGATGTTGATTGTCCTTCTTGGAGTTCGGTTGTTTCTACTTTGCTTTGATGAATCTTGGACTTCAGGTGTGAGACCTATTCCTAGAGAACTAAAATTCTAATATCACTTGTTAGCAACAAAGTAGCTCCTAGATGGAGGCGAATGCACGAGAGTGTCGAATAAAAATTATGTTCTAAAAATAAGTTCATAATTATTGAGGAGGAGAAAATAGACATGGCCCATGACGAGCCCATCGACGGTAGGCTCGCGTCGACCCAAGGTCAGCATCACGGATAATGAACCCCGACGAGCACGACCTACAATAGGTGGCCCAAGAAGACCAGCCATTGAGTTCTTCGGTCCACAATGGGCATCAACCCAAGTATATCGGATGCTGGACAGCCCTCCAGCGACCAAAACGTTACTCCCACCATCGTCGGCCTCGACTCCACTAATGGCGAGCACGTCCTACGGGCACCATGAGATTTGCCTAAAGGTCTCGTGAGTCTAGAGGAACGGACCCTCAATGGGAACACCCCCCACCATCACGGGGAGGCGTTACCCCACTACTCGCACCCTTCCCTGCTAAGCGATAGGCCTTCATCGCCAGGGCAACCCCTATAAATGGACTGTCATCCAGGGAACAAGGAGCACACGAAAAAAGAATAGACAGAGCGATGAACTGATAGAGAGACTCCGACCTACTTTATATTGTCAAGCCTTGAAGACAGATCCTACAGAATAGAGCTTCAGCCACCTTCCGAGCACCTTCACCGCCCAGCGAGCACTCTTCGAGCGCTTACTGGACACGGCGAGCACTCCTTCGGAAGTCCGATCACCATTCCAGGCTTACTCAATCGCCTCTCGGCTCTCTTACTCTCCCCATTGTCTCCTCTTCATCCCCATCCTCCAAGGTTTTGATTTAAGCATCGGAGGGTTATCCCTGGGGGTAACACCCAAGGCTCCTTTTGACGCCACTTCTCTGGTGTTTGCAGGCTTCCACGGGTGGCCGGACAATCTTTCCCCAACAAATAAATATTAAAAGTGTGGTACTGGGTTTGAGAGACCATTTTCTCGCCTCTACACTTTTTGGTGCCATCTGTGGGAATCTGATCAAAAAGTCATGGCACCCCGTGAGAGTCACTGCAATGCCAGCAATCGCGGCCGAGTGTCTCACCAGGGCCCTAGTTCTCGTAGGGGATCACAAGAGGCATCCTCTTCTACACGACCGCATCAGGATGTCACCACTGATGAACTGGCAGAGATGCGTCGACAGTGATGCGGTACGGACACGGGAGCCGACTCTATGTGGTGCGGGACTCGGACTCTAAGATGGACACGATCAGCAACACACGACTAAGGGTGGCACTAAACCCGACTCCAAGAGTCCCTAGGGGCTATACGTCGCTCACAGAAGATGGTTTTGAACCTCTCTATCTTTACTGGCTATTTATCCCTTTTCTTGTGTTAAGGAGGCGCGCCGGGGAAGATGATAATAGAAGGAGGGGCACACCGGGATGGTGGGTGCACTGGTAGTGCGCCGGTTTAAGTGCCTGCAAGGGAAGAGGGTAAGAGGATGGAGGGGCACACCGGGATGATAGGTCATGTAAGGGAAAAGGGGCGCGCGCCGGGTATGTGGTTTGAACATAGGTGTACAAGTGTGCGCCGAATTAGGTGCCACCAAGGAGGGAGCACACCGTATTAGGGTCTTAAGGGGGGGGCGCCAGATTAGGATGCAAGGAGTAGGAGCGCGCCATTTTAGGATGTAGGGAGGAGCAGGAGTGCGCCGTTTATGAGGCAACAAGATGGAGATGGGGGAGCTTTTGAGAGTGGGGTTAAATCGGCGTGGTGGAACAGTGATCGTGCCGGATTAGCCTGCGTCGGAACAAGCTCTGTGGGGTTTTATTATGCTCTATTTACTTCTTTTGATTATGTTCTTGGTTCTCTGGCTTGCAGATGGATCGAACAGGTGGATTGATCATTCAATTGATGCCATAGATCAATAGGATGAAGGTTTAAGCATCGCTTACCATTTATTAAGGTGAGTGAGCACAGAGATTAAGGTGTTTTGCTCGGATGTGTTTATTATGCAGAGGCTTCAAGGGTTAGTTCACAGAGGTTGCATTGTTTATTCGCTCTTGAGCATTCTTAGCCTCTGACGAGAATCGGGCAGCACCTCCCCCAGACCGAGACTTGTCAGAGTCAATAGAAGGCCACCAAACGGATTGCTCCGGGATGACCCTCAAAATTCGGAGTGGCCTCACGGCGGTTCGATAACCCGAGTGTGAGTATGGAACGTTCGAGGGCTAGCCTTCAAGAACGACCACAGCTCACGGGTGAGGAACTTTCGAAGCAGAGTGAATGTTTGCCGCAAGGGCCATGAATGTCCATCCATCGGTGGATCACTTTGAGGGTCATGCCACGGAGAGGCAAGCCTCAAGGTTCCCGGATGATCAGAGAATGAGGGAGGGAATCCAAGATTGGAATATAGAATACTAAAGTTGCAAAATGGCTTTCTTTTTATTCATCCACACAATGGGAGAAGGTTCAGCACAGGGGGAGGTTCATCTTGTGACCAAGGAAAAAAAAGACCCATTGCAAAGGGGAGAGTACATCAGAGAGGAAAGAAGAAATACATTGATGGGGGAGGGGGAGAGAGCATAGGCTCTTCCTCCTCCAAGCTCACCTCTCTTCTCTCACACTCACTCTCTTCTTCTTCACCTTACAGGCGCGGGGGGATCGAGCTTCTTCTTCTCTTTGGACAGGCTTCTCCTCTTAATGGCCGACCGGGGCAAAAGCCAGGGGGCAGGCAGAGCATATTATATAGTGGGCTGCCCTTTCTTTGCTCAAATGGGAGAAAAAACTCCCGCCATGTACTTCCTCTGCCAGACGAACATGTCACTCACATCCGGTGGTTGGTGCTGTACGCCGTTGCTCGTCCGAGGATCGAACGTTTGCAGGTTTGCCAAGAGATCTTTGTCAGAAGACATGCCTTTGCCGTTGATGTATGTTGCTGCCATCACTGCCGCTTTACTATCGAACGGAGGTGAAGGCACGGCCTCGAGTATTAAATGTCCTCTGCGCCCTGGAGGCGCTTCCCCGCATTCTTTAATCCTTCTTCACCTTTCTCTTATTCTTCCTCATCCTTTCCCCCCCACTGTTAGCGCCCATCTCCCCCTCTCTCTCTCGTTCGATCATGTGGCGCGTCCCCTCTAGCAGCAGACGGCGCGGGGCGACGGCGTGGCGACAACGGCGATGGCGAGGCGGTCGTGGCGGCGTAGAACTCATGGAATTTCGTGAAGGAACGAGAGTTTCTAAAAATGTTCTTTGTGATTTCGGCATTGATTCGACGGAGCATTCGCTCCATTGCGATAGGGTGACGATCCTTACGCTCTAGCGGTTCATTCTCGTGATTTCTAGCCTGTCGTGAGGCCGAGAGGGGGATTTTTGAGCGGGTTAGGGTAAAATCATGTTTTGGGGAGCGATCACCCGATCTAGTGATCCATCGTGCTTTTGGGCGATCTGGGGCCATAGAATCATGCTAGGGGTTATTGGGGAGCTTCCCCCCCTTTTTTCCCCTCTCCTATGGAGGTATGGGGGTGTGGTCGGCATTTTTGGGTTGAATTCGCCATTTCTTCGCTGGAACGCTGTGGTGATCGTACCAGTGACCGCCACAGGGTATAACGTGCCCAAGGAGGTGCGTTATACTTCATGATTTTGAGCTTGGGCTGTCGTGGGTGTGACGGCCCCACGATAGACCGCCATATGACTGTGACGCCCTTGGGCTAGTCCGTCACAGTGATTCGACTGTTGGGGGTCATTGTAGCCTGACGCACCCGTGTTGGTCCGTCAGGGAAGGTGATGCCCCTGGGAAGGCGCATTATTCCTTCCACCTGACGCACCTGTGTTGGTCCGTTAGAGACTGTAACCCCCCTGGAGGAGCGTGTTACAGCCGATTTGGTCCCGTGACCTAACACACCTGAGCTGGTCCGTTAGGTGACGTAACGCCCCTGGAGGAGCGCGTTACGTTCTTTGTTTTGGCGCGTGCCCTGATGCGCCTGTGCTGGTCCGTCAGGTGCTGTGATGCCCAGGGTTAGGCGTGCCACAATGGTTTTTGTACCGAGTGCCCTGACGCACCCTTATCGGTCCATCATGCTTTGTAATGCACCTGTGCAGGCACGTTATGGTCCATTTTACGCTGGGTCCCTGACGCACCTGAGGTTGTCCATCAGAGGGCCATGGCACACCTGTGCTGGTCCGTCACCTCCTGTAGCGCACCAGTGTTGGTCTGCCAGGCTCTGGGCTACTCCGCGTGGCGCGTAATCCAGTTTCTTTTCTGACTCTAGTCGTCGTGCAGTGGTGCTGGTACGTGGGACGGTCCCCGTACTCCACCAGCGTTGGACGTTGTTTTCCGTGTCTTGAGAGTCTACTCCTTCAGAGACACTCAACTAGTCGTAGCCCGCCAGTACGTGTATGCTGGTATCCACTTGGGAGTGGTGGGATGGCTACCCTGAGGACGATTTTTAGACTGGTTTTCGTTGGGCCCCACGTCGTCGGCCAGAGTCTGACTGAGGGGAAAACTATTTAGAGGCCAGGCCTAAGACGCATGGTCTGTGTGTGCACACGTGATTGGGGGCAGTTGGACATGCATCGACGGGCGTGACCCCAGCTAGTCACTCACTTTGTGGTTACTTGTGTGTGTCTGAGCCTCGCGCCCGGGGCGTGGTAGCTAGACACTTGTGACGTGGTATAAGACGTCAGTGGATGCATCCGGTCATTCTTCAGGAGATACTAGTGAATCGGATTCGGATTATGCAAGTAGCAGGTCTGAGAGGGATTGATAGTCTATTGGAACAAGAGAAGCCCTAGTTATCTCGTGTCTAGTCGAGTCATCTTGTAATTTTTTATTTTCTTGAGTCATATGACGAAAAGATGTCAAGCGTAATGGTCTTATGTACTTTTTTCATTATTATTATTAAATAAAGTTGGAGTTTTGAGCAATTACTTCATCTGTTTTTATGTGATTGTCTTGCGCTCTGATTTCTTGCTTGCGAGAGGCTTACCATGCCGACTGTCCACGTTTTCGAGATTCTTTCTACTGTATTAAAAGCTCGGGGTGTGACACCCTAGCTACCTTAACGGACCTCCTCGCCCTGGCACAAAAGCATGCTAGATGCGAGGAGAACACCATGGCCCTAGGCCGTCCGGCCAGAACCGAGCGGTCCTACTGAGAAAGATCTGCTGACTCACCCTGGGAGAGGTAGAATAAGCGGGAGTGACGAGATAGAGAGCGTCGTGACCCCTCATAAAATGAGAGGGGCAGTTACCTTCACAACACACCCGTAACAGCTCCGCCTGACCAGACCCTCGTGGTGATTCGTGAGGAACCCTTCCTCCAGTGGCCATCGAAGATGAAGTCCGACCGAGGACGCAGAGTAGGAGGAGATACTGCCTCTTACACTGTGACCACAACCATGATACTAGTGATGGCATCCAACTCAAGGATGCTATCAAGGACCTCATCCAGCGAGGACTCCTCGATAAGTTCATCGCCGAGGCTGAAGAGATGTGATAGAGCGAGTGAACCCCTCCTATCAACAATTGACCCAATGGGAATGAGATCATGATGATCTCTATGGAGCTGGCTTTGGGAGGCCACAGTTCCAGGAGACGTCGGTGGTATGCATTAGCAATTAACACTATGGAGCGTGGCGACAGCGGCCGATAGGAAGCTACTGCCTGGGAAGCACCCCGAGGATCTGATCATCTGGTGGTCTCGACCACTGACAATCATGTACCGTCCAACGTATTCTAGTGGATAATGGAAGTGATATTTAACCACTCCCCTTGTGCTTTCCAAGCCTCAGAGAGGGGAGCGGCAACTCCTGTATTTGTCAATAACCCCGAGCACCCAAAGTGCTGTGCTCACTAGAGAAGAAGGCAACGTCATGAAACCGGTCTGCTATGTGAGCCAAGCACTCCAAGGGCCAAAATTTTGCTACTCACGGATGGAGAAGTTCACCCTGGACCTGGTCACGGCTGCACGAAAGTTGCGACCATACTTCTTGGTGCACCCTAACTGTGCTCTTAGCGATCAGCCCTTGCACTAGATTCTTCAATACCCAAACATCTCGAGGAGACTTATCAAGTGTGCCATCGAGTGAGTTTGACGTCGGCTGTCACCCAAGGACTGCGATTCAGGCTCAGGCCCTTGCCAACTTCGTCGCTTAGTGTACACTACCCAAGGAGGACATTCCTGAGCAAGTGTTGGTACACGTCTGGGAATTATACGTAGATGGTTCATCCTGCGCTATTGACAATAGGGCAGAACTAGTTCCACTATCACCGGAGGGGGTGGAGCTTCAATATGCCCTCCTCCTCAATTTTCTGACCATGAACAATGTGGCCGAATATGAAGTATTACTCTCGGGCCTCCGAATGCTGAGATGCCTAGGGCCTACCAACCTACAGGTTTATAGCAACTCCATACTCGTCGCCAACCAGGTCAGAGGAGAATTCGAAGCCCCGGGGCCATCCATGATCAAATATCGTGAGAAGGCTGAAGTGACGTCCTTGGAGTTCTCTTGCTTCGAGATAGTACACATACCAAGGGAGGAGAATGTCCGAGCAGAAGCCCTATCCCGCCTGGCGTCATCGACTACCACCTCTAGTTTGAGGGCCATCCTGTTAGAAGAGCTATCAGCCCCGAGTGTAGAAAAGCTAGCATCCCAGGTGAACGTCGTTGATTATGAACCATCAAGGATGGACCCCATCGTGGACTACCTTCACCAACGATTGCGAAGGGTCACTCGGAGGCCAAATGAGCAAAAGCTCGAGCGATAGATGTTTCTTCAGGCGTTCACCATCAGTACCCCTCCTTAAATGCTAGATCATCTCCAAAGTAAAGCTAGCTATTTGTGAAGTCTATGAAGGACCATATGAACACTCACCAAAAGTTTGCTCGGACAAGGATATTGGTGGCTTCCAAGCTTCCAAGAGGCGAGCATCCATGCTCCCTCAGAAATGATGGTGACTTCTGAGTCTCCAAGAGGTGAGAATCCATGCTCCCTCAGAAATGATGGTAGCTTCTGTGCTCCCAAGAGGCAAGCACACATGTTCCCTTGGAAACGATGGTAGCTTCCGAGCTCCCAAGAGGTGAGCACACAGACTCCCTGGAAAACCATGGTGGCTTCTAAGCCTCCAAGGGGAGAACATTCATGTTCCCCCAGAAACGATGGTAGCTTCCGAGCTCCCAAGAGGCGAGCACACATGCTCCCTCGGAAATAATGGTGACTTCCAAGTCTTGAAGGGGTGAGCACATAGGCTCCTTAGAAAATCATGGTGGCTTCTAAGCCTCCAAGAGGCAAACATTCATGTTCCCCCAGAAATCATGGTAGCTTCGAAGCTTCCATGAAGCGAGCACCCCTGCTCCTTCAGAAATGGTGGTAGCGTTCCCTGCCAAAGGAAGAACACTTGTACTCGCCCATAAACAAAGAGCAATAGCTTCCCCGCCAAAGGGAAACATATAAAGCTGACCACCAGCGGCGCATAAGCATCGGAGGCCAAACGCATTATAAGCCTATGCCAAAATACAAGGAAGCATACAAGACAGGGGCAAACTTTTCAGACGTACCCCGACAGAACAAAAAAAGAAGAATTCAATACATAGGAAGCTAAAAGTAAAAGAAGTCAAGGAGAGCACTAGCTCAAGAGCTCTCCCTGATAGCAGCAGCGCCATCCGGCCCGTGGTCTTGGACCCTTGGCACGCCCACAAGAGGTGGAGCATCGTCTGAGAGATCGGCCAACTCCTTCTCCATCGCCGCCTCGGCCCTAGCCACTTGATCCCTAGTGCTCGGCTCCTCCTCGCCAACTCTTCCTCACCGTCACCACCGTGTGGCTCGAACAACGTCAGTGGGGTAACGAGGGACGACACTGGGACGCCCCGGTGGGTGGCTGCAATCTGAAGAGCAGTTGCCCAGCCCTCCTGAAAGCCACGATCCTGGGTTGGGCTGTAAAACCTCAATGGCTGCTACGTTCAGTTCATCTCGGTAAGCTGAAGATGTGTGATGGCAGTCCACAGCCTCCAGGCCAACGACGTGTAGTAACACATGTAGGTCTTTGACCTGTGACTCCGCCTCTCGAGCCCGGAGCTCAGTGGCGTCAGCCAATGCCCCCAGCTAAAGTGACCGGGCCTCAACCACTTCAGCCCATTTGGTCGCCTCCTAGTGAGTCTCCTCCTCTGCTCAAAATTGAACAAGAAAGGCGGCATCTTGATGGCACTCAGCCTCAGCGAGGACTCACTCCCGTAGCTTAAATCACTCTCGGAGCTCAGTGTATCTAGCCTCTTGTGCCGCCTGACGAGCTTGGAGCTTGGAGCTTGGAGCTTGGTGCCCTAGGTCTCTAGCCTCTTCTGTGTAGCCTCACTGGCCTCCAACTACTGTTCAACCTGGGTGAAATAACACCCCCACAAGTCGAAGGCCCTGGAGACTGACAGATTACAGAGGCACCGCTTACCAGAGATGTCGTGCGGGCCAAGCAAATGGCCGAGGTCACCAATCTAAGCCACACGTGGAGACCACCCTCAGAACTACCGTTTGATACACCCTCTCGAACTTGACTCTCAGATCCCGAGAAAGTGCTCGGCACTTGAGAGTAGGGGGGTGAGTGAGGAGGGTAAGATCAGACCGGCCCATATGAGGCCCATTACAACATGCCCGCTTTGGTTGAGGCCTCTACAACACGCATAATGGGCCTCTAATGACATCAGCCCGCAACGAGCAGCCCAAGATGGATCATCTGTAGAGTCACCAGCGCATATTTTTCATGCGTCGAGATATGCAGTGGAATTAGGTCGGGAACGTGAACAGTCGGCAATACACGTCATGCTTGCAATATAATCAGAGCACTAACATTCACACACATCAGGAGAAGGCCCCTCGGGTCAGGCCGAGCAAGACGAATCGCAGTCTACTTCAGACGAGTCTTTGGCACCACTCTTTCAAGAGGGGACGGAGAGGCAAAATGAAGATCAACGTCCAGCCAAAAAGGAGAAGCCCTATGGGACTCCGAAGACTCTGGAGGAACTTCTCCCTCCACTCGACAAGACCCGCGCCAGGGCGGAACGCAGAATTATTCAGTACATGAACCGATGCCCAACCAATACCACTGTATGGGAAGCTATTGCCTGGAGCAAAGAGCTCCGGGAGGCTTTGGTGAAAGTACTCCAAGACCCTGAAGCCTACGAGGCTCATGTGGCGGAATGGCAAGCTCAGGCTTATGAGGCCCTGGCAGCCAACATTGTCTTCACTGACAAGGATATGCTGCTGGCCTCCCCTTGTCACAACCGTCCCCTATATATGAAAGGGACCATCAACGGCCACGAGGTCAACCGGATCTTGATCGATGCAGGGGCCGCAGTAAACATCATGGTCGACCCCGCTGCCAGCCAAGGGGCCGACAAGACCGGCCACACCGTCGGCGGCACCGGCTGGTATCGCAAACACTTCACCCTCCCCGCCGACTCCGCCGACCGGCGCGCCGCCATCCTCTTCGACGGTGTCTATATGAACGCCGACGTCTGGCTCAACGGCCATCACCTCGGCGACCACCCCAACGGCTACACCTCATTCGAGTTTGACCTCACCCCCTTCCTCAATCCCCCCGGCGCCGGCAACGTCCTCGCCGTCCGCGTCCGCAACGAAGGCAAAAACAGCCGCTGGTATTCCGGCTCCGGCATCTACCGCCACGTCTGGCTCCTCCTTCGCGGCCCCGTCCACATCCCCACTTGGGGACTGTATGTGACCACGCCCGACGTCTCCCCCGCCCGCGCCATCGTCAGCCTCTCCACCGAAGTCGCCAACACCACGACCGCCCCCGTCCCCGCCCTCCTTGTCCGCGCCCGCATACTTGATGCCTCGGGCCGCGCCGTCGCCGCCGCGCAAACCACCCTCGCCCTGCCGCCCTCCGCCACCCGCGTCGCCGCGCAGTCCTTCGAAATCCCCGCGCCCGCCCTCTGGTCGCCCGACTCCCCCGCCCTCTACATCGCCGAAGTCGAGCTGCTCTCCGGCGGCCAAAAACTCGATGCCTTCTCCGTCCCCTTCGGCATCCGCAGCGTCAAAGTCGATGCCTCCCGCGGCCTCCTCCTCAACGGCTGTCCGCTCAAGCTCCTCGGCGGCTGCGTCCACCAAGACAACGGCCCCCTCGGCGCCGCCGCCATCGACCGCGCCGAGGAACGCCGCGTCGAGCTCCTCAAGGCCGCCGGCTTCAACGCCGTCCGCTGCGCCCACAACCCGCCCTCGCCCGCCTTCCTCGACGCCTGCGACCGCCTCGGCCTCCTCGTCATCGACGAAGCCTTCGACCAGTGGAACGTCCGCAAACTCGATGACGCGCAGGACTACCACCTCTATTTCAAGGACTGGTTCGCCCGCGACATCGCCTCCTTCGTTCGCCGCGACCGCGACCACCCTTCCGTCATCATGTGGTCCATCGGCAACGAAATCCCCGAGCAGTTCCACCCCGGCGACACCGCCAAACTCCTCCGCGCCGCCGTCCTCTCCCATGACGCCACCCGCCCGATCACCCAGGCCGTCTCCACCGACTGGGGCAAAGTCGCCAGACACTGGGACGCCCTCTCCGACCCCGCCTTCGTCGCCCTCGACGTCGCCGGCTACAATTACCTTTCCTCCAAATACGAGTCCGATCACGCACGCCACCCCGACCGAGTCATGATGACCACCGAGTCCTACCCCAAGGACTGCTTCGACGAGTGGACCACGCTCCAAAAGCATCCCTACGTCATCGGCGATTTCGTCTGGTCCGCCATCGACTACCTCGGCGAATCCGGCATCGGCCACAGCGTCCTCAGCGACCGTAAAAACACCTTCTTCACGCCCTGGCCCTGGTTCGACGCCTGGTGTGGCGACCTCGATATCTGCGGCTTCAAAAAACCCCAGTCCCTCTACCGCGACGTCGTCTGGGGCCGCCGCCCCATCGCCCTCCTCGTCCACGCGCCCATCCCCGCCGGCCTCACCGAACACGTCAGCGACTGGGGCTGGCCCGACGAATGGCCGAGCTGGACCTGGCCCGGCCACGAAGGCCAGTCCCTCCAAGTCTCCCTCTACGCCCGCGCCGACGCCGTCCGCCTCACCCTCAATGGAAAAGTCATCGGCGAAAAACCCGTCTCCGCCGCCACCAAGCTCGCCGCCCGCTTCGACGTGCCCTACGCCCCCGGCAAACTCGATGCCTTCGCCCTAGTCGGCGGCCGCGTCATCGCCGAGACCACCCTCGAGACCGCCGGCCCCGCCGCCGCCATCAAACTCGATGCCGACCGCGCCCTCATCCGCGCCGACCGCGCCGACCTCTCCTACGTCACCGTCCAGATCGTCGATGCCCAGGGCCGCCGCGTCCCCGACGCCGCCACGCGCGTCCATTTCGCCGTGACCGGCCCAGGCGAACTCGCCGCGCAGGCCGGCGGCGCGCCCGACCAACCCGCGAGCTTCCGCGCCCCCGACTGCACGACCTTCCACGGCCGCTGCCTCGCCATCCTCCGCCCCGAGGGCCCGCCCGGCGCCATCACCCTCCGCGTCACCGCCGACGGCCTTCCCCCGGCCACTCTCACCGTGCGCACGCAGCCCTGACGCCCCTCAGCTTCGCCAAGGCATCGAGTTCCCCGATGTTTGATTGCAACCCGGCGGCCGCTGGGCGGCCCAATTTGCGTTACAGTTAACGCGTAATGTTTATGGCCACTCCACCCCGCCCATGACTTGAATGAGTCATGCCCCAAAATCCCACGCCACTCTCCATCGTCATGAATAACAAGACCCCTCGCCCCCGGCGCGCCATTCGCGGCAGCACCGCCTTGACGGCACTTGCCCTCCTCTGCGGGCTTGTCCTCCCCGCCACGGCCCAGACCTATTATTGGGATCCCGGCGCGACAGGAAACACCACCGCGTTCAATTCCGCCTCGGCCAGCGGCGGCACCGGCAACTGGGATACCACTGATGCCTATTGGTATTACGATGATTCCGATTTCGGCATCGCGGATTATGCCTGGCCCGGCGCCTACATCGCCAGCTTCGGCGGCACTGCCGGCACCGTGACACTCACCTCCGCGATCGAGGCGGCGGGCCTGGTTTTCACCACGACCGGCTACACCATCAACGCCAGCAGCAACACGCTCACGCTCGGCGCGAGCGGCATCAACGCCAGCGCACTGTCCAGCGGCGCCACGACGATCACCGGCAACGTCGCCCTCGGCGCCGCGCAGACATGGACGGTAGGCTCCGGCTCCACCCTCGCCGTCTCCGCCGCCGTTTCCGGCGCGTATGCCCTCACCGAGGCGGGCTCCGGAACCCTCACGCTCTCCGGCAGCAACACCTACTCCGGCGGCACGACGGTCGGCTCGGGCGGCACGCTGCTGTTGGGCAATGCGGCGGCGGCGGGCACGGGAAACATCACCCTGAACAACGCCACCTTGGGGGCATCGACCGCGATCACGATCGCCAACGGCCTTGTCGTCACCGGCAACTCGACGATCTCGGGCCCGGCCACCCTGACCCTGGGCAACACAACCAGCGGCAGCCTGAGCGGCAGCGGCAATCTCACGCTGGCCAGCAACACGACCATCCAAGGCTACAATAACACCACATTCGACGGCAGCGGCTTCACCGGCACGCTCACGGTGAACAGCGGGATCACCTTCCAATTGCTAAACGAAACCGGAAACAAATACAGTGTCGTCAACCTCCAAAACGCCGCGGTCGTCTTAAATGGTACGATCAATTACGACGGTTACACTAGCGGCAGCACTGCCAACGCCACCTTCCAGTTTGGCTCGCTCTCCGGCTCGGGCACCATCGGGGCTTCGACGGCGGCGTCGAGCAAGAATGTTTATCTGAGCATCGGCTATCTGAACACGAGCACTACCTTTTCGGGCACCATTGTCGCGGGTGGTCATGGCACGACCTACCTGACCAAGGTGGGCACGGGCACGCTCACGCTCACCGGCGCGAACACCTACACGGGCGGTACCACGGTGACGGCCGGCACCCTCCTCGCCGGCAACGCCTCGGCCCTCGGCGCCGGCCCCGTCACCATCAACGGCGGCACGCTCGCCGCCACGGTGGCCAACCTGACCGGCCTCACCGGCTTCACGATGAGCAGCGGCACGTGGAGCGTCTCCTTGGGCAGCTCTGCCGTTTCGACCGGCGGCATCACGGGCACCGGCGCGTTCAGTATCACCGGCGGCACGCTGGCCCTGAGCGGCCTGAGCAGCCTTGGTGGTGGCACCTACACCTACAATATCCTGAACGGCTTCACCAGCGGCTCGGTTAACGGCTTGGCGTTCACCTACGACACCACCGGATACACCGCCAGTCTCAGCTCCGCCGGCGTGTTGACCGTTTCCGCCATCCCCGAGCCCGCCACCTGCGCCGCCTTCGCGGGCCTCTCCGTCCTTGGCCTCGCCTTCTGGCGCCGCCGTCGCAAGGCCTGAGATATCAAGCCGCCCAACACTTCAGGTTTCCCGCGGCCCGCCCCTTGAAGGGGCGGGCCATTTTCCTTTCCGAAAACTCAATGCCTTTCGCCCCGATAATCTCCAACGGCCCCCCAAAGACCCGCGCAAGGCTGCATTCGCAGACAGCCCCCTTTGCGATTTTTTTGCGGCCAACCTCTCCGCCTCTCTTACCCTCCCTCTCCTCCGCTCCGTCATCCCTTCAAAAACTTCGCCACGGCCTCGGTGCCCGACTGCACGTGGAGCTTCCGGTATATTCCCCGCAGGCGGTTGTGAATCGTGTGCGGGCTAAGCTCCAACCGGTCGGCGATCAATTTGTAGGAGAGCCCCCGGCTCAACAGCTCGAGTATCTCGCGCTCGCGCTTGCTCAGGGTTTCCTTCCCGTCCGAGAGGTGGCCGGTCTGGTGAAAGTGGGACACCACCCGGCGGGCGATTTCCATCGACATGGGGGAACCGCCGCGCCGCACCTTGTCGATGGCGTCGGCCAGTTCCTCCAGCCCCGCCCGTTTTAAAAGATAGCCCGAGGCCCCCGCTCTCAGTGCCTCGAAAATCAGGTCGGTGTCGTCGTAGGTCGTCAGCATGACAAACTCCATCTCCGGGTGCGCGTGCTTCAGCCTGCGCACGCACTCGATGCCGCCCGGCGCGGGGATGTTGATGTCCATCAGCACGACGTCCGGCTTGAGATCGGCAATCCGGGCCAGCGCCTCGTCCCCGCAGCCGCAGTCCCCCACGCAAACCACCCCGCCGGCGTGCCGCAGCAGCTTGACGAGAAACTCGCGCGTGGGGCGGTGATCCTCCACCAGGCATACCCGCGTCGGGGTTTTCGGAATGTCGTTGTCGGGGCTCATAGCGTTGAGGAGGAGGAAGCGCGCATCCAGCTTAAAGAGAATTTTCGCGCCCGCCGTCGCCGCCCAGCGGGAGCAGAAGCGTGACGCGGCACCCCGCCCCGCGCTCCGACTCGATGCGGCAGCTCCCGCCGATCTTCGCCATGCGCTCGCCCATGTTCCCGAGACCGTTTGAGAAGCGCCGGGCATCGCCGGGCGCAAACCCGCGTCCGTCGTCTTCGATACCCACCTCCAGCATTTCGCCCGTGATCACGACCCGCATGAGGACGCGCCTGGCGCCGGAATGTCTGGCGACGTTGTTGAGGACCTCCTTGACCGCCAGAAAAAGACTGTGCCGCTGCTCGGCCGAGACATGCCGCGCCTGGGATTCGTGCGGGGCGATGATCTCCAACTCGATGCCTGCCTTGGAGAGAAAGTTGGCGGCAAACTTGGCGGCGTATTCCACCGTGCCGGCCAAGGTATCGTTGCGGGGATTCACCGCCCACACGATCTCATCCAGCGAATCCATGCTCTGGCGGACGATCGTCTCGATCTCATGTAGATACCCCGGCCCGCCGGCCTTCCCCGGTTCGAGTGCGGCAAGCCGGGCGGTCGCCGCGATATGCGTCAGGTTGGCCCCGAGTTCATCGTGCATGTCGCTGGCGATGCGCGCCCTTTCACGATGGATTGCCTGGTCCTGCTCCAGACGCCGGATACGGGCGCGCATGCGGCGCAGCACGACTCCTCGCGCCGCGCCAGCCGCAACCACGATCAAGGCGAACACCGCTCCGGCGCGGAAAACGTCCGTCTGCCACCAGGCGGGAAGTACCATGAACTCGATGCCTGCCGGCGGCAGCCACGCGCCGTCCGCGACCGCGGCCTCGACCTCGAAGTGATAACGCCCGGCGTCGGGTCGCGCGATCGTCACCTCGCGCTGGGCGCCCACCTCGGTCCATTCCCCGGCTTCCCCGCGGGCGCCGAACCGGTAGCGGAAACGCACCTGCTCGGGCGTGTCCAGCTCGGGCAGCGTGTAGCGGATCGACACCGACACCGGGCGGGGTGAAAAAATCGGGCGCCCCCCGTCGATGCCCGGGCGCAGGAGGACCGGGCCGGCCTTCGCCTCCTCGATCAAAACGTGCGGCGCGGCCGCGTGCTCCACCGCCGCGTCCGGCTCCACCTCGACCAGCCCGCGGTCGGTCGCGAACCACAGGTGCCCGTCGCTCCCCTCGATCGCCGCATGCCGCGCCCCCGCGGCAAACTCGGCGGCCGGCAGCCCGTCGTTGCGACCACACGCCACCAGATGCAGGCCGGGGTTCCCGCCGGCCAAAAAGGCTTCGAGCCCCGCGCGATCCACCCGAAACAGCCCCGTGGCCGTGCCGAGCCAAAAAACATCCCCCGGCAAAACCTCTTTCCCCGAGGAGGCCGTCCCGTCGCCACCCCGTTCGATCAGCAGGGAACGCACTTCCGCCAGCGGCACACCCGAGACGGTGGCCAGCCGCCACACCTCGCCGTCATGCCAGCGGTAAAGCCCGCCCAGCAGGGTGCCTATCCACACCGTGTTCTCCCCGTCAGGCACGATGAAGCGCACCTCTTGATCGGCTCCCGCCTCCGGCAAAGAAATCCGCTCAAATCCCCCGTTTTGCCACCGGAACAAGGCCCCGTGCAAGGTGCCGGCCCAGAGATGACCTCCGGCATCCTCCGCCATCGCGCAAACAGACCTCAATGCCCCGATCTTTTCGAAACGCCCGCCCTCGCCACGGTAAAGCACGCCCGCGGCCGTCGCGACGCACACCGCGCCGCCTCGCGCCAAAGCCATCGTCGTGATCGCCTCGTGAAACGCCGTCCGCTCCAGCTTGCCGCCCTTCCAGTGAAACAGGCCGGCCTCCGTCCCGAGCCAGACTCCTCCGGAGCCGTCGGGGCACAGCACCCGGGCCCGGACTTCCGGCGGCCAGCCAGCCACGGCTTCAAACACACGCGGCTTTCCCGGAGCGGCGCGCAGGGGCTCGCCCGTGTGGCCGATCACCCACAACCCCGCCTCCCCGTCCTCGCAAACCGATGCCAATGCCTGGTCCGACGAGCCGCCCTGCGTCTGCCGCAGGAAAAAATGGCGGGGCGAAAGCCGGTCCAGGCCACCACCCCAGGTGCCAACCCACAGGTTGCCGCCGCGATCCTCCGTCAGCCAGGAAATGTTCCAGAACGACGTGGGCAACCGCTCAAACTCCCCGTCCTTGAAACGCAGGAGCCCGGCGTTTTGCGTCCCGATCCAGAGCGCCCCGCCGCTGTCCTCCAAAAGCGCGTTGATCTGCCCGATTCCGGCAAGCCAAGGCGCGGCGACGACCTCCAGTCGTTTCCCCTCATCGTCGTAGCGCAGCAACGTTCCACCCCGGATCGTCCACACGCCGCCTTTTCCCGAAGGCGCCAACGTCAGCCGATTCCCTTCACCCGCCCTGGGATCGACCGGCCGGAAACGATGGCCGTCGAACACCGCGATCCCGCCCGACGTGGCCGCCCATACCCGTCCGTCCGCGGCCACCCGCACGAGCGTCTTCGTTCCGACGGGAAGGCCGTCCCCGGCCAGGAACTCGCTGGTTCCTGTCGTGGAAAATCTCAGGACGCGCGCGCGGTCCGTCATGCCGCACCACACCGCGCCCGACGACTCCTCCGCGAACGACCAGGGCCACAGGTCCCTCGTGGGCCGCGACCGGATTGCGACCACGGACTCCAGCCTGCCTCCGCGCCACCGGGCGACTCCGCCGCGTTCCAGACCCAGCCAAAGCGCCCCGTCGCGCGCGGCGAAAACCGGCGCCACCCAAGGACTCGGCAAGCCGGGCATGGCCTTCCCGTCCATGAGCTCGAACCGGCTCCCGTCAAAACGGAAAAGCCCGCTGAAATTCGTCACCCACAGGTAGCCGTCGCCGCCTTGCGCGATGCCGGAGATATGATTGTCGCGCAATCCATCCGACACATCCCAGGTGCGCAGGACATGGTCCTCGGAAAAAGGAAGCTCGTCCACCGAGGCCGCCGCCCCGAAAGCCGATGCCGCGCAAAGCAGGCAGAAGGCGAACAACAGCGTTTGAAGTGGATTCATCATCAGGATGGGGCGTCTCCCGTCTTCCCCCATGATTCACCGCCTCGGCCGTCCATCAAGCGCGTTGCGAACGCAAGGCCGCCCCTGTCCTTCGACACCCTAAGCGCGCACGACATGGCCCCGCTTTTCCCAACCGGACGACGAATTCTCTCCTTGCATGAGGCAAACACAGGAAAGGCCCTAGAAACCACGTTTGAGCGAAACCGGCAATGGGCCCGTTCGGGTCCATTGCCGCCCCGTGTCAGACACGTTATAAAAGTCTCCCATGATATCAGCAAAGTCACCCCATCGCCGAACAGCCATGAATGCTGCCCCCGCTCCTTCAGCGTCCTATCGCGGTAGCGTAATTCTGACGGCGTTTGCCCTCCTGTGCGGACTCGCCCTCCCCGCCTCCGCCACCACTTACACCTGGGATGGCGGCGGCGCCAGCCCCGCTTCCCCCGTCGGCGGCACCGGCACGTGGGATACCTCCTCCCTCTACTGGTCCAACGGCACCACCGACTCCGCCTGGACCGACACCACCGGCGCGTCCAACATCGCCACCTTCGGCGGCACCGCCGGCACTGTGACCCTCGGCGCGAGCGTCGGCGCACTGGGCTTGGTTTTCAACACGACGGGCTACACGCTGGCCCTCGGCGGCTACACGCTCTCGCTGGGCACGAGCGGCATCAACGCCAGCACCCTGTCCAGCGGCACCACCACCATCAGCGGAGGCACCGCCCTGACGTTGGTTGGCTCGCAGACGTGGACCGTCGGCTCCGGCGCCACGCTCGCCGTGTCCAGCGTGATTTCCGGCGCCTATGGCCTCACCGAAGCAGGCTCTGGCACGATCATCCTTTCGGGCAACAACACCTACAGCGGCGGCACGACGCTGAGCGCGGGCACGCTGATGCTGGGTGCGGCAGGCAACACCACTTACAACACCACCAGCACCTACGCGGGCAGCGGTGCCATCACCCTGAGCGGTGGCACATTGGAAAATAACTACAACAACTATGCCCTGAGCAACGCCATCGTGGCGACCGCCTCCACGACCTCATACATTCAAGCCGTGGGCAATGTCGCCAACGAGAATTTCGTGCTCAGTGGAAACATCACCGGCAGCGGTAATCTCGATATTGCGGGAACCGCGACTTATTCTCGTCTGTTCCTGTCGGGCAACAACTCCGGCTTCACCGGCACGATGACCATCACGGGAGTCAATGTGGACATTGGCAGCTCTTCCGGAGGAAGCGCGTCTGCGGCTTGGGTGGTGAATGGCGGGTCCGGCCTGCAACTGTATACCGGAACCGCCACCGTCAGCCTCGGCTCGTTGAGCGGCAGCGGCAACATCGGCACCGGCACCAGCGGCACGGCAACGATCAGCGTCGGCGCCTTGAACACCAGCACCACCTTCAGCGGAACCCTGACCAATGTGAGCACGGGAACCACCACTTCCTCGGGCGTCCTCGCTCTCACCAAGGTTGGCACTGGCACGCTGACGCTTTCCGGCACGAACACCTACACCGGCGCCACGACGGTGAACGCGGGCACGCTGGCCTTTCAAGGATCGGCGGCGATGTCCTCCGGCTCGAGCTTGGTCCTGGCCACCGGCTCGACGGTCTCGCTGCTCGCCGATGCCGATACGACCTTCACCGCGGCCACGCTCAACCCGAGCGGCGGCGCGTCGGTGACAGTCAACGTCGGGGCGATCAGCACGGGGTCGGGCAACAACATCACCCTCGCCTCCACCAATGCCGTTGTCACCGGCTACGGAACGATGATCTACAACGTCACCGGGACGAACGGCGACCGCCTGATTCTGAGCGGAGGCAATACCACGATCATTAGCAACGGGACCGTCGGCACTTGGGAACTCAATCCGACGACCGCCAACGTCACGGTCCAAAATAATGTCGCACCGAACACCTCCGGAAAAACGATGACCTTGGATCTGGACGGCACCTCGACCGGCAACATCTACGGCGGCAACATCACGAGCGGCACCGGCACGCTTACCCTCGCCAAGTCCAACACGAGCACCTGGACGCTCACCGGCGCGAACACCTACACGGGCGGCACCACGGTGACGGCCGGCACGCTCATCGCCGGCAGCGCCTCGGCCTTCGGCGCCGGGGCCGTCACCATCAACGGTGGCGCCCTCTCCGCCACGGTCAACTTGAGCGGCATCACCAGCTTCACAATGAGCAGCGGCACATGGAATGTCTCTCTTGCCAGCGGCGCCATCTCGACCGGCGGCATCACGGGCTCCGGCACGTTCAACATCACCGGCGGCACGCTGGCCCTGAGCGGCGGCAGCATTAACTACAGCACGACCTACACGATCCTGAGTGGTTTCACCAGCGGCTCGGTCGGCAGCCTGACCATCACTGGCTACGACACCACCGACTACACCGCCAGCCTCAGCTCCGGCGGCGTGCTAAGCTTCGCCTCCGCCATCCCCGAACCCGCCACCTACGCCGCCTTCCTCGGCTTGGGTGTCCTCGGCCTCGCCGTCTGGCGTCGCCGGCGCAAGGCCTGAGGCATCCGGCCGTCCCGTCGCGCAGGCCTCACGGTCCGCCTCCCATCACAGGGAGCGGACCGTTTTCATTTTCTAAAACTCGATGCCCTCCGGACATCCAAGCATTACCGTAATATAATCGCTCCGTTTACCGCCCCATCCCACCCCCCAAACTCGATGCCTTTCCCCTCCCTCATGTTTCCGCGCTCCCTCCGCCTCCTTTCGCTCTTCACCCTTCTCCCCTCGCTCCTCTTCGCCGCTCCCCTCGCCGCCGACCACCTGACCGTCAACACCCGCGCCAACCCCCTCGGCATCGCCGCCACCGGCATCTCCTTCGGCTGGGCCGTCGAATCTGCCGAACGCGACATGACGCAAACCGCCTGGCAACTCCGCGTCGGCACCGCCCCCTCCGCCTCCGACATCTGGGACTCCGGCTGGACCCCCTCCGACCGGCAGCTCGACATCGCCCTCCCGCCCGCCATCCACCTCGACCCCGCCACATGCTACCACTGGCAAGTCCGCATCCGCGACAACCACGGCCACGAAAGCCCCTGGAGCACCCCCGCCTGGTTCGAAACCGGCCTCCTCTCCGCCGGCGACTGGAAAGGCGCCGATTGGATCACCTCCCCAAAACTCGATGCCTCCGCTTCCGCTCCCAAACACCCATCCTCGCTCCCGCTCCTACGCGATGTGTTCGCCATCTCCAAGCCCGTCCAAAGCGCCCGCCTCTACGCCTCCGCGCTCGGCATCTACCAACTCACGCTGAACGGCCAGCAAGTCGGCGACCGCCTCCTCGCCCCCGGCTGGACCGACTACAACCGCCGCATCCAAAGCCAGACCTACGACATCACCGGCCTCCTCCGCCCCGGCTCCAACATCCTCGGCGCCGCCCTCGCCGACGGCTGGTATCGCGGCAAGGTCGGCCTCGACTGGAAACACGTCTATGGCGACACCCTCGCCCTCATCGCCAAAGTCAAAATCACCTACGCCGACGGCACCACCCAATGGTTCGCCACCGACCCCGGCTGGCGCTCCGCCCCCGGCCCCGTTCTCGCCGCCGACCTCCAGGACGGCGAGTCCTACGACGCCCGCCTCGAACAACCCGCTTGGGCCCCCCCCCAACTCGATGCCTCCGGCTCTAGACTCTCAGCTCTGGACTCTGGACTCTCCGCCCCCTCCGCCGACTGGCAACCCGTCCGCGTCCTCCCCGGACCCACCGACCGCCTCGTGCCCCAGCCCGACGAACCCGTTCGCCAGACCCAGACCCTTCCCGCCCTCGCCCGCACCACAAAAGACTTTACAATAAATAACTAAGTCCACCTAGAACAATTAATAGTTAATGGACTTGGGCCTTAAAAACAAATAATAATAAAAGTAATAAAGGTTATTATCTCTCAACGTGAAACCCTAAAAAAATCATAAGAGAAACTCAATTATCAAAAGAAGGCTAGCAGCGGCGTTTGGAGTAATTAGAGTATATCACATACTAATACTTATCATCTAAGGCAACATGAGTCTAAATAGGACTCTTAGTAGGATTCGAGGGTACAATCTTATAAATATGGACCCCCGTGCGATGGTAGAAGCCATCGTGCTACTGCTACTGTCGCTGGTCGGGTTGTTGCCGTGCTCACGTTGCAGGGTGGGGAGGAAAGCAACATCTTCTTCCTTCTTCTTCCTCACTACGTGCGACGGCTGCTCTTCTTCCTCGTTCGACGTCTGTCAACATATCCTTCTTCCTCTTCGTCCATCTTTGTTCATCATCAGTTTCAGGTAGGTTATCTCCATATCTTAGGCAAAATAGGTTAATAGTTATAGCATGCATGCAAACCATGATCTAATCTTCATGCTCCATGTGGATTCACTAAGTTTCTATGTAGATTTTTAGGCATTCTATTTCACAAAGAATTCATGACCAAAACAGTGGACGCAGATTAATTGGCATCACTTCAGGCGGGCGCTAATTCTTGAATTAGTGTCAAGCCTGCATATGCTAATTAATGCACACCCGTGACCCTTGATGCGAATTCTTCTGGTGATTTAAATAATTAACCCTTGTTTAAAATTTCATAACCATTGAATTATGTCTAATAAAAATGATATATGTGTACTGTTAGAATCCTCGTATTTTTCTCCTAATTGTCATATCCTTTGATCCATGAAAAACTACATAGGAATCAAAGTGTTACTGTTCATGCCTCTTAAAGAAATAAACAATAGATTGTATCTATAAACGTACCTGCCCGATACATGTGAGCATGTAACTAGGAAGAATTAGCGTCTGTGTGAACGGACGTGTATTAAAGATTTGGCGCCTCTCCACAGAGACGCAAATTAGTGTCAATTGTCAATATTTGATAAATTGGGAAAAATATAGAATTAGCGTCTTCCTTCAGTGATGCGGATTAACGTATTGGCGCCTCCGTACACGGACGCCAATTTAAAATAATTTTATTTAAATCTGGTTAATCCTAGAATTGGCACCTTTCCACGAGGACGCAGATTGTAGAATTAACGCCCTCTCGAACGGACGCGAATTCTTGTCACTCAATTTTTCTCGTTGTTTTGATCCATATCGCGGATCGCTTGGCACTACTGTCTCATGGCTGAGGCATAGGCTCTGTTTTTCCGAGTTCTCACACTTACACCCTATTTCTTGGAGATTGAAGGACCCTCCGTCAGGAATTCCTCTCGCCAGATTAGAAATTCTTTCTCTAAGGCCTCCATAAGTCCCCGACATCGAAGGATTCCCTTCTCGATCACTGGGCTGGTAGTACCCTCAAAACCCTTAAACATGTTATGTCGTGTCCCTCTGAAGAAACATGACACCCAACCATCATGGACCACCAAGATGAGGTGTTCTGTGAGAGTTTAGACACTGCCCAGAATTGGCGTCCGGGATAGTCGTCGCTATTTCTTGAATTAGCGTCCGCGATCCTCAGAACGCTCCGATCGCACTGGTACCACTCACGTACGTGATCCTCACATCACCCCCTTCCACCCATAATTTTCCCAGAGTCTATATCCACCTTAAAAAATTCATTTTGGTCAAAATTCATTTTCAGGCAGATCTAGTTCTGCCCTGTGTGTCTGTAATTTTGAGTCAGAAACAACAGCAAACCATAGTAGTTTTCATTTCCAATCCACTTGTTGGATGGATCTAAAATAATTATATGTTGTAGCTCTTCAAGCCAGCTTTCCAACGGCGCCGATCTTGCCTCAATCTGACATCGGATCTTGGCGCTAAAATTATTTTGGTGAAGGCGCGTAATTCTGTCCTGAGAACAGGCCAGCAGATCAGTCCAGGGATTAATTCCTCGGAAAATACGCCGACTCACACTCGGCGACCGCCGCTTCCGGAGGTCGATCAGCAACCCCCCAGCAATGTCTCAGACAGTCTCCACCACAAGGGGACGCCCGAAAGCCACCGTCCCAGTAGGTGGGCCCGCCTGTTGTCCAGTGGGCCCGCGCAGAACCGAGCCGAGCCGTCGATCTGCCGTCGCCCCGAGTGCCTCACGGACATGCCACCCGTCAACCTGAGTTCGCTACTCTCGGGTCTCACGTGTAGCGCTTTACCTCCCTGTGTGGAGTGGGCAATTAAAATCATTACTGTAATTATTAATTACTGTACATCGGGAGTGCGAATGTCGGCCGGGGTCGCCTTCCCCACGCCCGGAGCGTGGAGCTATCGTGTCCGCTCCCCTCTCTTGACATTTGCTTACTTCGTATGTGTTCTTCTATGTCACTGCGAGAGTGATAGGATTAATTAGCCCGTTAAATATTTTATTCACCGTTGCGAGAGAGAGCGAGACCCATCCCGTGACCCGATCTGGACACGAGAGAGAGTTGACTACCCAACTCATTACCAGTTCCTCAACCGCGCACGTCCATACGCTTCCCTCGCTAATGGACGAGTCGCGAGCTTGCTTAGAGTCACATGTTCGCCTACAAATCGGTCAGGTTCGCTGTCCATCCCGTATCAATATAGCATATAAATATTCTTGTAGCCGTATAATTTCACCTCTCTAAGTGACGAACTCTCCTAGCCTCTCCAGAAGTGGATGTCCTTCTAGATTCTGTAGATATTAAATGTCGCGATGCAGCAACCAGAGACTATTGTTCATTTATCGGATCGGCCTGTAATTTATTTCTTACATCATAGTACATAAACATATACCTACGCTTTCTAATCAAATATGTGATTCAATATATATATGTTATTTCACCTGAGCGACTAGTGGACATGGATTTGCTGGAGGTTGTATCAATCGCTCCCATGTTGCATCATCATACGCACATGATGTGTCTCCGCCCCCAATGATGAGGTCTTCATCCAATTTAACTTCCTCGTCACGTCCGTCACTGACTCATCTCCAACCATCTACACATCGGTGTCATCTCCCTCCCACATTATCTACTGCATAGCTACTACGACAAAAGTATTAGGTCGTGATGTCTCACCTGGTTCTTCACCCTTCTCATCAAGTTCCACCTCACCACGCTCAGTTGTTGTTCTTGCAACCCATGAAACGATAGGGTCATCATCGTCTCGCAAGTACACAACATCTGTTGAGTCGTGGTATCCTTCTCCTCTCCTTACATCCATCTGCACATGCTTAACATTTAGTTTCATGTTGTAATGAACATAGACGATCCAAATTAAATTCAAAAATATAAATACACACCAAATACACTCCCAAAATACAAACACACACCAAATACACTAATACAAATACAACACTCAAAGAATTTAGTGGCCTAGCTCCGATCATCACTAGCTTGCTGATAAACTAAGGGAGATTGCATAGAAAGTGCAGAATGTCCTTGCAAAATGTTGAGAATGCAGAAAATTGCCCCTCAAATAGGGAATCCATCAAAAGAACCCTTCTTGGCTAGTTATCTGAATGGCAACATGGCGGGAATAAATAACAGCATCAATGGTAAGACCTCCGGTGAGCAAAGAGATTGCCACCGGCCTCTCTCGGGAAGAAACTGGCATCAGCGCAAGGGAACTCTTCTTGACAACCATCATTGGAGGAAGAGGCTCATCATACCCAAAATAGCCAAGGACCAGGACACGGACCGACATGCGACAGATAAAATCTTGAAGCTTAAAATGTATAACCGGCACTAAATCGTCCGGACTTGGTTCACCATCTCCCTGGGGACAAGACCCAAGGGGTACCAAAGGCAATGCACACCAGCTTTGTGGGGTGGAGGTAGGTGGGGAAATGGTGGTAGGAGTCATGGGGGCTCCAATGGTGACATCTAGTGGCGGCAGTAGGGTAATGATTGGCTCAAATGTAGGTGAAGGTGAAGGTGGCAAAAGTAAGGTGGTAATGACAGGTTCGGATATAGGCAGAGGCAAAGGCATAGGCATAACTTGCTCAGGTTTAGGCGAAGGTGATGGCAGGGAAGGCGATGGTGGTGAAGATGGAGGAGATGATAGAGGTAATGAAGATGGCGTTGGAGATGGAGAACGTGAAGAGGAAGGTGACGGTGATAGAGGTTTAGGCAATGGTGAGGGTGGTGGAGATGGTGATGCAGGCGATGAGGGTAGTGGAGGTGGTGTGGGTGATGGAGAAGATGAAGAGAAGGATTATAACACCCACCGTCAATGTATTGATACGACACGTCAGGCGACATCATGAGTATAAGTAGGGGTGGTAACGAGAGTAGAAGAAGTGGAGGCACTAGGGGTATGAGATGGCGAAGGTAATGAGGTCGGTGGAGATGGTGATGGAGGTGATGGAGCGGGTGTAACACTAACTAAAGGATCACAGGGGTGTCCCGGGTCTTGTAATGGAGACGGTTGCCCGGATGGCGCTGGCTGCCACTGCTTGCTACGGAGATGTAGAGCAACCTTGTGAATGGCCGGCCAATCGATCCTCCTCTTGTCTTCCAAACCATAAACAAACTCTCGAAACTCTGGGCAATCCTCGACCAAATGCCTATACTGACGATGATATTCACAAAGCTGGAGTAAATTCCTGATTGTGGGTCGACAGGGGATAACTGGAGGGAGCTACAATGCATAAGTGGCCATCAAATCCCTAAAAATGTTAGTGAAAGACTCCGGCAACAAAGGATGAGGAGTCCACCTTGGGCAAGATGAATGCCGAGGGATATGAGATGAAGGAAAGGGTTGTGGAAGTTGCGTGGGCAAGGGTTCATGGTGACTAGCGGAGGGACTCGGTGGAGGTGTAGGAGAAATGAGATGGGTTGGTATGTAGTGGATGGCATCCACTTGCTCGGGGTGTGGTGTTCCCATGACCAGAGGTGGAGACACATGGGGATACGTGAGAGTGGAAGGCTGACTCGTGGAAGGGTGAAACACTTTCGTCGCGACACACGGCATCCATGATGTTTCATTCACAGCTTCTGGGGCTCGTTCCAAGGCTTTGCGTGACTTCCGACGTAAGCCGAGACTGTGCAAAAATCCTCGACTTTTCTTTTATTCACCTCCCGACATGGTCGATCGTAGAGATCTTATGCCCGGGGGCTCCCTTAATGGGTAGCGGACTTCCGAGTGAGTTCTCGTCCTGGCCGGGTGAGGTATGGGTTTATTCGGCCTTCCCGCCTTTGACTTACACGTAGGCGCGAGTGCCACAGGCGCCGTGGGATCCTCGTCATCATTTTTTGACGTCCACACTCGTGCTCCGAGAAAACCCTCTCCTGATCGACTCTCAGCCCCCTACAGAGTGCTCGGCGACTGATAGTAGGGGGGAAGTGAGGAGGGCAAATCCAGTTTTGCCCGGGAACGACCCAATAATGATAGGCCCACAAAAGATTGTTCGCAGTAAACTCTCTTAAGGAACGGGCACACGTGCTCAGCCTAACAAGAGGAGGCCCAGCCTAGAAAAGCATCAGATTCTACAATGCATAATGGCTACGGCCCGAATGCAGTTATCACCGGAGGACTCTCCGACGACTGACCGTTACTCCCACGACGTCGGCCTTGACCCCATAACAGGCGAGCACGCCCCATGAGCACCGTAAGAGTCATCCTGGGACCAGCCAATGCCAGGGTAATCGCCCCCCAATCGAAAAATGCTACCACTATAACAGAGAAATGTTACTCTACTACGGATGCCCTTCCCTATCAAGGGATGAGGTTCCTCGCTCTAGGACAACCCCTTATAAAAGGGAGATAGATAAAAGAGAAGGGCACAGTGGTTCATTCCACTATAATGCTACTCAGGCAAATAGAGCTATTGGCCCTGTCACACAGCAAGGAGAAGAGAGCGACTACCCATACTCTAAGAGAGGTTCCTTCCGGCGACCTTACCACCCAGCGAGCACTCACCGAGTGAGCACTAGGACCGATGAGCACTCATCCGGGAGATCTCTACGACTCTTCGACCTCCTACAACAACCTCTCTCTCTATCCTGCTCTTCTCTATACTCTGTTTTCCTATTGCTGACTTAAGCATTGGAGGGTTGTCCCCTAGGGTAACACCCGGGACTCCTTCTGACGTCTCTACTTCCTGGTGATTACAGGCCTGCACGGGCGCAAGATGACTTCCCCAACAAATAAATAGAGAAGGTGATACGTGGCGTAGGAACCATTTTCCAGCCTCTACACCTATGATTATGTGAATATGATACGTATAACTACGTGAGTATGATATAGTATATGTTTCCTATTTCCTTTAATTCTACTCTTCTAGCAGACGTATGAACCGCTTTATGATTTTTTTTCTTGATTCTTACATCCTCAAAATCCCGTCTCGGTCTCTGGCTCTTCTAGCAAACAGTCAGAATTGAGCTTCGAAGCTTGTAATGACCGAATTCTGGACTGCTGGAGTTGAAATGAACAAAATAGAAAGTGTGGGTGTTGATCATGAGGCAGCTCGGTTCGGAGATCTAGAATCCATTTCAGATTGGGGCATATCAAAAATGCAGTACAATGATCAAGCGTAAAGCCAAAAAAAGGGAAAACAAAGATGCTAGTCACATAATTCCCTAATTCAGAAAGAAAGGGGAAACTGAAGCTCAGTTTGGATCAATGTGTTATTTCTGTTATTATATCTGTTGTCCTGCTTTATTTCCTATTTCTATGTACACCATACCTATCCTTTTATCCCTTCTGAGTCTTCGGGCTCGTGGGAGGCGGGCCGAGATTCGAGTCGCTTCGGTTCCTTTCCGGTACTCGGATCCCGGGTCGTCACAGCAAGGGCGAGTTGGGGTAGAGCAAGGGCGACGGCTCTTAGCTCTCCCCCCACTCTCCCTGCTATACAGGATCTCTCCCTCCCTTTCTCTCTTTTCTTACTCTCTCTCTCTCAGTAGCCTACGGGAAGCCTTCACCGCCTGAGCCCCCTTCTTCCTCTTCTCTCTTTTTCTTCTTCTCTTCTTCTTCTTCTCTTCTTTTCGTGTCTGCCTCTGTCTGTCTTGTTGTTCTTCTTGTGTTCGCCGGAGAAGAGGGATTTTTTTATACCCCCAGTGGCGGGGGCCTTCGAGCACGAACGGCGGTGGCGGGAATTGACCGGCATTAAACGGGGATTTGACTTTCCCCGTCCTCGATGGTAGGAGGTACCCTGCGTGCCTTCGTCTTCGGTTGACACGTCAGCCAGCCAACTGCGCGCCAAAGATCCCGAGGGGATGGGCGTTAGACTTGGTCTGCCGGATGCACCGAGCGAGGGCAAGACACAGTGTGCCGCTGAAGAGCTGAAATGCTGTGTCGCGGGAAGACCCAAGAAGAGTGTCGCTGGTGTTGACACCCATTTTTGCCGATAAGTCGAGTCGTTCCTCTTACTCTTATTTGTTGATGCCTCGAGTTATCCGTTGTATGTCAGGGTTATTTTTCGACAACATTCGGGCTTATTTTGTGTAAGGCCTCCCTCCCGGGCCGAGTCTAGTTCAGTTCAGGACTTAATGGACCTTGGAATTACATTTTTGGCCATTTTATTGAAAATTCCAGCGTCCAGCACTTGTACGGCTCATATCTGACCGCTCATGGGTGATTTTCACTATTTTCAACATTTTCTAAATTTCCACCGACGAGCACATGTGCGGCCCTCTCATGACCGCATATTATGTTGTGCGGTGTAAAATCAACCGCATATCCTTCAGAGTCCAACGCCGAACTCTTCGGCCGATTTTAAAGATAATTTGAGGTTTTATAATTATCACCGTCAGGGTTGTACGGCACTAGTACAGCCGCACAAAGGAGTTGTACGGTCTATCGCAAGACCGTATATCCTCTCGAAAATGGAGAAATTTAAATGTTTTATCTCTCTCATTTTGGGTGATTCGTTCTAGAGTTCTCCTGAGGATTTCTCCACGATTTCTTAACCATTTTGGATGCCATTTGTTCTAGGATTGAGATAATTCTATTATCTCCATCTTTTGTTTAATTATCCTCGCCTAAAAATGCCTAATTATCTCAATTTCGAGCTAAGACCCTAAGGGCCCTATAAATAGACCCTAAGGTTAAGCTTGAGGTACGGGGAGAGATCAAGGATTAAGGCGAAGCCCTACCGAACTATCGACTGATCCTAGCACAAGGAGGGAGGCCTTCTACGTCCATACAGGCCACCGGTTTTAGAGAGTAGTCATTTCATTAGTTGTCCATTCATTGGTCGTTGTCTGTTTCTTTTCGTTTCGTTGCATGCACGTCGTTCTCCTCATTGTCACTTGTTCATTTTCGTTCTCACTATCATTCACATATCCCACCCACGTTTTGGTGCCCCTAGTGGAGTGAAGAATATGGGTCGAGAGGCTCACTAGGGAGGGGATCGAAAGGGTCAAAGAAATGATGACTCCTCCTGATAGGCCCCTTCACTATATTTGCCCATGTTCGACATTCGTCAATATGCAGATGGTCACCTTCGGGTATTATGATAGATGGGGCAAGGGGCTCATGAGGAAGGATAGGTTCCTCCCTCGGGATAGTAATACCATAAGAGGGGACTGATTCAAGCTCATCGGGTATGGGAAAGAGCAAAAGGACCTCGGAGGTGATATGACCTATGGTGCATACCGAGGTAATGGATCCCAAAGAAGGGTGCGTGAAGGTATGACTATAGGGTTGGTCAGGCCCTAAGGCCAATATATACGTCAACTCCCTTTGACAATCTAAACTCCTAATAAGGTCCTTCACATTTTCTACAAAATAGAAGGACTGAAAAGTGATGTAAAAGGAGTTAAGGGGTACTACTAGGAGTCCTATGTGAAGTGGGGAAAGCCATGGTTCTCCATCGAGGGTATTGGGCAGAGAGTGTCAGCCTTGACCTCCATATGTTCTGGCATGACTTCGTCCTGGATCGGAGG
Organism: Amorphophallus titanum; assembly: GCA_024336825.1. Lineage (NCBI taxonomy): Eukaryota > Viridiplantae > Streptophyta > Magnoliopsida > Alismatales > Araceae > Amorphophallus > Amorphophallus titanum. The sequence goes on along the minus strand of JANBPO010002988.1, from coordinate 3,405,771 downwards.
TGGGCTAAGGGAAGTCGGTGACCCAATAGGAGTGCGCATCCTTTCTAGTCTCTCCCTAAATATTTACAGAAGCTCGGCGAGGGTGGGATCCCTCGGGATAGAGACGCCCTGGGAGACTTGCCCATAATTATGAGGCTTAGTCTTGGACCTAGACTCATACACGGGTGGAACCTTTCGCCTCTGACTTTGATCTTCTCGGTTGGAGGTGATAGGGTGGGGTAGGTAGGTCCTTCTAAGCTCATCTTTCATGTAGTACCAGGTCTCGATAGGCCTTTGCTGCCTAATGTCTGTCAAGCTCTCAATGCATCTCCACTTATCCTTCGCTTCATGCAAAAGTCTCTCCTTGGCAAAAGAGACTTGCATAGCCTCGGACATGGAGTAACACCCAAAATACCTATCCATAGTGGTTTCCGAAGTTAGGTAGTCACTCGGGACCTTGGAACCGTCAAAGGTAAGGGCTTCGGGCCTAAGGAACGAGAGGGGGTGGTTCCCAAACTCATGGGTGTATCTCTCCTCCCTACTTTGTAGATAATCATATCGCCCGGGTGACTTAAAAGCCATGGGAAGTTTTGGAGTGAGATCTATGGGGTGGACATGCAAGACAACTAAGGGACGAGATTAGTCATAACTCTTTGATGCAGCCATGCAAATGGTAGAATGAAGACTCAATGCAAATGGTACACCCTAGACAAATATAAGGACTCAAATGCACCCTAGTCAACCTAAAGCTCTAATACCAAAATTGATGCGGGACACTAAGCGAGCTAGGACTCTACGTAACTACGAGACTAATGGACAACTATGACCAGTAACAACGCAATAGATCGAACGGCGTAGACTCAACACCTAGGATTCCCAAGAAGGATAATATGCCAATCAACAAGAACCCAAGCTCACAGGCGTCCCCAAGAGAGGGAAGCGCGTCGATCCGCACGACTGAGAAACCGACAGGGTCTAGGGTAGACAACTCCACACTCATGACTCAGATGAGTCACGGGACTGTCTCGCTCTCTCACCGTGTTAGTGAAATAAAAATATACGAGCTAGGAACCTAATGAACTCACAAGCAGTGACATATAGAGACTATACTAAATAAGCAAACTGTCAGATAGAGCGCACCATAGGCTTCGGACCACCCCGGTCTCATAGCCTGAAGACATTGTCACATCTGTGACTGGCACACCCTCGCACTTGTTAAAATGGATAAACGATACCCTGATTGCCAAAAATATTTAAAGAAATTGAGTGCAACTAATAAGTTGGCACGCCTGGTGGGACTGGACCACCTTTCATCTTTTTGCCAATATTTGGGGCCTTATGGCCTCCTTTTAAAATTCTGACATCCTCGATTTTAATTGCAGGAGGGAAAGTGCATTCTACAATGGCCTTCACATTCGGTCCTTTGGTGGTGGCAAGCCATGCCGAGCACGGCTACCTTATCGTGCCAACCAGATTTACAGACTTTCCTCTTGTGGTTGTGTTCCACAACTTATTGGGGGTGATGTTCGTCAACCTCTTGGAGGCCCAGGAGGTTGAGCCTGCCATCACTACAAAGGCAACATCTGAAGAAGGGCAGGTGTTGGGCTGCTACGTCCATCACATCGATGCAAGAAGGAAGAGGACTCCAACTGCCAGGAGGGTAGCTAAGAAGCACGTCAGCACGGTGCAAAGCTCTATTTTGGGCAAATCCATAATGATCGGAGGAGTCCGAGTTTATTTGAATAGCCACCAGGCCACAATCCCACCCAATAGGGTGATACAAACCATCCCCGTGCACAATCAATTCCAAGCACTAGCACGAGATCGAGCGGATCGCATTAGGTCCAAGTCAAAAGGAGGGTCCGCCCCAAAGTCGACCTGATTCAAGAAGGTGTGGGTGCCTAAGCAGCGGGCACCAGCCACAGTCCAACCAGAACCTATCATGATGGCAGGTTCAAAAGAAAAGATAGAAATGAAGAAGAAGAAGAGCCCGAGATGTCGACCCGAGCGTCAGAAGAATGGCTTTCCAAGCCTATGGTCGGCAGACCAATATTTATTCAAATGATCGAAGAGACAGTGGGAGGTCCGAGCAGCGGTGCCTCATCTACAAACCACCGACACAAGCTAGGGTGCCATCTCCGATGGTCTGCCCGGCCAATGGACAAGACGATGTTACACAAGCTGTACGAGGATACCTCTGTGGCCTTGGGGATACCTGCCTGGGGACACAACGGCTCCTTGATGCTGTGAATGATGAGATGAGAAATTGGGGGCAACCAGTCGACCCGGGAGTCATAGAAGACGCGGAGTCAGGGCGCTATGGGCCGCCCCTGTGACACCCCGAGAATTAATTAAACAAGGTAAAGGGTAATAATTGAGAAAATTATTTACTATTAAATTGTAAATTTCTTTAGGTGAAGTTTTAACTAATTTATAAAAATCTAAAAAAATTCATAATCGTATAGAGGACTAAAAATTTAGACAATTTGTCTTCTTGGTCAAACTCTAAATAAAATTGTTATCAAGCCGAAGTAAGAGAATTAGGGCTAAAATCAAAGTTTGATTAACTAGACCTTGGATCGTCAAATTTGAACCCAAATTGTAACCATTTGAGCCCAGAGAGGACCCGTTCGGATGGCCTTGATGGGTAGCCCATTTCCCCTCTCTGTCCCCGCAGAAATCCTAACCCTAGGAGGCTAATTTCAGACGTGAAGGCGACGCGACTTGGTCAATGCGCGATTCCCGCGCGTGTGGAGTTCGTGGACTCTATCCAGCCCTATCAACGCCCCCAAATCCAATTGCCCCTATAAATCAAACCCTCGGCTGACCTAGAAACCCTGTTTTCTATGGCGGTCGGTGAGGAATGCGATCGAGGGAGGAATCATCCAATTTTGGAGTACGGAGTTCGTGCGATTTCGAGTGTCATCGTCCCCTTTGTTCTTCAATTAAGGTAGGTTCTAGCAGACCCAACCTCAATTAAAATATATCATTGAAAGCGCCTTTGAGTTCCCTTTTATTTGGTACCAGAAGCCCCAATTTTCATCGAGTATAGAGATTGTATTTCGTATTTTAGTCCAAGCATGTCAAACTAGGGCACCGATCTTATTACCCCCTTTTTATATCGATTGAATTGTAGGCTTAAGCAGGCTTAAACCTTAATTGATCATGCCATATTGTGCACCTTTTTGTCCTCTTTCTAGTAATATTATTTTGCTCAATTTTTATGCACTATACCGCATGATTTCCTTATTGCAATTGAGGTCTATCGGTGTTCACCAGAGATCGGAAGCGGCGAATGGGTTGCGGTCGTAACAGGAACCGCCTCAAATCTTGGCGGTCTTACGACTAACTATTTCCCTATTTATTATTTTTTTGAAACCCATTTCATGTTAGCGACCCCGCGATAGACCGCAAGGGATTGAGTTTCCGCCAGTCCCTAACCGTTTCTGGACCTAGCGACCACACGACAAACCTCCCAAGGCCGTGGATGAGTTCTAAACACCATGCCTAAAAGTGACCTCGCGATGGACCGCTTAACCCTGGCTAGCGGCTCTGGGCAGACCGCCTTTGACACGTAATTTATACCTTGTTCCATGTTTTAATAATTATGTTGATCTTGTTATATTATATGTGTACGGTAGAAACACACTAAATAAATGGATTATATAGAACATTGTAATGCCTGATTTAACCATGATCATCCACAATCATATCTTATTTATCGTTCCTCTTGTCACATATGATACATTTCAATTATGAAATAATTACGCCAATGCTAATTGAGATTGTGGAAATTTATTAGGATTGTTTGACAGTCATGCCACTCCGGTGGTGCTGGCTGACCGCTATACTCTTGTTTTTCGATGTTTTATTAGCCCTAATCTTATAATAGTTGGGACTCTCTGCCGGATACTCCTTCCGTCGGACTAGGACCTCTATTATGAGACCTCCGTCAGTCCCCGCGAGCCTGGGATTCTCACTAGGACGTCGGGCAGGTTGTACCTCAAGTCTTGCACCTATTGACTCGATTGAATCGCTTGGATTACCTAGTTTTAGCCATGAGTGACGTTGGACTGTCTGAGTCGTTGAGCGGACCTATGAGGCCCGTGCATGTGTTCGAGCGGATCTCACTGGACCGTTCATCCCCCGAGCGACCCTATAAGGTCCGTTTATCTTGTTCTTGGGCTTCAAGTCCTTCTGGTCATGTACAGCCCATTCTTAACCATCCATACTAGTTGAAAGGCCCATTTTTGAACGTTCTTATTTAAAAGTGGCCCATACTGGTCCGTTTATCCTTGACTTCGGTAAGGCTGATCCTCAGCCCATTTTCTTCTGGAGTGGTCCAGTGAGTGACCGTTCATTCTCTGAGCGGCCCAATATGGACCGTGTACCTTCCAACTTTCCGAAAATTGATGATTTCATGGTTTTGATTTGTGTGAGTTGCTCTAGCCTATCCAGGCTATGGTACCTCGAGTTGGTACCTATTGTTAGGTCTATTGATGACATTATTCATTCTAAGTCATTCCTTGAATGACTTTTCTTCTCAATCAAGGAGCTTACTATTTGAAATCTCAATAAAATCAATATTCTTATGCATTTTACCTTGATTACATGAACTTGATCTTGAAACTCTTGGCCATTATTATTCGTGAATGTCTAGATTTTGTGGGATCTATGATCCAAGCAAATCAATGCCAAGGAAAATACATTAAGGGTCCAGTTTGGTCCTAGGAGGCGCACCCGAAAAGTACTAGATGTCCGGGGAGGTGAATGACTAGGTGTGGCATTGTCACCGAGTACTAGTTAGCGTGTTGAGTCTATGACATTCCACATTCTCGTGATACTTGCTATTCATACTTAAAAACGTGTGGTACTTACTTGCGTAACATGACTCGAATTGACTTGACTTAAAATAGCCATTCATTGAGTATTTCTTGTTAATAGTTCTTGATATCTCGACTTGCAACATTCCTTTCCATTCATCTATCATGATTTAGTTGCTTATTTTACGTTTCTCGCGTTATTCATGCATATTCATGAAATGGTTAATTACTTAAACTACGCCTGATGATAGAGTGTAATTCCTACTGAGCTTCTTGCTCACCCCTATTTTTCCAATCCTTTCAGGTAACGCGGTAGATGGAACGTTTGCAATTGGGATCGGGTCAGCGTGATCGAGTGGACCTGGAACCTTAGAGACCGGAGTCTGTCTTTTTATTTTCTTGAGTCTAGATAGTATAGTGAGTCTTGTTATTTTCTCTTCTGATGGTCTACCAGAGGTCACTATCTTGACTGCAAATGTGGTGACTTCAGAAGAAGAAGATGTGCCACTGATGATCCCGACTGAAGGGACGTCCAGTCAGACGATAGAAGAAATGCCTGTGGCTACGACTCTGGACCCAACTATATTGATGATGTTGAGAAGATATCAGCAAGAAATTGAGTCTCTTAAGAGGCAGCTGAATGAAAAAAATGAACAAACCCCTGTCTCCAAGCACACTGAACCAGCAAAGTAGATTTCCAGCTCGACAGAGGCTGTGATGCATGCCGTCTCCCACCAAGCAAATCACGGGAAAGCTCCATGTCAGCCATTCCCGCAACAGCCAACAGCGCTGCCTGTGGCGTTCCAAGTGCAACCCTCTCCGTCAGTAGTATGGCCAAGTTTACATGCAATAGTCATGACGACCCCCTTTACACAGCAGCAGGCACACTTCTACCCAGAGCCTGTGGATCCCACTGTAGTGAATAAGCTGATGATGGAAATGAAGCTGTCTGAAAGGGCTGATGGTGATTTCAAAACCTTTGATGTCTACTAGGTACCGTATCTATAGATGCCTAATTTTGGACACCCTACGGACTGTATCTAGCCAGCATGAAAGTGACTCCTTTCCTTGGTTGACTGAGTGTGTGGGGCCTCATCCTTGTTTAGGTAGACTCCACCTTGTCCCTTCGCGGATCCAACTTTGCCATTAGTTGGTAGGGGGTTGCAGGGGGGCCAATGCCCCATTGCTCGTAAGGTCAAGGGTTCGGGGGCATGAGCCCCCGAGGTGAATTTTTTGATGTTCTATATACATGTTTTTCTTTGATTTCTAGGTGGCCAAGGTGTTGGCCACCAACACCCCAAGAAGGCCAAAGTGTTGGCCTCCCAGCCCATTCCAGGGCAGCTAAAGAGCTGGCCGCCCACCATCCAAGGTGGCCAGAGAGCTGGCTGCCTACCATTCCAAGGTGGCCACACAGTTTTCCGCCCTTACCCTCAAGAAGGCTATCGACCTTGTCGCCTAGCTCCTTTGGACAGCTAGAACCTTGATCACCTCCTAATAACTGTCCGTCAACCACACAATCTGCCCACTCTGGGCACGACTTTTGAAATTTCTCCCACTCCGGGAGCTTTGAGACTCATGTATCCTTACACGTAATCTACTTTCAAATGATTTTGGAGGGAGATTGCCCCCACATATAAAAACCTTCGTTCGAAATCATCTCAGGGGGAGAGGTTGGACACTTCGGGGGTTGGACACTTCGGGAGGAGGTTCGACATCTTTTGGGAGGATGAGAGGCCACTAGTCCGGAGCCTAGAGAGAGAGCTGAAAGGATGAGAGCAACCTTCCTGACCTTCCCCTAGTAGTAGAACCCACCGCGGACGAGCCACAATTGTAGGGGGTAGCCATCAACATGGCCGCCCACCCTCCTTAAGCAGCCACAATGCTGGCCGCCCTCTGAGGGTTGACGGGCAAAGCCCGTCTGTTGGGGTGTTAGGTGCAGATTCAGAGGGGGGGCTGAATGAATCCCCGTTCAAAAATTATAGCAGAATAAAACTTTTGCCTAAGTACAATGAAGATTGATGAGATCAATGAACCTTCTCACTCGTAAAAATGAGAGTGCTGAAAATGGATAGCTCAAGGAAATACATAGACTCACGTCACAGGTTCGCTCAAGGAACAGGAAGAACCCGCCTCACTTGAAAATACAGGGGTGAGTCTCATTTCATAGACTCAGTAGGGATCCCGCGGACCCCCACCTCGCACGAAAGAAACAAGGCGAAAGACGCGAGCAAACATGGAAGGCAACACTACCTAACGAGGGTACAGTGGAATCAATAAGCAATAATAAATAAACGGAAAAGCTATCTACACTAGTCGTACTGTAGAAACCAACCTCGGTCCGACGAAACACAAGTCTGTACCTGCCAGAAGACAGCTCTGCCTACTAGAAGAACGACCGGATGTCCCCTGACGTCTTACACCGCGTCCCAAGTGTCTCCCTACTCGCCCCAGGCGGAAACTAAAACACGCAACAAGTACCACAAACAAGGACTAGTTAGGGTCGCGCTTGTCAGTGCGCGTCCTCTGCCCCCAACTACGTGTGTACACATAGACCATCTGCTCTAGGTCGAGTCCTCTAGCTGGTTTTCCCCCAAGTCAGACTCAGGCTGCAAAGGCAAGGGGCCCTACGAAAACCATCATAAAATCGTCTCTCACCGGGTCACGCTCTCCACCACTCCCGAGTGGGTCCACACCCGCGTACGCAGGAAAGTTACGACTAGTGGACAAGTTACTGGAGGTGAAAACTCAACTCACAGAAATCACCGATCGAGAACAAATAGGGCGGCGACCTTCTTAGGACCTCCCCCGAGCCTATCGGTTCTCTCTGGACCGCATGGCAGCCTAGCGATCCTCTCTGGACCGCATGGCGGGCCTAGCGGTCCTCTCTGGACTGCCAGGCTCAGTCTAACGGTCAAGCCCTGACCGCAAGGAAGTGAGCCACGCTTGAGAGCCTAGCGGTCTATCGCCAAACCACCAGCCCAGCCAAACGGCCCTCGTTGGACCGCAAGGCAATGATAAACGGTCATGCTCGGACTGCTTGCCAACACGTGACTCCCAACAGTCAGAAACACGCGCCCCGAGGGCGCAACGGTCAAAACGGGAGAAACGGTCGCCTGGCGATCGCTAATCCATGGCTAGCGATCTATCGCATGACCGCTACACCAAGCCTAGCAGTCTTGGGTAGACCGCTAAGGCCTGCCGACAATACAGTAACGTGAAACGGTCTCCTAGAGACAGCTAAGGGAGCCAAGTGGTCCTTGGAAGGGCTGCAATGCTCTCCCGAGCGTGAAATTGGCGGTAAACACCCAAAAATCCCGATCCACTCCCCGATCATCGCCCGATGATGGGGAAACAATGGGGAATCCATCCCCAACCCTCCTAACATGCATCTATGCCCTCGGATCAGTCAAAAACTCCGCGGAATGAGAGATCCGACGCTCAACCCTAAATCATGGAATTTGACCCACCCGGCTCAAAAACGTCCCTCTCGACCTCCCCTCGGCCTACAAATCGTGAGGAAAGTAGTAAAGAGCGTAGGGATCCGTCCCCTACCTCAGAGAAGGCCGAAAGCTGCCGGATCACCGCCGATCATGAAATCAAGCCTTTAAACCCACGAACTCCACGCCCCAAGCCGCAAGAATACCACCGCCACGGTCACCACGCCGCCGCCGTCAGTCCGCCATTTGCAGTCGGAGGAAGAAGGAGGCGTCGCGGGCCACGCATGGGGGAGGGAGCCACGGTAGGGTGGGTTCTCCAATGGGAAAGAAAGAGGAAGATGAAGGAAGAAAGAAGAAGGGAAAAGACGTGACTCGTCGTGATACTTGCTAGAACTCTACAATAGCCAATATCTCATGCTTGATACTATCGTTAACTCTTGCTTTTCCCGTTTTACTAGAACTTCCATATCTTAGTTTAATCGATATACTTGCATTCTGTTTTTGCAATCATTCATGTCTTGCATTCACGTAACATGTAATTACTTAAAGCTAGCTTGTTCTTGAGATATAATTCCTACTGAGCGTTCGCTTACCCAGTTTATTCCAATATTTTTCAGGTAATCTAGTGGCTAGCGAGACCGAGACTCACACAGGAGGGACAAGTGTGCAAGTGAGCTCCGAAAATTAGCAAACCTGTGTCTTTTATTTTTCTTGAGTCTAGCTAGTATTTTCTATTAGTTGTGTTGTCTAAGTCCGCTAGTGTGTCCTTGGTCATTTCTTTCCTTTATGATGTGGTTGAGTCTGCAAGTTTTAAAATTTTAAATTGTAAGAGTCTTATATTTGAAATAAAATTTTATTGTTGTTCTAAATTATTTGGTCTCATGTCATTACTCTTGATCGTTCATGACTGTTTAACTGCCACGTTCTGAGCAAATGGTACGTTCCGCTGCTATCGGTTCGGGGCGTGACATAGCCTTTGCTGATATGTTGGAGATAGAGGCCCCGGAGCCATCCGAAGGAAGCAGCAGAGGGGAACTTAGGGCATACAACGCCCGAAGCCACAAGGGCCTGCCAACAGGCCAGACTCAACTGACCAGCTGCATGGTGCACCATGTAGCCTAGGGGGCTCGCCCCACTTACCACAACAAGCCCGGGGGTCATCGCCAAGGGAATTCCCGAAGAAGAGCTGCTGCTCCTATCATCGGACGGCTATCAGCGTCCGGCAAGTCCGTCCTGATCGGTGGTGTCCACGTCTTCCTGGATGGACGCGATGCCCAAGCAATCCTGGATTAGGTGGTCGCTGTCGTACCAACTCGCAACTCCTTCCAAGCCCTCTCTGGGAGGAGAGCCGAGAAAGAGGAAGCTAGCCGCCAAGGCCGAAGAGAGCTATCCCCAAGGCCAAAAATGTTCAAGTAGGTGTGGGTCCCCAAGAAGGTCCAACCTGTTCGTTAAGAGGTGCATGTTCGCCACTGCCCCAAGCATGCTGAGAGGGGGACGAGGAATTGGAGGGGCTTGACCCCATGAATAGAAGAAACGGTTGTGGACCCTCCATGCCGCACTAGCTTCAGGGTATGCGCCCGACAAGCCAATATCCCTACAATAGGGAGAAGATTTGAGCAACTCGCTGGGAGGGCCCGACTAGCCTACATCCCTCCGGTGGGAGGTCGACAGCTATCCCCGGTCCTCTATCAAGGACAGGGTCGAGAAGAGATGACCGGTATGGTCGGAAGTTATTTCAGGGGTCTGGGAAACCCCTCGTTGGGCCAGCAGCGGCTACTTCAAGCAGCCGCAGCTGAAGAAGAAGACTGCTTGCCAACGGTGGTCGAAGAAGAAGAAGATAGAAGAATGATGTCATCTGTTGACGACAATGGGTATGAAGACGGCCCAAATCTCAAGGCCGACGAAGCCCCTCCCCAGCAGGAGGAGAGAATAATAATATCCGTGTTCGAGAGATTGACCTTCTCCGGTCATGCGAAGAGGAAGGTCTACAAACAAAGAAAAGAAATGTGAGTTTTTACTTGCAATATGGCCAGAGTAGCCAACAGGTTAATTAAAAAGTAATTTTATTTCTGTTACTTTAGCAAACTGATCTAATGAAATTTAATTACTTACTGTTATATCTCTACGACTTCAATGTACTACATGACAATCCTTTTTGCCTTCGGAGCTTTACAACTCTTGGGAGGCTTCGCGGGTTCCAAGTGGTATTGGGTCTGCTCGGTAGTCCTATCGGGTATATCCGGTATCCCGGATCCGGGTCGTCACAATATCTCTGTTTTCTTGCTTGCATCTCAACCACGTTGAGAGTCTCCTCCAGTGCAACACTTGCACCCTCCTTTATATTCATATCATCATATTTTTATCCCACACTTTGCATAGGGGTTTAAAGGGCAACACCCAATAGGTGTGTTCCATTCCATGTTTCTTCTCATGTTCATATTTCACTAGGGATTGATACTGCACACTTGATATCTAATCAATTTCTTTGTTGGTTGTTGTCTATCTTTTGCAAGGGTAATCTAAAGAGACTCTCTTCATCGGTCGACCGATAGGAAGAGAAGGTCGACACTCACATATCTCCCACAATTCAAGGTTTTATTGTGATCCCTCCTTTATTGATTGTTTACATTCATTGAGGCCCGCGGTCTGGTGATCACACTCCACTAACATCCATGTATGCTCTTCCTCTTCCACCTATCCTATCATCATCTTCCACCATTATCATTATCTCTCTCCCCTATATATATTCTTATTATTTTAAGAGTGGATTTTTTAAATAGATATACACTCAGGTTCTACCAGCACCCCCAAATCTCCACTCCCCCATGTCCGTTGCCTCCTTGCTCTCATCCCTCCCTCTCTCTTTCTCTCTAGAGCGCACGTAGCATTGACACCCTGACCCTCCCTCTCCCCTACACACTCTCAACACCCTCGACTGGTGGCCTCTCTCTCTGCTCCCCTCACTTGCACCAGCACGCTGGTGGCCAGTTCTTCTGTAAGCCCCTCTTCTCTTCTCAACCTTCACCCTCTCCCCCATTTTTTGCTCTCTCTCCCTCTGTCACTCTCACCCATATCATCTCCCTGTCTCTGCCACAGCCCTTCACTACAGCCGCCTCCTCTCTTCCCCACGCTCTCTCTCCCTCAGCTCCTCTCCACCATATACACACACTACACGTAGGTGCTTGCACCGTACCATGGGCTCCTCTCACCCATTCACTCGCACTGCACCACACACACACTTGCACACCACTACTCCTTCACACTAGTCGCACCGCAGCTTCCTCACCGCGGGCCTCCCTCTCGCTTTCTCTGTAACACACTCATCCTCACACACACTTCATTTCTCATCACCCCCCTCTTGCACACACGGCCTCATACCTGCACACCCCTCTACACACTCTGCATTGGCCTTCTCACACACCCAGCTCTCCATCGTTCTCTCCCCTCCACTCTTCTACACACACGCACTGCCACCTTCACTTCCCCTCTATCACACACACACCACTACTCACATTGCCTTGCTCCCTACTCACACCCCACTCACACATGCACACCGCACAGCTCCCCCTCGCCTCTCTCCCTCTCGTCCCTACCTCTCTCTCTCTCTTCTCATGGTCCCTCTCTCTCCCTTTCTCTTTCTCTCTCTAACACTCCCCCTTCGTCTCCCTCTTCTCACACACCTTAGTTCAACTTAATCCCCCTTTTTTATTTTCCTCTTATATTTTTGTGACTTGTACAGTAACTGCATCGACCTTTCTTTGGAAGTAGCTGATGTGCCAAGAGGTGCTCCGACCTTGACAGCAAAATAGCATCAACCTTGGCTGGTGCTTGCAAGAGGTGCTCTGACCTTGACAACAAAGTAGCATCGACCATGGCTGGTGCTTGCAAGAGGTGCTCTGACCTTGGCTCGTGCTAGCAAAAATGTGCTCTGACCTTGGCTGCGTGCTAGCAAAAGGTGATTTGACCTTGGCTGCGTGCTAGCAAAAGGTGATTTGACCTTGGCTGCGTGCTAGCAAAAGGTGCTCCGACCTTGCTTCTTATCTGAAGGTGATATGCATTGACCTTACTCATTAAATCACTAAGGTGCATCGGCCTTACTATCTAGAGTTTCGACAACTTATACTATCTGAAACTTTGACTGGCCAACCAAGACTATTGACTTTTTTCATTGACTATGTGTTGACTTTATTCACTATGTTGACTTTTCTTGTTGACTGTGCATTGACTTTTATGCACTTGATTTCTTTCTATTCATTTGAGTCTTTTGCATGAGCAATCTAGAGGATATCAAAATACCATTAGAAGAATAATGACTCACAGTGTTAGACAGCATCAAAATCGTAGGGACACAACATTCTCCCCCTTTTTGATGATGGCAACACTGTGAGTTGTTTTAATTCAATTTGATCCAATTCGAGCATTTCATTTCAAATGAACACACACTGTGAGTTCATACTGAAAATAGAGAAATGAACATATGCAAGAATGCAGAGAATTGAACTTTCCCTTCAACAACCATTCCCTTAAAATACTCAAGAAAACATCTTCTCCCCCTTTGACATTAGCAAAAAGAGGGGATGAGAAATGGTGGAGATAGAAGGAAGATCTGAGTGAGGAGAAATTTTTGAGGAGGAACAACTTGTATGAGGAGTTGAGGATCTGAAAATGCAGGAAGTTTTCCAGTCTGATACTAAGCTCATAAACACAGAGGAAATGAATGTTCAGAGTCAACCACTATACAATTCTTATGAGATGTTCCAAATGCATATTGCATGGGTCAAATCTAATGAAGTCAGAGCTACATGACAAGAATTTGAAAGAACACTTGCATGCATATTTTAATAGAAATGAACCAGAATTACATGTTGAAATGATGGCTAACCTTCTGTTCCTGGCTTACTCATATTCAATGACTTACTTGGGAGTTACAAGACTAGTATTGAGGTTAAACACACACGAAGTTTTTATGGAGTTCAGAATTACAGTACTTTTGCTTTCATTTTATGCTATCTAGCTCATGATTTTAACGAGTAATTAAGTCAAGTCCTGCCTTGTATCTTGAGGATACACGTTGGTTAGACTCCAGTATCCCTAGATACGTGATGTGACTGACTATCATGCCTCAATAGAATAGAGATAGCATTGTCACCTCATGACATATCTGACCTCATTTCTTTGATGAGGAGATATATTTCTCAGCAACTGAGCCATTGCTCTGCCTTAGATTTTTTTTAAATTTATTTCAGAGTTAACAAGAGTACTTCATGACATAATCCACTTGTTTTCTTTGGACAAGGGACACGATTTCTTAGTGAACTAATGTCATTGCTCTGGCAAGATTTGCAAATGAGAATTCCAACACTCCATGATGTTTAAAGACAATACCTAGTATGTGTATCTCAACCAAGGAACATGGGACAAAGAGCGACATGGACTCTAAAGGAAAGACACAACACAACAAGACTCGACATAACGGCACGACGCTTGGAGGCTCTACACTCTTCACTCATTGGCATCCCCATTCGGTTAAGTCGGTGTTCGAGTTACCTGAAAAGTGGGGAAAAACTAGGTGAGAGAACGCTCAGTAGGAATTATATCTCTATTCCAGACATTTCTTTAAGTAATTAACCAATCAATTAATGTGGCATGCTCATGGATGCAAGAACATTAGAGAATATCCGAGAAAAGAAATTTCAATAATATTGCACTTTTTCATGAGGAGATAACAGGGGTCCAAGCAAGTAATATCAAGTATACAAGTACGTAGTATCAAGTGTTCTGAGCAAGTGCTAACAAGTCTAGTCATGAGAATTGGCTATATAAAGCAAGCAAATACTCGCCCGTTCCGGGCCACGCAAGTAATATCACGACAAGTCAAGTCAAGCATGAGAGAGTGTGGAATGCCATAAATTCTAGATAGACAAGTACTTCGGTGCAATGCCACAACATGATCAATAAACTCCCATGGGCACAAGTACTTTCAGGTGCTCCTCCTAAGACCAGATCGGGCCCTATATGCACAGGCATTGGGTCATGTAATATTTATACATCCACTATAATTTTTATAGCCAATAGAATTCCAAGGGTGTAAGCCATTATATGATATTAAGGTAGATTTCATAGGATGAAAGAATTCAAGGGTGGAACTTGAACAAGGATGATATACCGATAAATCATAAAATTTGAGACATATCATGACACTTGGTAAATGGCACCCATTCAGTCACCGTGATTTCAAAAATAGTGTCCAAAACACAGTCGCCTATTCCTGTGAACAGTACAGGCTAGATGAAATAGCGCCCAGGCTAAGGTCGCTATATTAGGGAAATAATGCAACTGAACTGGTCGCCAATTCTTTCTGGCGCCCAAATCAGTGTCATCAATTACTGACAGAGTCTCAAAGAGGCTACAAATAGTGCTCTAGGGGGGCAAAGGCATCACATTTCTTTAGAGTGATATGACAAGACACCGTGTTACAAGTTTTTAGGGTACAACCTACTCGACGGCCTTGAGAGAATCCAAGACTTCGCGTAGACTTACGGAGGTCCCAATGATGAAATCACCAGTCCGAAGGGAGGAATATCTCACGGAGGGTTCAAATATCACCGAGAGTTAGGGTGTAATCGATAGTATCAAAACAGGGACTCCATCTACGGATGTGAGATGAGTGTGCCAAGTAAACCCGCGACATGGGTTGAAAAATGCGATAAAACTGAGAGACAAGAATCTGTGCCTAGTCAGAAGTCGTTATATCTAGAAATAGCAGCTTCTAAAAAGTCCCCCAATGTTTTAACAGAGTTTCAAAAAATTAACAACAATTAACGACACAGTACACGTTCGTTAATTCAAGAATTTCCACAGAATTTCAATAAAACTTATTTAATTGGCATCCTTAAATATGGGCATTGGTTCTTTGTTAATTATATTAACAATTCCAATTTCAAGAAAAATAGCGCCTGTTGCCCAAGGCGCAAAGTTATAAATGGTGGCATAGTCATGGTCGCCAATTACCTTTGTCACGTCCCAACGCGGAATATCGGGACGTACAGTTAGAAACTAGCTAGAAATAACATTAATATGCTAAACTAAAGCCGGACAACCTTCTTGGGTAGATTCTGAGACTTTTGATAGGTGTCTTATTGGGTTGGAAACTCACGTGGATACTTTTGGGGGGAAACTCTCTAACTTTGGAAGCAACATTGACACCATGGGCATTATGCTGGACTCTATGTCTGATCACATTGATTCCTTCTCCACAGTCTTGGATACCTTATCCACTCATATGGCCACCTTGTCCACTCACATGACCACCCCCATCGCTAGCCATGAAGACTCCAGCTAGGCTTTTCACACCATGAACCGCGTTCTTCTTGACATGCAGTGCCGTGACCTGGCTCGTGATAACACCATTGCTAATCTTCATCACCGCCTTCAATTTCAAGACCACACTCTTGGGGATATTCAACGCCGCCTTGGCTATCAGCCGCCTCCTGAAGATCAGCCTCCTGTAGATGGCAACTGAGGATCCTTTGTCTCCTACCTTCAATGTTTTGTCCTTGGGTCTTGTATCTCATTGGGTCTTCTTTTCTTCTATCACATCCCCTCCTTTGATGATGCCAAAGGGGGAGAAGTAGTTAAGTAGTTAGTAGTGCAGGTCTATATGGATTATGCATTCGTGTCCCTATGCTTGCAAGAATGTTCCTTTGTGAGGTTCATTAGTCATTGCATTTTGTTTGAGTTGGTCCTGCATTTGTATTTCCTTTTGCCATATGTCTAGTAGATGTCTTGCATCAATGTACTTTGTACTGGACTAATGAAATGAATGCTGTTGGTATTGGACATTACATGTTGGCTCTTGTCTCTCATTTCCTCTCTACTTTGCAAACATGTTTGAATGGCTTGCATTGCTTTGGTTTAATGAGATGATTCCATGGATTGATCACCTTGCAGATTGTTAGCTTTGCCTACCCTCCAATTGATTCTATGTATATCAAATGGTGTCGCATGAAAGACAGGCCAGCCCGTCTGAAATCCTTCACCATGCGTGAGTGTAAACTCCACCTTGTACAAGAATCCTGTGGGACTTTGCACAGATACAATGCGTTGTCTTCAAGCTCCAAATTTGCTTGAAGGCATGCCAATGCACATAATAATCTAGAGTTTTGTCATCACTAAAAAGGGAGAGATTGTTGAGTCTCTCCAGGTGATTTTGATGATAATAAAACCCCGGAATGGCCAACCAGTTGATAACATTCTTAACTACAGTAGCAAGAGCATTTGTAGGTTCACAAAGCCATTTTCATCAAAGCTAATGCTTAAACCTATCTTGCTTCAAAAATGCCCATATTAAGTTAAACTAAACTCAAATTGAATGGATCAAAGTATGAATGCAAAAGTCTTTAGTATATGGACATGATTTATGGACTAAACAATGTTGTTTTGCAGGGTTTCTAGAGAACGGTCGACCAATTCCGTTGGTCCAATCGACCTATCCTTCTAGCACTCAGAACTCTGTAAATTTACAGAGTTCGGTCGACTGCCGTCCTAGCACCAGTCAACAGATTTTCCCAGAGCTAAAAGTTGCAGATTCTATCATAGTTAGGTCAACCACCCTACCTGCCCCGGTCGACCGAACCCCTCGAAGCCACTATTTTTGACTTTGTTTTCTTTACGAGGGAAAATCATCTTTTAAGGATGATGTGAAACCACCTTGGGGGTGATAGTCACAAGATGAATGACCCTCGGACCTAGCAAGCAAACAATGAGCGGACCCACCCCCCTTCCCAGTATGAGCACCCCCATTTGCTTGCTTTCTTTTGATTTGAGCATATACTATACTATCATAGTCTAATGGGTTTGTTCTCCCTATTTGCTGGTTAATTTGCAGGGACTTCGTCATCGACTTGCAGAGCTCCCCGTTCTTGGCCGGCCCAGAGCCAGGATAGGAACCCACATCTCCCGTTCCTAAGGCATTCACGATCATCTTATTCCTATGAGGCCTAGGTATAGGTCTCTGTCGATCACACCCATTTCTATTTTTCTAACTTGCGCACTATAGGCAACAACCGTTTGGAGAGAAGCCGCACACATGCCTTTTGGCCTAACACTTTTCGGCGCCTACACCGTGCTACGTCGTCTACCTTCCTCTTCGACCCCAACCTGTAGAGGGGAGTATTGACTATGTTTTCCAATGCTCAGGGCTTTATTTCTTCATTCCTTTTCTTAGTTCTTCGTCCTCCCTTTTCCATGTTCATCATAATTTCAACACTTGGTCATTTCTGTTACATCTCTGCACATGCATGCACTTTTCTCCATTTTGAATCACGTTTCTCCACAGTTGTGCTATGTGATTATTCAATCTCTTTGTTCATACATCATCACAACACACACACCTATCTTTTGCACATGTTTACAGGGGTTAAAAATCTCCCCCCGGTGCGTTCTCCCTCAATCTTTGCACCTACTTTATGCATCCAAGATTTAATATTACACGCATGTTTCTTATGAGTTCCCCTTATTTTTTAGCTTTATTTTGTAGGAGAGCATGAGCATGATGTGAGGCCCTCTTCTTCTAACCGGCTGGAAGGTGAGGAGGTCTGATCCCATGGCGTTCCCCACACCCATTTGTCAAGCGCGTTCAAGGCTTAGCGGTGTTCTTCAACCGCATTCTTATCCCTTTTTTCCAAGGTACGTAGTAGGTATTTTAATATCTATAGCATGTTTTTCCTACTGTAAATCCTTGGTGGCAATCACGGTTTGCTTCTATATCTTCATCGCCCTTTTGTTTGTTCACGTTGTTGCATGTTTATGCACATATTTGTGTTGAGGGCGGGGTAGATAAACCATCTACAGCTTGCCTTGAGGCTTTCAATATCCTTAAAGAGGCCTTGACCAAAGCACCCATTCTCCAATCTCTCAATTGGTCTCTACCTTTTAAAATCATGTGTGATGCCTCTGACTATACTATAGGGGTAATTCTTGGCCAAAATATTGATAAGTGTGCGGTGGTGATTTATTATGCGAGTCACACTCTTGCCGATGCTCAACTTAACTACACCACCATGGAAAAAGAGTTGTTGGTTGTCGTCTTTGCCCTTGAAAATTTTCAATCATATCTTTTAGGGATAAAAGTCATTGTGTATTCTGATCACTCTCTGCACTCAAATATTTGTTCTCTAAGAAGGATGTCAAACCTAGACTCATTATGTGGATCCTCTTACTCCAAGAATTTGATCTTGAGATCTAAGACAAAAAAGGTTCTGAGAATAAAGTTGCCGATCATCTCTCTCAGATTCTCCCAAGTGATAATGCTCTATTGCATGATTCTTTTCCTCATGAACACCTCTTCTCCATCACCCATAGTCAAATCCCATGGTACACAGACATTGTCAACTACTTAGCGGTGAGACAAATTCCTAATGGGTGGTCTAAACATGAAAAGGAACACTTCTTTGCCAAAATCAAACACTATTTTTGGGAGGACCCCGAATTGTTCCATGTGGGCACAGATCAAATAATTAGGAGGTGTGTCCCGGAGGAAGAACAACAAAGCATCCTGAACTTTTGTCACACTCTAGCTTGTGGAGGGCACTTCGCGGGAAAGAAAACGGCTGCCAAAGTGTTGCAAAGTGGGTTTTTCTGGCCCACTCTCTTCAAAGACGCCTATGAATTTAGCAAGACTTGCCTTAGGTGTCAAGCCGTAGGAAACATGAGCAAACGAGATATGATGCCACTTAATCCCATTCTAGTGGTCAAAATTTTTGATGTTTGGGGAATTGATTTCATGGGGCCCTTTCCACCATCATTCGGACATGAGTACATTCTGGTGGCAGTTGACTATGTATCTAAGTGGATTGAAGCCATCGCTACCCGGACCAATGATCACAAGATTGTCATGAAGTTTGTCCGAAAGAATATATTTTCAAGGTTTGGATGTCCTAGGGCCATCATTAGTGATGGGGGTTCTCATTTCACGCATACCCAATTCTGAGCTCTCCTCGAGAAATATGGGATCACTCACAAGATTGTCACCCCCTACCATCCCCAAACAAGTGGCCAAGTGGAGATATCTAACCGGGAAGTCAAGAACATCTTGCAAAAATCCGTTAGGCCCGATAGGAAGGATTGGTCTGAGAGATTGGATGACGCTCTTTGGGCCTATCGGACGGCATACAAGACTCCCATTGGCATGTCTCCATATAGGTTAATCTTTGGAAAAACTTGTCACCTACCCGTTGAGCTTGAGCATAGGGCCTATTGGGCTATTAAGCAGTTCAATTTTGACTTAGCCCAAGCCGGATCTCATAGGGCCCTACAATTAAATGAGTTGGAGGAGTTGAGGAATGAAGCCTATGAAAATGTCAAGATTTATAAAGCCAAGACTAAAGCTTTCCATGATAAACACATTGTGAGAAAATCATTTCAACCTAATGAAAAAGTTTGGCTCTTTAATTCAAGGCTGCGCTTATTCCCTGAAAAATTGAAGTCTAGATGGGATGGACCATTTGTTGTGCTCAAAGCCTTTGATCATGGTGCTGTAAAAATCTTAGATCCTAAAAATGGTCAAACTTTCACTGTCAATGGTCAGCGTCTCAAACCCTACTTGGAGAACACACAACTTTCATCAAAGGAATCAATCCCACTAAGTGACCCATGATAAGTGCAATAAGGTCGTCTGGCTGAAGACGTTAAACTTAGCGCTTGGTGGGAGACAATCCAATCATTTTCCCTTTAATAATTTAGTGAGTCATTTTCACTTGTGTATGTAGGAGCTCAAAGAAGTCACTCGCCACGCTGCATGCCAAAATAGCCACGTCTGCACACCCCAAGTTGTACCTTTCCTTCCCAAGCATTCATGTATGCATTATCCTATTCATTTATTATTCATGCCATCAGAGATGATGCCATTTAAGTTGAGGGGTAAGGATAATCATTGTAAAAATCTCATACAACCTGCGACCTTGTAAAAAACTCACACACATTGCTGCCCTAACTGAGGTCTCATGATTCATGCTTTCATGAAAGAGACTTCAAAATGGAAAAGACTATAGAGATAGATGATGCAATGATTTTTGTGTTTAGTCATGGGAATTAATTTAGAATCTCCTAAGGTCTCATAGCATCAATAAAAAAAAGTCACTTGCACACTAATGAAACAGGAAGGACAAGCCTTCTGTCATTTGGTTTGGTGTCTGATACTCTGCCCTCCCTAGAGAAGAGTAAGATCTAAAAAAAAGGAAATAAAAACTATGAAAAATATCCATGATCTTAGTAACTGGGCCTGCTTCTCCTAAGACAAGAGTTGAGGTTCGCATCAAATAGTGAAGGATTGTGCAGCACCATGTGTTGAAAAAAAAGAAGGAAAAAAATTATGGAAAATACCCCTGAACTTAGTAACTGGACCTGCTTCTCTTAAGGCAAGAGTTGAGGTTCGTGTCAAATGGTGAAGGGTTGTATAGCACCATGTGTTAAAAAAAAAAGAAAATAAAAGTGAAGGCTATTGTGATCAAAGCTCTGATCCGGGAGGTAGAGTTGAAAGATACCTAGCTAGAATGGTAATATGGAGGATACAATTGTCCAAACTATGGATTAGGTTTCACAAGCACAAATGCTATGAGACCTTGGGAGTATTCTGATAATGATGTTCTAATCCTATGGCTAGTATGCTTTCATAGTTCCAAATCCTAATCCATTGTAAATTCTGTGAAGGAGGATCTTGTCTTGAGGCATGAAACTTCTAAACTCTTGTTGGTCCCTATTTTTAATTTGTTTGCATTGCTAAGGGCTAGCAATGAGTAAGTTGGGGATGTGATAATTATTTAATTGATTATTTTTATTCACATCACACACATTATTTTTGGGTTTAATGAAGTTAATTATGTAATTTTTACATAATAATTTCAATCTTACGTGGTCCCTTTCAAAAGCCAAATGTCAACATGTATCTAACGTTGCTCCTACTAGCAGGGGGGATGCCATTTCGGCCGTTGCTGCTACCATTGGGGGCATCAAGGTTAAAACTCCCTGCCAAAGGACAAATGGCCACACAATACATGTCCATGTTGCAATTACTAATAGGGGACAATGCCAGCCATGGCCGCCGTTGTTTAGTACGTCCAAGTGAAGGCTTTCTGTTGAAGATTAAGTGCCAACAAAATTCATATGTTGTTCTTGCTAGCCGGGGGCAATGTCACTGCCCTGGAAGGAAATATGTTGTGGCTATATCTAAGCCTGGCAAGATTTATCCTTGACCAAAAGCAAACCAAAGAAAAAGAAGAAGAAGTACACAACTAGCTAGATAAAGGTTAGTAGATCTCACAACAATACTTTGCCGAATACATCAAGCTGGGGCAGAGATGAAAGAAGCCAACGCCTAAGCTTCGTTCTGAACCCAAGGCACCGATGAAAGGCCAAAGCCTCTAAGACTGGGCAAGGGGGCAATCCTATTGCCATCTACATCAATTGAAAGGTTAAAATGAAAGAAACTGACATCCAAACCTCACACAAAAAAGTCAAAGCCTTTAAGCCCAGGTGAGGGGGTGATTCCGTGAAGTAACTTCTTAACAAATAAATATCGGTCACCAAGGAGGAGGTCTTGAACAATCTAAGACTTCTAAGGCAACAACTTGAGGCTAGAATTTTAACCCTGGGGGCATGTTCCAATCAGCCCCAAAATAGATTCTCCTTTCCCTCAAGACATGACATGAGGCAGAAAAGGAAGAAGAATAGATAAGAAAAGGGAAGAAGGAAGAGAAATTTGATGAAGTATCAGGCTGCCATCTCAGAAAGTCAAAAGGACATATCTTGCAAAGAAAACTCCAAGAAGAGATAGGGGCAAAGCACTAAATAATGCTTCGAGCAAAATCTCAGGCGAAACCTCAAGCAAGGTAACTCTTGCAAGAAATAGCCCGATCAGAAGTCCAAAGCAGAAAGCTCCAAGGCAAGTCCCAGGCAAAGCCAGAATGGCCAGTCAGGGAACAAGGCTCCAAGCAAAGCTCTAAGTGAAGACAAAAATACAAGCCTGGAGAAAAGAAAGACTAAGTAAAACAACTGACCGAGCTAAGAAGGTATTTCCAAGGGGGACCTCTGCCTTTTCCCTTTCCAATTTCAACATTCTATTGGTGGAGTTTGTCCTAAAGCCGTCAGTTTTTGAACTTCTTAAGGCTCTAATATGTCTGCCTAACATCAAGCCATCTATGTATGCGATCCAACCCATGCTTCGGTACCAAATCAGTGTTGAACACCAATTTATTTCTTGATCTGCCAATTTTGGGTATTGTTTTACTTCAGACTCTAAGCCACCCCTGACAATTAAGCTCATTTTCTAGTAACACGATGCTAGTTTCAGGCCTAAACTTTTGCTTGTGACACTAAACCAATTTTGGCCTCAACCTCTCTCCCTATTGTTCACAGGGAACTTGTAAAATTCCCTACCAAATTTTAACCCAACAAAAGAAGGAAAGAGAAAGAGAGGAGCACTCCAGGACCAGGCCCTGCAAGGCTGAAGCTCAAAGCGAGAATTTCATCTCGGGGGGGTGAATTCCACCCAACTCGGTCATCAAACAGTTGGTCCTCTTAAAATAAAGCGCAAGCGAGAGCCTGTTTTGATAAGTTCGTGCATGTTCAGCGGTGGTCAAACGTTTCTCATCTAAGAGTTCCAACTGTGCAAGGAGAGACTCGCAGCGCTCATGAACAGATAACTCCCTGTCCAGTTGTACTCTGGGAGAAGGAATGAGGATCTCATAAGGGACTACCGCCTTCATTCCATAAGTGAGAGCAAAAAGAGTTTGCCCTGTAGGAGTATGAATGGAAGTACGGTAGGCCCATAGAGCCTCAACAAGTTTTTCTGGCCAATCCACAAACTTATTAGCCTCAAATGTTTTCTTGATTATTTTGATCAGAGTTTTATTTGTTGCCTCCGCTTGTCCATTACCCTGTGGATAATAAGGAGATGAATGATGCAATGCAATATTATACCCGTTTTTGAGGTCTTGAAGTTCTTGAGAGATAAACTGTGGCCCGTTGTCGGTGATGATGAAGCTTGGAATACCAAATCTGGCGATGATGTTCTTCATAACAAATTTAGAGACGGTTGACGCTTTTATTTTCATGTAAGCTTTCACCTTCACTCACTTGGTGAAGTACTCCATGGCCGTGGGTATAAATGATTTTTGTTTTGTGAGAGGTTTGCATCACCAAGAGGTCCAATGATATCAAAAGCCCACATAGAAAAATGCCATGGAGAGGACACAGGATGGAGAGAAGAAGCAGGAGAATGAATCTTGTCGGCATGCAACTGACACTTAACACACCTTCAAACATAGATTGAGCAGTCCTCTTCTAGAGTGGACCTATGGAATCCTAGCCTAAGGATCTTCTTAGCTAACATCTGGCTATTGACATGACCACCATAGACTCTTGAATGTCCCTCTTTCACAACCTTCCACGTCCCATCATCATCAAGGCACCTAAGAAGAACACCAGTGAGACCTCTTCTATAGAGCATGCCTCCAACCAGAGTGTACCTTTGGGTGACTCTCCTTATTGCGTTCTTCTCTTCTGCCATGGCTTCTTCAGGATAAGACTGATCTTGACAATATTTTACAAGCTCATAATACCATGGCTTTTCCTCATCATCCAAGTCTTC
The DNA here is from genome assembly GCA_024336825.1 of Amorphophallus titanum. Lineage (NCBI taxonomy): Eukaryota > Viridiplantae > Streptophyta > Magnoliopsida > Alismatales > Araceae > Amorphophallus > Amorphophallus titanum. The sequence continues at coordinate 3,381,886 of JANBPO010002988.1, read as the reverse complement.
TTCTAAATCTATTAGCATGGCCTCCTTATTCTTAATAATCTCTCCTTCCTTAACCTTCTTAAGCAACTCCTCCTTAACCCTAAGGAAAGTGAGATCCTTAATGGCGGGAGTAAGATGCCTATGAATGATGATAGAATAGAAATCTCTCTTGAGAGGGAAGGCCAAGGAGGAAGCTAATGAAGTGAGAGTGTCAGCTAAGATGTTTTGGTTGTGAGGAACATGGACAAAGATCAACTTAGAGAAGAGCTTAGCATAAGTAGATGTGAGTTCTTGGTAGGGCTTAAGCTTAGGATCGAGCGTGCGACATTTAGTGAGCACTTAGCGCAGAATAAGCCAACTATCACCTACAATCCGCAATCGGGTGACACCATATAGATGGGTGACCTCTAGTCCGGCCAGAAGAGCCTCGTATTCAGCTATGTTATTTGTAATAGAAAATGCAAGCTGAAAGACTTGTGGAATGGTGACTCCCTCAGGTGATAGAAGAACAATGCTGATACCCTTACCTTGAGAATTCAGAGCCCCATCAAAATATAATGTCCACATTGGATAAGAGAGTTGGTTGACAGATATTAGTTCCTCATCTGGAAACTCTGAGCGACTGGGATCAGATCTAGGGAGAGGGTGATAAATATCCAATTTCATAATTTAAATACCCAAACTCTTACTTAAAAATGCCAAAAAATAGCCAGAAAATTCCTAAAAATCGACAAATCTGACAGAAGCGGATCCAGGTCCGAACCACCACAGATCCATCGAAACACGGACGTTACACCCACCCTAACAATAACAATAAACAATGAGAACAATAACAGTAGTAGTGGCAGCAAGAAAGGCAATAATAATAATAACAACAAGAGTAACTGCAGTAACAAAAGTAGCAATGGCAGCGATCGAGGGGAACATAGCACTCCAAGCTACTCCTAACCTCAGTGGAAACACCTGGACTTCAAGGTTGGAACTGTTGAACCAACGGCAACCTATGGCTATGCTACCATGAAGGATCTACGACACCTCTATCGTGAAGGCCCGTCCATGCTGACAGAAGCTACAACCTAGACTACGCAGTCAAAGGCGCAACCTCCACTCTCGGGAGGACTACGGCCTCAAAGTCGGACAAGCCTCAGTCAAGAACCAAGAGGGGAGCCATGATCTCGCTGTCGTGTAAGCTCTACCTCAATTGTCAAGAGGGCTGCCACAATGTTGTTACTATCTCTACCTCATTTGGTCATCTCTCATGTCTGACATAGACGGCCCTATCCTCGAGTGGGGTAGAAACACACACACATACACCTCTCCCTGGGACTAGCAAGGGACCATGCCTCTGTGCCCATCAGCATGGCCGTATCCTGCAACCTGACATGGCATACGTGCCCTTGCATGTGTCAGTAATGTACACTTGTCTCAACCAAGGTGCTTTACTATCACGCCCCGACGTGGAATATCAAGGCGCGATGAGTCGTAAAAATTTGTGTCGATCAGAGCATGTATAATTAGGGGTCCAATCACAAAGTACATGAAAATAAAAGGATACTCTTTATTTCACCAAATAAAATTTTACAACATCATTAAGCCATAAGAGGCATAATACAACTCCCAAATACATTTAATTCTACCAAGAGTAGCAATTTAAACCTAGGTAATCTAAGTCAAACTTGTCCCTCTTTCACTCTTGTCCGTCCCCATTTGTTTGAGGTTCATCATCGGAACTACTTGAAACATTAACCGAAAATATAGGGTGAGCGAAACACTCAGTAGGATTTATATCTCTATACCAAGCAACTTTAAGTAATTAACATTTTGGATAAAGTTACTGTGCTATGTCGAGAAATGTAACTAACATGAAACATGAATAAAAGAGAGAGTAAAGGAATGAAAGTAGTTGGAATCATAAATAAACAATATATTAAGAGTAGATTTCAAGTAGAGAATGATCATGTAGTAAGTATTATCATGAAATTGGCCATTTCATGCAAGCATGTACAAGTCAAGTATTTCACGTAATTTGAAGTACATCCAAATATTCAAGCAGGTCAAGTATTTCATGAATTGTGGAATGTCATAAATAGATCTAGCAAGTCAAGTATATCGGTGTAATGCCACACCATGTCAATAATAGCTTCCATGGGCACAAGTACTTTCGGGTGCTCTCCCAGGACAAGTCCGGGCCCCATTAATGCCAGACATTGAGTTTATGGATCAAAGATCCCATATATATTTTGACATCCACATAATATGTATGGCCAAAGAATTTCAAGGTAAAGCTCATGAAATAAAGTATAGATCTGTCAAAAATTATCATTCAAGGCATTCCATTGCATGACCTTATGGTATATTAAATGGTGTTGGGAGAAGGGCAGATTACGTCTGTCTAGAAACCCACACTATACGTGAGGTGATCCAAGGATCTAAGTTCTCCACCTGGTACCATGGGTCTTAGTCATACTTCCTTGCATGATTTTAATGTCAAGCTTACATACTAATTGCATTGCATTTTAGTGTCCTTGTGTTGAAGGGGAGTTGGTTGTTTTCCCTGAGATAGGTTCATAACAAGTCTGCTACATTAGAAGCTCTTCATCTGTCTGACTCAAGTGAGTCGACACCTTGATCAGCATGCGTCGACATCATAGTTGAAATTGCCTAGCTTCTATGTCCTGTGAGACTATTCTGTGTCGACGCCATGTAAAAGACAGGTCGACGCCATCATTCAGTTTGTTCAAACCTCTCACAGCCTTCTCACTTCTTGTGCGCTGCACTTCTGTAGGTGTTGCATTCATGTTTCTCATGGCCACTGCTCATTCATAATCTTTTCCATTTCAATCCCTACAGTTGCTGGGGGGACTGTGTCCTAGTCACTTATCTACTCTTCACTTCCTTGTGGAATGTTTCAAGGGGAGATTCCCTTCTTTGACTGACCTCTCTAGCAGTAATCTCCTACATCTTCTTTTATCATGGTTGTTTAAATAAACTGAGGCTTATGGTCAACAACTTTCTGAAATCTAAAAACTAGCAACTTTGAGGAGGGACTCCATAGGCTTACTTCTGATGATGCTTATCATGATATAAGTTCTAATGCTCCATGGTCTGCTTATGTATTTTTAGTGACAATTTTGGTTGATGTACTTCTATTGAGTGATCAAATGACCATATCTAGTGAGACTTATTCAAAGCACTCATTGCAGAGCAATGGTCAGGATTTGTTGAGTAACCGGATGCACTTCACCTAAGACGTGAGGTGGTTTACGTCAAAAGGCAATGTCTTGACTAACTCTGATCTGATAGAGTTTATTCATCAAACAAAAGGCTAGAGGGCTTAATAGAGCAATGGCTCATGCCCACTGAGAAACTCACCCTTCACCAATGAAGTGGTAGTGGGACAGGCATGAAGTGGCAAGTTATCTCTAGTCAAAATGAGGCATGATAGACAACTACACTTAGTAACTGGGGCATTTGAATCTAACAAATGTGATTCCTCATGTAAAAAGGTGTAAGTTGAACTTGACTGTCAGCTCAGCCAGTGTAAAAAATCAGAGGTGCAAGTTCAGAAAAGTCCTCACACTTCCAACTTGTTTGACTTCAATAATCATGATAGTTAATCCTGAAATGTCACTGGGTCTCATAAGTTAAACTGAATGGGGATTCTCTAGGACTTCAGCTCTCTTGTGTGCATCAAATTTAGTAATCTTTTAATTGCTTAATTTCTAACAAAGTTCTTGACTTTAGTCCTTCCATGACATGCTTGTATGCTGGGAGATATCTATTTTGAGAGTTGCTCCAGTCATTTCCTCCACTATGTCTTAGTCATGAATCTCTCTTCTGAGTTTTTCCCCACATCTCATACTCTTCACTGCTCCTTCTACAGTACCCCTCATGTTTTTGCTGATGTCAGAGGGGGAGAGAGAGTTAGTATGTCCATCTATTATTAGACCAAGTAGTAGCTTGGCCAGAGAAACCAATATCTGTCAACCCCAGGGAAGTCAGGAAATTGCGTGTTACATCTGGAGTCTGTCAAAGCTCTCGGGTTTGCCGATTGACGGAGAACCCTCTGAGGAAATCTGTTTGCCTGACTTTGTTAAAGACGAGATAGACGGAGAATGCTGGTATTTCTTCAGCTTTTCATACCGATACCAAATGAAAGCATATCGCTCGCTCTGCTTGGCACACTATAAGGGATCCTCCAAGGGCTATCATACCCGAGAAAAGAGCAATAGGCTAAAAGTCTGAGTAAGACATTGGATTCAATATTTCTTTTGCGGCCCCTTGAAATATAGTGAATTTCCTTCAGTAGCTCCGGCCCCGGGCAAGCAGACCAAGCCTCCAAAGTTTAAGTCAGAGCTACATACTTCTATTCGACGAGTTAGCCAAGGAGGGCCAAACCCTACCAAGTGGATCCCATTACTCACTATGCCACCTATTTCACATTCTGGTTATGCACTTTTGCTCTCCCACAAGGAAGTGAAACAGTTATCAGATCAGAGGCCATATACCCGGCATGTCAAATGGCTTAGGGCATGCAGCTCGCTTTATGTCTAGCTGCCCTTTGCTTGGTTTACAAATCCTTGGGAGATTTATGTAAGCATCGGGTCCCTCAAGCCTTCAGAACAGTGGGCCTGTTCCATTTCTTCAATGTCTGGGTATGCAGTTTGATCCTAGAGCTTGCTCCCAAGACTTTGCAAATGACCACACTGTATCCCCGGATGTTGGAGTTCACAAGTGTCGAAACTGGCCCAGTAACATAGCAGTTCTACTCCATCAGAGGTCAGTTGACAAGGGTCCCAGTGGATTCATCAGGAACTATTCATTTATGGAACTTGATAGCACATTCCGCTCTGTTGGTGAATCGCCTGTGTGAATGCAAAATGGAGGTGGTGGAAACATTTGTTCATCCCATTTCAAGTGCCACAGTGACCCAGCCAGTTCTGGAGCCCGAGCTAATCGATTGGATTTTGTTAATTTGCCCTAGTGTTTTGGTGTTCAGGAAGGGTGGCATGGTCCATCTGGAACCTTATTATCCATTTAGATTTGGACGAAATTTCGGCTATGATCAGCACATTCCTCCTTCAGCTGCTCAATTTCCTTTGGACAACAGGTCAAAACATGGCTTCATTATTGCTGGCGAGGGCTGCATCTAGTGGGATTTCTTTCATCGCCGAGAGGCTAGTACTTTCACAGTGCCGGTGCCGAGCCGTGTTCCCCGAGTTACTCTAGAATATATATAATGGTGGAATGCTCGAACAAGCTTCTACCGCAACAGTAAAGCAACGTGCTAGGATGTGGCCGAGCGCACTTTTTCTAAGTCAACAGCCTGGGCCAGTGTTTGACATTGATGAAGCCCACTTGAAGAGGCTATTTTCTCAACGCCCAAAGGAAGCAGGCGCATATATAACAAGTAGGAAATCTCTGAAAGAAGATGTAGCCAAGCAGTTGACGCCTCTGCTTGCCAATATAAATGAAGATACTTTTATGAAGAATTTGGAACATTTGTGCTAGATTGGGGATTCCCGCTTGGAGCTTTAGCAATATCCTTTTCCCATTGAGGAGCCGCTCCCCAAAGTAGTCTCCTGGAGATGTGAGATAGACTGCTTCTACCCATATCAGGCGTTTGTCTAGAAGGAAGATAGAACCTCGACGTACTATCAGCATACGTCTTGGTTGTTTATTCTGATGAACTTGTTTTATTTTTTTATTATATGCATTACCATCACAGACGCGTATATATATATTTTTTCTTTTAAAAAAAACACAGCCTAGCCCATTGCATAGATTTTTTTTTACACGCGTCACTCTCGTGGGACACCGTATATGGTCGCATCCCAGAACAGAGACACTTTCATTGTTTTTATTTTTTTGATTTTTTTAATGTTTTTGTGGATGCATCTGGGCGGGTTGACGCGTCCTTTAGACGCATCTTCACCCCTAGACACCTCCTTTGTTCGAATTCGAACTTACAACCGCCAAGGGCCACCGCGGCCCTTCTTCTTCCTCATTCCGCCCTCACCACCGGCAGCTCTCTCCATTTTCTCTACCCATTTCCCATTCCCAAATCTCTCTTTTCTTGTCCCATGGAGCACGGAGGCCCTAGCAAGGGTGGCAGGAAGAGGAATGCAGGGTGGAGCTACGACGCCACGACACCGAGGAGTTGCCACGAGACGTGTTGGAGTTGAGGGTTGCTCTCCAGGTGGTGAGGAGAGAGGCAGAGAGAGAGGGAGTGGAGAGGGAGGGGGAGAGAGAGAGAGTAGAGGAGGGCGGAGCGGCAACGAGATTGGGATGAGAGGAGGACTCTAGAGGCCCAGGTGATGGAGCTCCAACTCGACCTTCGGGTTGCGGAGCAAAGGCTGAAGGACAACGAGGAGCGCTACCAGAGAGGACGAGAGCCCACAGCGCGCCTCCGTCAGTCCAGCTCCTTCTCTATTGGCAGCCTTCTGGTCTCCTCAACGGAGGAGCATCGCGCCACCGAGGCTGATCGGGGGCTGTGGGGTGAGACTAGTGTTGCCTCGCAGATTATGAGGCCTCCCAGGGATCCCCATCTTAGAAGAGATGAGAGGGATGACCAGAGGGACGACCAAGAGGGCAGTGGTGAGAGTTAGAGAGATATTTGTACACCCACTATCCTTCATTTATGATGTACCTGACACTTGGTTATATATGAATGGAATAATTTATTTTCATGTCACTTGTTTGTTCTTTGTGCGCTCCTTCTCTTCTACGTCTTTTCTCTTCTACGTTGTTCCCACGTGACGTGTTTGACAAAACCTCACCTCGAAATGGGGAATCATGTCTCGTCGTGGCCATTCTTTTCAAAGGGGGTCCACCACCAAACTCAACGATGCTGACCTCTAGTCCTCTTTCCCCATGTGAATGTCCCTCATTCATTTTTTTATTTGTACTCAAAGATTATTTGCAGCATGACAACAACTATAGGGAACCCTTAGACTGCGTAGGGGGGCGAGTCCACATGTCATGCCACCAAATTATTTACTCCATGTAAGTGGCGAAGTGACACATGAGAGTGAAAGGAGAGCGCCTCGTTTCGAAGGCCGCTGCTAGTGATAGCTTTGTACCAAAACTTCCCTCATCCACAACGACCACAGGGAACCCTTAGACCGCGTAGGGGGGCGAGTCCACATGTCACGTCGCCAAATCATTTACTCCATTTAAGCGATGAAGTGACACATGAGAGTGAAAGGAGAGCACCCCATTTCGAAGGCCACTGCTAGTGATAGCTCTGGACCAAAACTTCCCTCATCCTATAAATGCTTCACTTTTGCTCTCCTTAGGGGTAGTGGAAGCCAACTCGAAGAGTGAAAGTTTCTAAAGAGGGGAAGGAGCGAAGATTTTTGAAAGTTTTGGAGTTCTGACCAAATAGACCAACATAACTGGAAGTAATAAGGCAAGGACTCAAGAAAACAAAAGACGCGACTAGATGACAATTCGATGATCGGTGACTCTAGCACTTTTCACTCGGTCTCATTCCCATTGGTGTTGTTGTCTCCATCCGAGTTACCTGAAAAATGTTAAAATGAAACTAGATGAGCTAACGCTCAGTAGGAATTACACCTCAAGCTCTAGCAATCTTTAAGTAAATTACATATTGCATGCAATGCAGGTATAGCTATGCATGATGGATGAGCAAGATATCAAGAACTGTATAGAAAGAATATCGCATGATTTCAAGTATCAATAAGGTACTAGCAAGTATTGAACAATTCCTTTATTGAACATAAGAGCCAAGGTTCAAGCATGTAATATCAAGTACGTGAAATATCAAGTACGTGTAATATCAAGTACATGTAACTGGAATTGGCTATTTCATTCAAGCAAGTATTTTGCCCATTTCGGGCCACGCAAGCAAGTCAAGCACGCAAGTCATGTCAAGTATTGTCACAAGAGGGTGAGTGTAATGCCTCAAGTCTAGAATGCAAGTACTTCGGTGCAATGCTACCATCGTGATCATTATAGCTCTCATGGGCACAAGTACTTTTGGGTGCTCCTCCCAGAACCAGATTGGGCCCCATTAACGCCAGCATTGAGTCATGTATTTCATTCGACATCCACTCAAGTTTATAGCCAATATGAAATTTCAAGGGATGTAACCATTGTAGGAAACATAAGATAGATCTCAGGGATGGAGTTCAAGAACAGACTTTTATGTAATGATGTACTGTAACTAAACCACATAAAATGCATGACATATCGAAAATCTGGTGGAATTGGCGCCTCTAGGGCTGCTACAGATTATAGAAATGGCACCTGTACAGGGGAGTCCTTTCAATAACAGGTGACTTCTGGAAAGGGTAGCCCATTCCAAAACTCAGGGAACTCCTCACGGTGGCCAATATGGCACACCATAAGGCTAGGCTTCCATGCTCTCTATAGAGTGACATGGCATTCAAGGGGATTATGGGTTATGCCAGAAACGTGGGACTGCATCTTCTAATAGAGACCGGCGTTAATAAAACCTGCGGTGGGGGGGGGGGGGCTAGACAGAAGCCCAGGAAAACAGCACTCAGGAAAATGGCACACAGATGGGTGCCGTTATTTGAGAAATGGCGCCTGTTCAGAGGGGCGCCCTATCCTCAATTCCATTTTTTTTCTAAAAGAATTGGCTTCCTTGAAGAAATAGCACCCTGATAGGTGCCATTATTTGGGAAATGGCACCTGGTCAGAGGGGCACCCAATCCTCAATTTCATTTTTGTTCCCTAAAAGAATTGACACCCCCTCACAGAGTCATCATTTAATTGGTGACTTTGCGGAGGGTCGTGTTCAAGTAAATGGCACCCTAGGCATGGGCGCCCATTTCTGGGTGACGCTACGCATCAGTCAGGTACGTTTGAGACACAAAACACTATTCACAATTCTTAAAGTTCATGGAATCAGGAAGTAAGGACATGATAGATAGATAAAAATATCAGGATCTCAAAATCATGCTCATGCAAAAATTTTAGGGTTTCATTTCATAAATATTGACTTTTAAACACGGTGATTATTAATATACAGGAAAAGGAATTGGCGCGTGCCTCATTGGCCTCCTGTAGCCATCGAGGTGGCCGCCTAGAGGGTAGGGCACCTGGCCTCCCTCCCTGGGCACAATGGGGCTGGGCGGCCACTCCTCTGGCCACCCAAGGGTCTGGGCGGCCAACTCCCTGGCTGCCCAGGCACCCGAATGGCCAGAGCCATGGCTGTCCTGCCTCGGACGTGACGGCCACCTCTGTGGTCGTCTCCTGCTGATTTTCCATAAAACAGAGACCTCCCAGTGGACTTAGCTCCACGTCTCATTTGCCCCACTGCGAAGGGGAAACAAGGGAAAATCCATCCCCAGACACCCCCACTATCGAGAAACCAAGAATAAACCACAAATATAGGCCCTAAGAGGCCAAATCCATAGCTCATCCTCGGGCATGGAAAAACCCCCGAACAATAGAAATGCTCCCTCTCTCGGCTCACCGGGAATGGAATTGCAGGAAACACACAGGAGAAAGCGAGGAACCATCCCCCTATCTCAAAAAGAAGCTTTAACCTCAAGCAAAATCTCAAAATGGTGGACGCCACCCACAGTCGGCTCCCCCACGAACGACGCTGTCGCCGCCTCTGCCACTGGTTCCATGTGCCCTCGGCCTCGCCTTCGTCGTACGCCATCGCCGCCATCTTGCCACCTCGCGTCGCCACCTCCATCGGCCATCAGAGGGAGAAGGGGAGTGGGAGAGAGACGGGAGAGGGTTAGGGGAAGAGGGAAATGAGAGGGAAAGAGGGATCGGAGGGGAGAGGGGATTTAGGGTTATTATATTAGGTTATGTTGGGTCCCATAGTGCAGGAACACGGATCTAGAGGGGGGTGAATAGATCCCTCTACTAAAAATATGTCCAATTTAAAACTCAAGCTTACTCACAGCGGAATTAACAAGATTAAAAGATTGAGAAATTTGTACTAAGCAGGATAACCTTAATTCTCTCAATCTCACCGAGCTCACATGATTATATAAATAGAATAGACAGTGAGGCACACAATCACACAAGGGCAAACCACAAGACAAGAGATTTTTAAGGTGGTTCGGGACCATGACGGGCTCCCTACGTTCACCCCTTACCAAACCGGTAAGGCTTTCTCCACACGCTACAAACCACAGCAACCACGGGGATGAACCCCACACACACGGGGTAAAAACCCTAACACACATGCTGCGAATGCGGCAAACACAGGGATTTCTCCCCCCACACACTCGGGGTATGAACCCCAAATCACACGCGGATATGCTCTGCAACCACCGACGCACACGCGTTAACCAAACCACTCAGAGAGCCCTCTCTCCGAACACCTATACAAGAAAATCGTTCAGAAGTTAATAACAAGTTCACAAGTGAATGCTTTAAGCCCAAAATATATACTAAAGACTGAAACAACGAAAAGCTCTCAAGTGTAATGCTCCCCCTTCAAAGAAATATCCGGCTCTTCTTGGTTCGTTGTCGGAAGGTGGCGATTTCGACGTCCTCTTGTTCCTTTCCTCGAGCCGCTCCTCTTTTCCTTCTATCACGAGCTCCAAAGATGTCTTGATGTAGATGATAACCTCATTGCAAGAGCTCCTCTTCCTTTTCCCCCTTTTCTTCTCCTACAAGATAGAACAAATGAGCATTAGGGTTCCTCAAGTTACAAATTCGGAGTTCACAATGATATATATAGAAGACTGACCAAATGACCCATATACCCCTTCTAAAATGATTCTCCATTTTAATGCCCCCAAGGTGGGGTGAATAGCTAAAGACGAGTTGTTCAAAGCATGTCTTTTCATTGGGTAGCTTGTTCGCTTCATGAGCAATTGTGTAGGCAGATAGTAGCGGAGAAATCCGACCGTTGGACTCCACCCTCTTCTCTTTTGTTGACAACCCCCAAGCGGGGAATAGAGTCTTGCTGTGCCCAACAATACCTCAGAGCTTGATTGCAGCTGAGCATCTTTTCATTCCTGCACCCCTTGCCAGGAGAGAGTTGAGCCTCCCTTATTGTGTGCTGGAGCATGCAAAGCAGCAGCCGCGTCGTGCCAGGTCTTTTCATTTGGGAACAGACTTTTCCTTGCATCTTCATCATTTTGCAGTTGGCTTCATCCTTGAATCGATGGCTTGAATAAAGCTGGCAGCGCATCGAGCGATAAAACAACATCTTCTCTTTTATTCTCGGGTTTATTTTTTCTTTGGTCTTCAACAGTTGCCCCGGGGACGGTGCACCAGTTGCATTTGTTCTGCTACTTGCCACAGTGGAGGAAACTCTAGCTAGTTGCACCTCAGAGGGTGTGCTGTCCCGGTTGATATAGCGAGGTCATGTTAGTCGCCGGCTTAAAGGTGGGCAATAGGTGAAGGCGAGGTAGGTCCACCCTATATTTACCTAGCTGTAATTCACCATTTTGGACCAAGTCTTCCATGATGTCTTTAAATGCATAGCAGTCCTCGATGAGATGCCCCCTCTTTCGGTGGTAGGGGCAAAATCAAGGGTCATCCTTTCTTTCACTGTCATTTGGTCTTTTAAGCTCGGAAGGATGACCTTGTTGTAATCAAGGGCCGATTCGAATAGAATTTATGTGACGATCCAGAATCCGGGGTCGGGTAAACCTGAAACCAGTTGGATCTTGCGAGGCCTCCCAAGAGCAGAAAAACTCCGAAGGGATAGAAGGAGTGTGTAAGTACATTAAACTTCCAGATAAAGCAGTGAACAATTAATAGATATATGATCAGGATTGTTAAATTAGCAGAAATGAAATTACATTTTCAATTAACAAATTAAACTACAATAGCTAACAGAGTCCAGTCCAACTAAAGACAAGTACAGTCTAACAGGAAAGAGAACGTACTCTTAAGTCGGGGGAATCCCGACATTGGCAAAGCTGGCAACTAAGAACCACGCACTGCACCTCCAGACCACGAGGAAGAGGAGCAGTCACACCTGAAAAGTCAGGGGTGAGTCTCGTGTCACTGGCTCAATAGGGGTCCCATAGATCCTCACCAAGAAACCAAAGCGGTAACAGTAGTAAGAACTACAAGAGTAATGGTAGGAGCAAGAGTAACAACAACAGAAGTAAAGAGGAAAAGTTGTACTAAACAGAAACACACGATAGCCGATAAGACCTCGGCCCTCTAAACTACTCCTAATCAGTAAGAACACGGATCCCAGACACATAGTCAGGAATCACCAAACAGACACAAGGAAACTCCGATTACATTGCCAGAACAAGTCCTGCTACAACAGACATGTAGGCTTCACATCGTGACCTCTCAGACATGGGAACACTACCTAAAACACCAGCGTACATACGACCTCACTGTCATGTATGCTACACTAACAATGGGTGACGCCAAGCACAGATTACCCAAAGCACTACATCAACAATGACATAGAACCAGTCAGAAAAGCGACCGAGAATGAAATGATTTTTTTTTAGATCTGGAAAAATTATGGGTGGAAGGTAAGGATGTGAGGAACTCTTGGGATTTTTGTAGATTTTCTTGGAGGTGATTAAGGGGGTAGGAAAAATGAAGATGCTCAGGGCTGTCACGCAGGTCTGCTGAAAGGCAGATTGCGCAGGGTATAGAATAAAATGTGGGATAATTAGCAAATAGTCTCCAAATGTGACAAATGATAATGGTTGGAAAGCAAACACGAATAGGAACACTCCCTCAAAATTTCAGCTCGTTCTGATTTGAGGAATGGGAGAACTGGCCTGATCTTTAGGATACTATTTGGGAAATTCATGGTTCAGGACAGTAAGGGGGAAGGCGGCTTGTGGCGGCTTGTTGGCGGCACAAACGGCGGCGGCGGCGGAGATGGATGATCAGCACACTTAGGGGGAAAGATAGAACATGGAATCCACCAAGTTATTGTCAGGAATCCACCCTAGAAACTCAGCAATCCTGCTGTAAGAGGGAGAGGGAGAGAGGGGTGCACAATGCTCCTTGATTTTCTCACAAAATGTTCTCATTCATTCTATGAAATGGGAAAATACAAGCTTATATATAAAACTACAAAAGACCACTAATACCCTTGGACCTAGGGTTGGTGAGAGACTTAATTCCTTATGCGTTCAAAACAAAAAATCAATAAAAATTCTCCATGGAGAGGGTGCCCCTTGAAGAAGGCAAAAGGAATTTTACTTCCTTTTTCTCATTTTCAACTAACCCACCTACCTTCTCTCCTTCTCCCCTTTGACCATGGGCTAGCCTTTTGGGCCCTTATGTGGAGTGGCCCACATGAGAGGGAGAGGCCCAATTGAGCTTCTAAAGTCGTTGAGGCCCAATAAGGGAGTTGGACCTCTTACTTGAAGCTTTAGCCAAATTGTACAATTCTTGGCCCATTACACTCATAAAGCTCGCAAATACACATGCACACTCAAATACACCCCAAATAAATATGAAAAAACATCTAAACAAAAGTAAATGAGGTGGCTCGTTCTGATGCCTCATCAGGAAGCCAGTCCACAAGTGTTTTAAAAATCGACTTGGACCAATCCCCAACTCAACCAAAGAATGGTCCGGACCAAGCCAGGGTAATGCCCTAGATCCTAGGGTCAAGTGGAAGGTCCTAGTCCCCTTAGAAATCGACAAAAAAATCTACCAAAAATCCTTATTTGGTCAAACCAATGACCAAGCCCAAATGACAGAAAGAAACGGTCATGGAGACGATTGCAAGGATTGGTTTACGGCCCAAGGCACGACCGCATGGAAGTCCAGACAACAGGCCATGCGAAACTTAGTCTGCCCGATATGAAGATCATAATTCGATGGTATAGGCTTTGATGGTACAACCTGTCTGGTATCCTAGTGGGAATCCCAGACTCGCAGGGACTTACGGAGATCTCATAATAGTGGTCCTAGTCCAACAGAAGGAGTATCTGGCGAAGAGTCTCAACTATTACAAGATTGAGGCTATAAAACATGGAAAAAGAGACTGGTGTGGTCAGTCAATTCCACCGGGGTGGCATGATTGTCAAACAATGATACAAGAACCATATTCAGCAGATTATATGTAACAAAAGTTTAAGAACAAGTAATTAATAACCAAGTTTATTCTACCAATTTACTTAGTTGTCAAAATGATAGTAAAGAGCTGAGGGAAGCCCTCGTGAAAATACTCCAAGAGCCAGAGGTTTATGAGGCTTCGGTGGCTGAGCTTCAGGCTCAATTATATGAAGCTTTCGCAACAGCCGTCACCTTCACAGACAAGGACATGCTACTGTCTTCCCCTTGCCATAATCGTCCTTTGTACATGCAAGGGAAGATAAATGGCCATGAACTGAACCAGATTTTGGTAGATCCTGGGGCATCCGTCAACATAATGCCTCTAAAGACTTTTAAGTCTTTCTTTCTTGTGCCCTATTTGCAAAGGGTGTAACGACCTCAAAATCTCAAGATTCAACCAGAATTCAGAAGATGCATTGGGCAAAGTAGAAGTGCAAGTGACCATGGACAATTTTGTCACTAAGGCCACATTCTACATTAGACCTTGGTTGCATGAAAATTGGGTCATCCCTTTAATTCTTCATCAATGCATTAAGTATGTAAAAGGTGGAGAGCAGCATGCAGTCTTTGCTGATCAAGCTCTATTTTGGTCAAATCCATGCAATTTGACGGATGCTCAATTATATTTCGGGGAACCCTCCATCAAATCTGTCGTCGAAGTCAAGGACAAAAGGAAGCAAAAGGTGGTTGCAGAAGAAGAAGAAGATGATGAAGAAGTGCTCTTCGTAGTAGATGAGGATCTCGCTAAGCTACACCGACTGAATATACAAGCTAGCACCGCCAATGTCAAGCTAGCTCGGCTAGAAAGGTGCGCGATTAATTTTGAAGCCAGCCTTATCAGTTGGGCAATTGACAAAAGCATCTCCCTACCTTCGGCATACATGCTGCTCCCATTCTAAAGGGAGGAGCACAAAGTTGAGCAGTTAAAGACATTTATTGTCACATATCAAAGGAAAGAGAAAAAGAAGAACAACAAGGCCGTTAAGCCATTCATTTTCTATAAGAGAGACCTAGTACTTCAAGGTCCTCTCGACGATGACTTCTGTTGGAGTGAGATACCTAAGAATGCTCCCGAACTTGTCCAGGAAATAGATGACATGCTTGAATATATTAAAGAAATGAGTCGGAAGCAAAACATCCCGCAAATACAGCAAATTTCTAGGTGCGACTACTTTCGGCAATTGTGGTACCCCTCCCCAGTCAAAGGGCAGTCTCCTTTCTCCAAGAAAGATAGAAGAGGGCTGGGTTATGACCCAGAGGCAGACTTCAATCTCTACTGTGTTGTCAACACTGTAGGGCTCTTACCCTTCGCTAGCGATTCAAGTCCCGACCGGGAGACCGACACCTGCACAAGTGAATATCAAGAGGAATTGGCATATGAAAGCCACAATGGTCAAGTTCAGCCGCCTGATATCGACAACTTGGACGACCGCATTGCTAGTTCTAATGGTGAAGAAGATTTTATCATATTACAACCTACCCTGCGAGAACTTGAAAACGTTGGGCAAGTGGCTCTAGGCTAGTTTGCTGGACTCGACCTTGGAGAGTTAGAGGACCCCACGCCAATCATCATAAATCCCGCTACAAATGAACAACAGGAAGACCCAACCACCACTTTGGAGGGTTTAAAGCGAGAAAATCAAGCATTGAAATCCCTTGTGCAAGAATTATTGCGAGAGCGGGGGCACGGGCCTTGCGCCTGGGACTTCGACTGCTACCTCAGCATTTCGCTAGGACTTCCAACCCTGAGCCCTAGCCAAGACTATATTGAAAGGCATTAAGGCTAGGCTCGGTAAAGCCAAGGGTAGTTGGCTCGAGGAATTACCAAGCGTACTATGGTCACATCAAACCACTCCGAGAACTGCCACCGGTGTGACTCCTTTCCAGTTGGTGTATGGCACAGACGTTGTGATTTCTTTGGAAGTCGGCAGCCCATCTCTTCGAGTCATCAACTTCTCGCCCGAGGCGAATGAGCAGAAACTGCTAGAGAACCTCGATATGGCAAGCGAGACACGAGAGATCGTTGGCATCCGAGCCACAGAATATCAGCGGTGCCTCACTTGGTATCACAACGCCAAAGTCCAAGATGGACACTTCCGCAAAGGAGGCTTCATCGTAAGGAAAGCCGAAGCCTCTCGACCACTGTAAGCGGGGGGAAAGCTAGCCCCTAATTGGGAAGGCCCCTACCGAGTGGTCGGGACGCTCGAGAAAGGGGCATATCGACTGTCTACCATGGAAGGAGCGCCTATCCCCCCCGACATGGAACGCGACAACATTATGAAAGTTCTATTTCTGAGCTTTTCTCAAAAATGTAAGTGACATATGACAATAATAGCTTTCCTTTTCCTTTTATTAATGTTTCTTCATACATCAGATAGGTTGCAGCCAATATAATGCATACTTAAAAATAAAGATATTACGTCCACTGGTATTATAGCACGAGCTAATTACTCAGCTGACACGGCTAGCGCCCCAAAGCCAAGCCACGGACTCTACCTAGTGTAGAAACTTGCTCGGATAACAGGATGGCTGACCCTGTTGGCTCGGGAAGCTCGGAAAAAGGGCATCAAAGGAAGAGAGGAAGAAAAGGAAGGAATGCCTAGATGTCGAAAAAATAAGAGAAGGCCTCTTCTACCAACTCTTTGGAAGGCACAGGGCCGAAAGCCGAATAGAAGGCAAGCACCCATGAGCGGCGCAAGCACGGGTCAAGTTATAGGCATCCTCCAAAGAGTAAAAGAAAAGAAGAGAAGTTGGTTGAAGAGCAAAAGAGGGGGAAAGACCGAGCACCCCCTCGAAGAGATGAGAGAGGCGGCGAGGGTGGAAAGAAAGGAGGACCAATGATGTTGCGTTGTCAGTCCTCCTCAAGTGGGGCGGCAGCCTGAAGAACAGGAGCAAGCCCATCGCCAGGCCTCCTTCCCTCTCCTACACTATCTACCCCATCCTCCTTCCTTCTCCTATACTGTCCAGCACGAATGCCTCGATGGCCTCCAGGGTCATCGTCTTCCGAGTCGCCCTCCATATTTCGCTGATAATCCCCCAGCATGAAAGTCAAACACTTCGCGAGAAGTGAGAAAGAGGAGAGACTACAAGGAAAACCTAAGTGGTGAAGAGAGGTGGACATGCCCTTTGGGACCTTTTTATAGGCCCAAAGGGGGAACCCTTTGAGTTATCAACTTCTCGCCCGAGCCAAATGAGCAGAAGTTGTTAGAAAATTTGGACCTGACAGACGAAGTACGCGAAGTCGTGAGGATCTGAGCTACAGAATATCAACGGCACATGACTTGGTATTACAACTCCAGAGTCCGAGATAGACAATTCCAATCGGGAGATTTTGTTCTGAGAAAGGCTGAAGCCTCTTGACCACTAGAGGTAGTGGGGAAGCTTGCCCCTAACTGGGAAGGCCACTACTGAGTGATCGAGAAGCTCTGGAAAGGAGCATACCATCGCCCCCACTAGGACGGTGCGACGGGTATAGCGATCTTCCCCCAGGATACGACTACTAACACAAGATTCTTAAGCACACTCTTAAGAATCTTGTAAATATGCTACACGAGAAACCTAAATCCCTTCTTAAGAAAGATAGTAGAGGTGGAAGAACATGCACCAAACACCGACGAAAAAGGGCCGCAAAAGCACCAAAAGAGGAAGGCGTCCGCATGCGCGCACAACGACGAGGAAGACGACGCACAGACGGCGAGCGGCAAGGCGACGGCGGTGGTGTGCGACGGATGACGAGCGACGATCGCAGTAGAGGGAGACGAGAGAGAGAGAGACCGAACGCGCGCGGTTCCTCGAGAGAGTAAAATTGGCATAAAACAGGATAACCCGTGATTAGGGTAAAGCTAATCACTCCTGTTATACCCACGCCCGCGACGGTTCGCCTCCGAAAAGAGAGAGTTCGGAGACCCCTCTTTCTCTCCAAGAAAGGGTAAAATAGTAAAAAGAAATCCAAAAAGGTGCCAGGGCAAGCCGACTGGACCCGCACCTCACACACGCGTGCCCGCCCAGCCCGACGCGTGCGTGTGAGTGATTGGATCTAGCATACCTCCACTATTGTCTATAAGATATAGTCTAGGGGGTCCTAGGAACTATAAGGTCCCCTCACCCCTTTGTGTTTTCCAATGTGAGACTAAAGTCCCCATACAAAACATAACACTTGAGGTAGCACCTTTTTGAAAAATCTTTGAGTTTTTCTTCCTTCAATATATACTCTCAAACTTCTTCAACCCAACAAAATGAAGGTTAACCCCAACGTCCCTTCACTCCCACAACCCCTCTCTCTCTCTCTCTCTCTCTCTCTCTCTCTCTCTCTCTCTCTCCTATGCTTTCTTATTCACACAGCTGCCCCACCACTGTCAGTGTTGATGATGACAATGTCACTGTCCACCAACACCAAACCCTATACTGTGAATTGTTTTTGCTTATCGATCCGCCTGCACCGATGACCGTCGAAGCCAAGATGGAGGACACCAAGTTGATCCCCGGTGTCGTAGAGGAGGCCACCAAGGTGGCAGCAGTCGTCTCCGTGGAGGAGACAAAGAAGAAGTCGAGGGAGGATCGAGAGGATCCGAAGGCGGCTGTTGAGAAGGGGGAGGGGGAGGGGAAATAGGAGGTGGCGATGGTGCAGAAGAGCTCCTCCTACAGGGAGGAGAGCAACTTCTTGTCCGATCTCAAGGAGCACAAGCAGAAGGCACTCATGGATCCGAGGGCGATGGTGGAGGAGGCCATTCTTACGAACAAGCTCTTCTTGGCAGAGGAGGGGAAGGGGGCACAGAAGGAGAAGAAGGATGGCAAGGAGGAGGCAACGTCAAGAGAGCCGCCCCACCACCGTCGATGAGCTCGGATCCCCTCAATCGACCCCCTGACATCAGCGCTATTGACGATGTCTATTTCTCTATCTCTCCCTCTCTCTCACTTGGGAGAGATGACATTGTAGCCTGAACAGTGTTATGAGAAAATAATGTTCATATCCTATAACATTGTTCATTTAAACAATAATCAATGTCAAATTATGTAATTCTTTTTAAAAAGTATATGATTAACTTAAGTGGATAATATCCCTCTATCAAAGTAAAAATAAGTTGAGTAATACTTTGTGCACCGAATCCAGTGCACAAAATCACGAACCGCACCCTTGTCGACATCCAGCACCGTGAACAAGTTCACAGAAATGCCCTTACCAATATTCAGCACTGCCTCCAGTTTCAAGATCATTCTCTTACTAAGATCCGGTGCCACCTTGATGACCACGGGCCTCCTGCAGACGACCGTTGAGGACCTTCTATTTCCTCCCCTTTCATGTCTGTCGTTGGGTCATCTTGTTCATTTTTGGTCTACTCTTTTATATCCCATTCCCTCTTTTGATGATGCCAAAGGGAGAGAAGTCGTTATAATTTCTTGCTTTATCTATACCTTATGCATGCCATCCCCTCTTTTGTATCCCATCCCCTCTTATGCATGCCTGTCTAATGTCTATATGCATGTTTGACATTTGGCATTTGTGAGTCAGTGCATCTAGAGTATGAATCCTTTGCATTTTGTGTTAGTGTCAATGTCCATGTAACATGTAATGAATGTGAAATGAATGGAATGAATGCACTTATTTTTGGAATACAAATGTTGGTTACCTCACTTTCATTTCATTTCATGTGACTTTGGCACACATGCATGAATGGCTCAGCTTGGTATTGGCTTGATGGATGGTTTGTTGTAAATGGATTTAATTTGCTTGGTGGACTGTTTTGGTTGTTGCCCTTAATTCGGTCTAACGGCACGCTAATACATTTTCTGCTCTAGAGTTTTATCATCATCAAAAAGGGGGAGATTGTTGAGTCTCTCCAAGTGATTTTGATGATAATAAAATCCTAGACCTAGTTTCAATCTCGTGCCATGCCTAAGCGCTCATGAGCGAGCATTGAACGTGATTAAGGCCAACTTGCGTAATGTCTTTTTTTTTAAGTGAAAGGGAGGTGGTAGGATCAGCACCAGCTGAGTGCCCCTAACCCCAATGGGGCAAGAGGGAATCACTCCCCCAGGCGACCAACTACCAACCAAATTTTATTAATGATGGAAAATTATTACAAAACTCCCAGGCAGGGCATACCCCGGAAAGACCGCAAAAGTGAGTACTAAAACAATCTAACACTAGGCAGCCGGGCTTTGTCAAGAGCATAGCTGCTCCTGCAGGTGCGAGGCAAGCTAGCACTAGACGAAAAAATAAAATTGCGGTTAGTAGTACAAGCATAAGAAGTCAAACTATCTACTAATCTGTTGGCCTCTCTGAAAACATGAATAACCGGGGCAGTGTGACCACTAAGGAGATCAGCAGCGATGTGCCACCAACGAAGAGTGTCCCACAATGGTGGGGTATTGCTATGGAGAGATTGAACCAAGACAACCGAGTCAGATTGAATGCTCCCCAGAGGAAGGCCATGAGCTTGCACCAAGCGGAGTCCATTACAAAGAGCTCGGGTTTCAGCAAGCAGACAGCAACCCAAGCCATAGTGGTAAGAGAAGGACATGACGATATTGCCAGCAGCGTCTCGGATGCAGCCTCCCCCTCCACAGGTACCGGGGTTTCCCTTGCAGGTGCCATCTACATTAAGGTAAAGGCCCCTCAACAATGGGGTCCAGCAAACCAGCTTTAGCCTTTTCACCTTAATAATAGGGTGAAAGCCATGGGAGCGAATGGCCAAAAGTTCCTGATCCGAAGCAGGAAGCTTGAAGGTGTAGGTGCTCAAAGCAAACTGAATGGAGGAGTGTATATTAGCAATGATCCTTCTGGCAGGAATATGCAATGACTGGAATTTATATGCGAAGTTGAGATTAACGATAGAACATGCATAATTACGAAATTGTATGCACATAAAATAGTGTACATGTAATAAATTATCGTAAAAAATGGACACTTATCAGTGTGGTGCATGCACGTGATAATTGGGACTATCTAGTGATGTCGTACTGTCAACATATTAGGCAAAGTTGGATGCAGGTATCAAGATATATTAATTAAAATGAGCTAATTAATGTTTCTTGCAGGGGACATGTTTCATGCATGTTGATGTGTCTATGGTTGTAGTCATATTCCTGTACACTCATGCATGGGTCTATATACATGCCATGTCCTTACAGAGAGAGTTAGCCCAGCGGATGCCAGCTGCTGTGGAAGTATAACTGGAGAGAATATTGTCTTCTTAGGCAGCAGACGTCGACAATTGTGATGCAAAAAATGTGTAAATGTGTATTTCTTCCGTTTGTGCCGCCCTCATGTTCTTAATTAGATGGCAATGAACCATCTAATTCTGTTTATCGAATTATATATAGACAGAAAAACACGCACCTCCTTAATTAGCGTTAACTTATAATTTGGGGAGAGAGGGATAGTCCTTGGTTAATTAGGAGTCATTTAAATAATCATGATAATCCATGACAGAGGACGAGTTTGACCCTATTCGTACGTAGCTCTTACTCCTTGTCTAACTACCTGGAAATGCTAGCCATGCATGCATATCTGTACGGTACGTACGGAATATGAAGACATGCATGATACGTATGGTTGGAGAGAACAATGTTCTGGTTGTTCTCGTCTCTAGGTTTCAATGCAAAGTCATAGGAAAAAGGATTGATCATTTACCGGTTTTCTCCTTTGCTAGAGTATAATTAATACAAGGTTTACGTAATATTCGTGCTCCTTGTCTTTCAAAACTCGGCTTAATTTCTTCTGTTTCTGTTAAACCCTCCTGTTCTGGATTGTGCCACACCCTGGCCCATGTTGGATTTAGCAGTGTGTAAATTAAAGCACTACATTTTTGTCGGTGATTTAAAACCGGTGATTTAGAACCTTCCTCTCTTGATATTGTTACCATTCGAAAATCGCATGAATCACGTCCTTAAACGGACGAATGCATCCATTGGAAAACAAAGGGAGTCATCCCTTGCGGACGAGATTTCTCGTCGACCGCAATTGTCGTGTTTTGGATGGTTTTATAAACACTATAAATTGATCACCGGGGATGCACACAATTGACAACACACTCGCTCATTTTATTGTTTCGTGCATTCCTCTTTGTCCTATTCTTCTTTTACTGAGCTCTTGCCAGTTCAATTGAGATTAGCAAAGCATTCTTCGAGAACATGCATGCTGACAAGAGATAAGGGTCTCGTCTATCTAAGAGTCATCGTATCTCTAAGAGATCGTTGCCATGAGAACCACTTGTCGGATGATAATAGGACTCTTGATTCTAGTGGCTACACACTTCGACCCAACATGCTATATTTCTAACTGTTTATTGTTGATATTTTATTTTCAGCAATACAAACATAACAATCTTAGAGTTCAGTACAAGAGAAGGTGGTCATAGTGACGAAAATTTCTGACAAAAGAATCCGTCGAAAATTCCATCTGTATTTCCGATGGATACCTATTCGTCAACGAATTAATAAACTGTCAGAAGATCCGTCGAAATTTACGACGCCATTTTTGACGCTGGCCAGGATCGCCACGATCATCGATCTCATGGGGAGGAGCGCGCAATGGTACGAGCATACCAGTGACTTCGGTCCCGGGGCTGAGAGTGAGCTGACAACGGTGGCTTCGAGGAGTGCGTGTCTGGCCGTTAGTGCCTTTGGCTTATGGAGGCATCATTTCCAGGGTCTCGCTCGGACGCTGGAGTCCAGCCAGGCTATTCAGGTAGGGCTCGAGGAGTGCATAAAGGGGTCTGAGGCAGCCTACGCCGAGCTCCACAGGCAGTCAGTCCAACAAGGACTAGCCCTCCCTGGGATGGAACGTGACTGGGACTCCTTCCGGGAGTGAGTTGACGCAGTTGAGGAGCGAGTGGCCAAGCTGGGGGCGGAGGTCTGAGTCATGGAGACGCATGCTCGGGAGGCCGAGGCAGAGCTAGCCGGGCTAAGCTCCTCAATGTCGACTGTGGGTGAGGAAGCAGTGGATCGCTTCCGCTCCTCTTCGGCCTACCAGGATGAGCTGACGGAAGTGGCCTTGGAGTTCTACGTGTCGGCTCGCAACTGTGGCTTCCGGGAGGGCTGGAGTGCCGCTGTGAAGGCCACCGCAGCGAGCTTTGGCCGTGTGGCTCCACCTCTTCTTCCTCCCTTGACCCTTTATGGCCCGGAGGGGGATGATGGTGAGGGGGAGCCTGACATCGAAGGCGCGGGCACCGAGGAGTCGGCACAGGAGCCGAGCACGGACGAGCGAGCACCCGCGGACATCTTGGCGGCGGGAAGCCAAGTGGTGAACTTGGATGAGGACTCACCTCCTGCTGGAGTCATCGATGTACGTGAGCTCGGTGAGACTGGGGCACGTGACGAAGTACCCGGGGTGAACCCTTAGAAGGGTGCCCCCACTTGCTTATTTTTGTATTTCCTTCTACTTTTGCCTAGGTGGCTATCTTCCTTTTGTAACCTCTTTATTTCAGAATAGAAAACTTTCCTTTGTTTCATAAATCTTGAAATCTCTTTTGAGTACTCTCCCCCCTTTTTGAACGGCTGTGAGATCCTCTGGGGATACGAAATGACGCTTAGGAGGGGACTCTGAATGGGTGCGACTTTTGGGAATCCGCCGCTTTGGATTCTGGGGATTTGCTTGAGGCAGTAGGAGTCCTCATACTTCTAGGGACTTTGCTTCTCCTATAAATAGCGGCCTTCGAGATGGCTCCGTAGTCATCTTCGAGTTGGTGAGCTTTGAGGGAGCTTCCTTATAGGATGTCATCGGGCGAGTCTGGTACTTGGTCAGATGATGAATCTCTATAGGCTCGCCGCCAGCCTTTGATCCTCCAGAGGGAGCCTCCACCTGCTCCTTGGCAGCCGTGGTCGGAACCGGGGGCGAATGGCCCCATCTCCGAAGACTACTGGAACAGGTACTTAGATGGCTGGCATGAGACCTTGGAGAAGGTCAACCACTTATATGCTGGCCAGGGAGTCCTGCTCCTTGAGCCGGATAGGTTTCATCCTTAAGGGGGCGAAAAATGATTTTGTACTCGCCTCCTCCTTGCCTCTTGATATTGTCCCTCCGTCGTCTTCTTGTTGCATAGCAGTGATTACTTTTCTTTGCTTGCAGGTGCGTGATGAGGTATTTCCCTGAGCTGAGGGGTGTGCTATTCTGCTTGAAGAGGGCGGTGGACGGGGTAGCAGACCTCTTCCTCTAATTTGCAGACACTGGAATGTTGCTTCTGATAGAATTCAAGAAGCTGGAAAATGATGGTATGAACTCAGATCTATGGCTTCTGCATTTCTTTCTCTTCTTTAGTGGCCAGGCAGTAATGGGGCGGCAGATTCTCTCAATGTGCTCTTAGGACTTCTATCTTGGTTTTTTTGAATCACACATGCTCTTTTCAGGTGTTCTTCAAACAAGCTCAGGGCGTCTTAGCTCTTCTTGTTCTCCCATCTATCTCCATGGCGGTAGGTCCGTATTTGTAGAAGAAGGACGTGGAGAGTCCCCTTCTACCATATCTATTTTGTGATTGGTTCATTTTTGGAGTTGCCACCAGATTGGTTGATGCTTATAGGGGAGAGCATGGGAAATATCTTTTTCCAGACCTGTTCTCTAACTGGTCCCTTTCCATGGCTATTCTTTGATTGGTCCATGTACATCAAAAAGAAAAACATGGAAGGTCCCTTCATCTAGATTTGTTTTGCTGATAGGTCCTTTTCACAATAGTAATCTGATAGTCCCATGATGAAAAGGAAGGATCTTTATCCTAGGACCTTTTTCAGACCTTGAGATGTGTGTCCTTCTGCTTAGGCTGCTGCGAGCTGAACTAAAGATGTGTTCACTCAGCTAGAAGGTTGTGTCAACGCAGCCTTGTGATATGCTCTTGAATCAACTTCTGTGAGTCAGCCCCTGTGTCTACGCACAGCATATAGTGTCGACATAGCTGAAGGACATCGTCCATATAACGATTGCTGGATATGAAGCTCTGTCAACGAATTGAAAGGATGGAGTCGACGCAGCTTTGTAATGTCCTCTTGAAGCTGTGCTGAGTTTGAAGGTGTGTCGTCACAATGAGACTTGTGTCGACGCATCCTTGAAGAATGCTGCTCGTATACTTGTGCTGGGTTTGAGGGTGTTTCGACGCAATGAAACACTTGTGTCGACGCAGCTAGTTGACGCTTGGTTATTTTGCTTCTAGTAGGCTGATGGGTCGACGCACTTAAAGGATGGAGTCGATGTAGCCTGAAGAGAATTCCTAGTAACTTGATCTGGAATTGAAGGTGTGTCAACGCACTGAAGACCATGTGTCAATGTAGCTAGTTGTCTGCTTGGGAAATCAATTGACTGACTTTCATTTCTATCAACTTATTTGGAACTCAGTGGACTAAAGTTGGGATTTGTTTGTGAGTCGAGATGAGATGAACATTTAGACAATTTCTTCACATTAAGCCAATCATAAGAGGAGTTATTTAATGTGATCTCAAATTGATTTGCTAATGACTTATAGTTTTACATCATTAAAACACAGTGCATACAACACCTTTATGGTCTCTTGCCTTGTTATTAGTCATCACATTCACACTGGGTTTGACAGGCATCACGATTTTTTGACTTCTATGCTCTTCCACTATGGCTATGGCTATCATTAAGTCATCCAGATTAAGAGTCCCCTTGCGACG
Source organism: Amorphophallus titanum (assembly GCA_024336825.1). NCBI lineage: Eukaryota > Viridiplantae > Streptophyta > Magnoliopsida > Alismatales > Araceae > Amorphophallus > Amorphophallus titanum. The sequence continues at coordinate 3,356,269 of JANBPO010002988.1, read as the reverse complement.
CTTGAGAGACATTCCAAAGTCTTCCCATGACTTAGGAAATTTCTCAATAATATCCATCACCTGGAACTTTTCTAGAAGTTTCACCTCAGCATCGGCCAACCCATGGAGCATTCGAAGAAACTCATGATCCTGTTCAGTTACTGACTTTCCCTCAACCATTTAAAATTTCAGGAACTTGGCAATGGAGTATTTTTCAATACTGAGATCCTCAGTATTATATTTCTTATCAAGTTCTTCCCATAGAGCCTTTGCAGTGAGAGAGGAAGAACTATATACATCAAAAAGCACATTGGACAAGGCTAATAAGATGCATCCATGACATATACGATCTCATTGCTTCCACTCATCAACTACATTTACACTATTAGGATCGTTCTCATCCAGTTTGGGGCAATCAATCTCTATCACTGACATCAACTCGATGGTGGTGAACTAGATCTTCATGCGATGTTGCCATCGCTTGAAGTGCTGTCTAGAAAACTTCTCGGACATCTTAGACATATCAATCCATGGCGCGATGACAGACGACATGGTAAAAATGGTAGATGTCTCCTCTAAGATTGTTACAAAATAGAAGCGGGATGCAACCAAAGATAATAAATAGGCCAGCACACCACAGATATAATCTGCAAAAGATCGTTTCACCACTGAGACAAGGCCAAAATTCATATAAATACCAAAAGGAAATTACATGCATGGTTATGCAACAAAGAATGAGAAAAAGGGGGTTAGAAAAGATAGCCGAGCCACCCAAAAGGGCTATCGTTGGAGAAGATATCACCCCCATCATACTGATGTGAAGGAGTCCATGACTTTCCCCAAAGATAGAATGATAGCAGCGATCTTTTTAGATGAAGAAGAGCATGCACGTCGAAGATGACCTCAAGAACTCATCCACCTTACTATGTGTGTAGTGAGAAAAGAGAGAGACATTAATGAGAAAACGCCAATGCAACAGTTTCGCTCAACCTGAGAGTTGGACGGAGAGACCCTTTTGTAGACTCTTCATTTGATTAGGAATCTCACAACCCTTTGGTTCCCCAACAATTGCCCCCCTTCGAATGAGGGCATTAACTTTTAAAACCAACGTATCCAACATCCTCTAGATCAAGAAGAAGAAGACACATGTGTGCCCTGCCCCGTTCCAGCCTAGCCTGGCCGCACGCATGCGTGTGTATGTGTTGGGTAGCACAACTTCTTCAAGTTCCTAAGAACAAGAAGTTAGAAGACCACTAATATATAAACCCACACAACATCTTTAGTTTTTCCAATGTGGGACTAAAGCCCCAAACCAACTAAATAACACAACTCACACATTGTAAACATTGGATTTCTCACATCTCATTTCCAACATTCCCCCACCAATTCAATGTTTGAATATGGGAGATCTTACATAGATGAAGGTGAACACCCATCATGCTTTCAGTAAATGTACCTTTCAGGTTTGAACCCTTACTTGAGTTACCATTACTTATCCCTACAGGATCGAGGTGAACTATGTCTTGAACATGACCCTTTATTCTGAAGATGTTGAATAGGAACAACATGATAGTAGTTCTGGTCGTAATCTTCAAGGTTGGCACTATTCTGGCCATGCACCCTTATCCTATTTCATGAGTGTTACTTAAGGAAGAACCCACTTCCTCTCAACTGCGGCCTCACAGTCACACTCACATAGGTGGGCTTCTCCAAGGATGCAATGCTAAACATCCTGCCAATATAGGCTCGAACCCATTCAGAGTTTCTTCAAACTCTTCCTTTTCTTGCAGTTTAGCCACTTTGAATAGAATTACAGGAGATAGTCTCAAATACATGAGTATCAATTTTATTTAAAAGTGCCACTTAACTCTTCTTGTGGCTTATTGTTACCATATTGAACCTACTTTGTGAGATCTCCACTCATATAGGTTGGGTTACCACCACAGTAGAATTCTTAATGGGTTTCAGGCCCATCCCCATTCTAAATTTTTAGACTTATTTTGTATCAAGTCTCCTTGTGAGTGGATCTGCTATATTATCGTTAGTACCAACAAAGTCAACAGCAATCACACCCTGAGACACAAGTTCCATTACAGATTTTAATCTGACTTGGATATATCTCCTATGTTTTTTGTTGTACTTTGAACTCTTGATCTTTACAATTGTGATCATACTGTCACAATGTATTGAGATCGCAAGAATAGGCTTTCCCATCAGAGGAAGTTCAAACAGAAGTTCTCTAATCCACTCAGCCTCTATTCCAATAGTGTCCAAAGAACACAATTCAGCCTCAAAAGTGGACCGAGATAAAATAGTCTATTTTGCAAACCTTCAGGCAACGACACTGCCTCCCAAGGTAAAGACATACCCTGATACACCATTACTCCCTGAATTTTGGGCAATCCAATTTGCATCACTGTACCCTTCCAATACTGCAAGATACTTCGCATAATGCAAGCACAAGGAAATAGTTCCTTTAAGATATCTTAGTACCCTATCCAAGCCCTCCCAGTGAGTGCGATCAGGACAACTAGTGTATCTACTGAATCTAGTTACTGCATATAAAATGTCAGGTCTAGTACAATTAGCAAGATACATTAGACTTCCAATAATTTGAGAATATCTAAGTTGAGACAATAGAACACCACTCTTGTTCTTGCAGTATGTTTTGGATGGATCATATGGAGTGCTTACAAATTTACAATTAAATCCAAAGGAGGACATGATGGAATATGGGTCATCATAGACCGATTGACCAAGTCGGCACACTTCTTGCCAATCAAAAGTCGATGGTCCGTTGACGTCCTTGCTGCACTGTACATCATAGAGATAGTCAGATTACATGGAGTTCCTATTTCAATCGTGTCTGACAGAGACCCGTGTTTTATTTCTCACTTTTGGAAGGGTCTACAACATTCATTGGGAACGAGACTCAACTTTAGTATTGCCTTTCATCCTCAAACGGAAGGTCAGACCGAGAGAACAAATCAGGTAGTAGAAGACATGCTCAGAGCTTGTATCATCAATTTTGGTGGAAGTTGGTATGATCACTTGCCTTTGGTCGAGTTTGCATACAACTATAGCTACCAGGCAAGCATACAGATGGCACCGTTTGAATCCTTATACGGTAGAAGTTGCAGATCACTCTTGTGCTGGGATGAAGTTGGCGAGAAACAACTACCAGGCCCAGACATGGTAAAGAAAAGATTCAGCTCATTAGAGAAAGACTTCAAGTAGCTCAGTCTAGACAGAAGACTTATGCCGATACTCGTAGGAGAGATCTCGAATTCCAAGTTAGAGATCATGTATTTCTCAAGATTTCACCTGGACGAGGAATAAGAAGATTCGGTGTTAAGGGTAAGCTTACACCAAGATATATCGGACCTTTTGAGGTACTAGAAAGACTTGACGAGGTTGCTTACCGTGTCGCTTTACCTCCTCAATTGTCTAACGTTCATAATGTGTTCCACATATCTATGTTAAAGAAATATGTGCATGATCTATCACATGTCATCGATCATGGAGATCTGGTGATACAGAAGAATCTCACTTATGAACAAAAGCCCACTAAAATCTTTGATCGCGAGGTACGTACACTGAGGAACAAAACAATCCCCATGGTCAAGGTGCAATGGAGTGAATGTTCAGAACAAGAAGTCACGTGGGAGACCAAGGAGTCCATAAAGAAGAGATTTCCAGACTTACTCTGAATGGTATGTACTCTGCACCCTCCACGTCTATATACGAATGAATTTAGAGATCAAATTCTTTTAAGTGGGGGAGGGTGTAGCAACCCAAATAAATTAAAGGATTAGAAATCATAAATAGATAAAAAAAAATTTAGTCAAGGCTCAGACCATATACAACACCACACACACACTAATGGGTCTTGCATTTAAACAAAATGGGCCAAAGGGAAAGGGCGCCCCTTGATAGGGCGCTAATTCCTCAAAAGGAGCCCACACATAAAGGCACCATTTTTCATCAAGTAATGAACAGTTTTTGAAGTCAAGAGTGAAGATAAAGGGCGCCCCCTTATCTGGGCGCTATTTCTTGAAATAGTGACTCTTTGAGTGGGTGTTATTCTCCAAAGGAATAAAGCATCCATCATATACATGGGATAGCAGTGAAGGGTGCCCCTTAAGCAGGGGCCATTTCATGAAGGGTGCCCCTCTCTTGTGCGCTATTCACCTACAGATGGAATTGAGAAAACCTCGTTGCAATGTCATGTTTGAACTGGGAAGCTGAGTGGAATTCGGGAAAGGATTGATCTAGGAAGGAAGCATACGTGGAAAGCCTTACTCCCAATCAAACTCTAACCACGAAGGCTCTTCTTCCCTATAGGAGCCCCTTGGAATTGGAGGGTTGGAGGTTGCGGCGTAGCCATAATTAACAAGGGGAAGAAAACTAAGCTGTTTCATCTGGTCCTTTACCCGATGTGGCTCGCAAATGTCGTCCTAGTGCCAAAGGCTTCGGGCAAGTGGCGGATGTGCGTGGACTTCATCGATCTCAAGAAAGCCAGTCTGAAGGACTGCTACCCATTACCAAGTATCGACCAGTTAGTCGATTCAACCTCGGGTAACGAACTTCTCAACTTTCTGGATGCATACTCTGGCTACCATCAGATCCGAATGGACCCTGAAGACACCGAGAAGACCACATTTGTCACCATCTTCGGCGTATACTGTTACACCCGAATGCCCTTCGGGATGAAAAATGCTAGAGCTATGTATCAAAGGCTTATCAACCACATCTTCGAAGATCAGATTGGGTGAAACTTCAAGGCCTATATTGACGATATGCTCATCAAGACACCCAAGGCTGATGACCATTTTGTCGACCTGGCCGAAACCTTTACCACTCTCCAGAGGTAGAACATGAAGCTCAACCCAGCTAAGTGTGCCTTCAGAGTTAGATCCATGAAGTTCCTGGGATTCTTGGTGACACAATGAGGGATCGAGGCCAATCCTGACAAGGTCCAAGCCATCCTGGACATGCGGCCACCCGCTTGTGTCAAAGATGTTCAGTGCCTGACTAGGAGAATTGCTACACTCAACCGCTTTCTATCCCAGGTGGCGGAATGATGCATGCCCTTCTTTAAACTACTAAGGGGGCCCAAGCTAGTGTCTGCCACCTTCGCCTTGGGTAGTGAGTGCCAGAAGGCATTCACCGAGCTGTAAGAATTTTTGGCTTCACCTCTAGTGCTGCCAAAGCCAATTCCCAGTGAGGCACTATACCTGTACCTCTTGGTGACTCCCTCCACAATAAGCTTAGTCCTAGTTCGAGATGATGGAGGTGTGCAGAAGCTAGTATATTACATCAGCAAGGTCCTTCTCGAGGCCGAAAGAAGGCACCCCACAATCGACAGACTCATGCTAGTGTTAGTAACCTCAGCAAAGCACCTCCGGCCCTACTTCCAAGGACATTCCATAGTGGTGCTGACTACTGAGCCCCTGAAGAAGATTTTGGCCCATCCCGATGCTTCAGGTCACCTCGTCAAATGGGCGATATTGCTCGAGGCCTATGACATCTCTTATCACCCCCGCATGGCCATCAAGGGATAGGCCCTTGCAGACTTCATCGCGGAGAGCACTCCCCCGACTGAAGAAGCATCTCTGCCAACATCAGGTCCCACCTAGGACCTATTCATTGACGGGTCCTCCAACTCGGTCGGTTGCAGAGCTGACATCCTCCTCAGATCCCCCAAAGGAGCAGAGCTACAATACACCCTAAAATTTAGCTTCTTGATGTCCAACAACATCTCCGAGTATGAAGCTCTCATCTCTGGAGCTAGGATGGCATGGCGCCTGGGAGCCGAACGAGTCAGAATTCACACCGACTCCCAATTGGTCGTCAGCAAGGTCAACGGGGACTACGAAGCCCAGGAAACACAAATGATTAAGTACCTCCAACTGGTGAAGGAAATAGCATGACTGTTCGAGAGTTTTCAGGTAATCTTGATAGCTCGGGAAGAAAATTCCCGAGCAGATGTCCTCTCTTGCTTGGCCTCCTTGATCAGCCCAAAGGGCACCCGGTCGGTCCTCCTCGGGAATTAGAATGACTGAGTGTTTTCCCGGATCAGAACAGCATGATTGGCAAGCGCATCGGCCAACTGGTTAGCTTCCCTGTAAGAGTGAATGATTGGTCCATGCTTGCTAGTGCAAGGAACGCTCATCTAAGTTGGGTGAGGGGTGGATATAGATTGTTGGAAGCAATTGAACCACCTAAAAAAACATCGTGCAGTGTGTTTGATTTTTCATTTTCTCTATCTCGTTTTCAACCTGGACTTGGTATATTAAAAGGCGTTGCTAGAACGAAAGGTCAAGCCTATCTGGATAGCTTTCCCTTACCTGAGGAAGTCCTTGGGCTATTCCTCCGCCTCGTACCAGTTCTGGCATATTGATTAGTTGTGGGTGCGCTTTAGGTGTTCGTGTGTGTGTCTATTTGTTAGCACGAACTAGGCTTGCCATATTGTTCCTAGTTGATCGCTATCGAAACCGAGCCTAGCATGATTTTTCTTAGCCAGTCATTTTAAAGGGATCTGATCTATTCACCCCCTCTAGATCCGCCTTACTATTCTCATCACTATGATGCGAGCAGAGCCGAAGGATTGGCAGGCGTCAATTTGGAATAATTGGGATGAAGATGGGATGAGTCTATGTAATGGACGATGCCTGTGTATGGACATCCCTTAGAGGGATGTTGCCATCGGATGGTGTGCCTTGGTCTTGTGGCCAGCACGAGAGGATTTTCCTGTAAGTCTGAGTCTGGTGCTATTGCGGACCGAGGATTTTGGAATCCTGTCCGATTGGTTTCACCATGCTCCCTGAGAGGGTAGAGTTGGCGTAAGGATTGGATCGGACGTGGTGTCTGAGTAAGGATTGGCTCAAGATGAAGTGATGGTCTGTAGAAGAGTCAACAGATGGCTTGTCGAGATTTGGAATGTGCTCTTTGGACCTGGTGAAGGACTAGGAAAGAAGGTAGAGGTTGAGCAAGTCAAGGTTTCCCGTTGACGAGTAGATGGTGACCGACGAATGGTCTTTCACAAATAGAAGATGTCAGTTGTAGTGGATCAAGAATGGTGAGAGCCATGTGTAAGTAAGGCCTTGGGTGGCTGATAATAAGATGTGCCTTTTCCTTGATTGGATCCCAGATTTGTTGAAGGCTTGTGTCCGGACCGGAGTTGGTCCCGTGTTGTTATTGGCGTTCGGCTTGCCAAGTGTGAGATGGTCCATGGCATGGAGCCGACGGATTTGTGGCAGTCAGTTGGAATGACTGTGTGAGCTGGTGGAAGCTCAATGATGGTTGTCCTTAGTGCAGGGCATGAGATTAGTCAGCTGGTGATGAAGCTGGCGTTTGATTGGTCCACCGAGCAAGGGATGTGATCAGTAGAGATTTCTTGTGACGAGGATTATATCTCCTCGGTGAGCGAGTTCGTGGCAGTAATGCCATGGTTGAATTCCCATTGTGGCTGAGGTGATTCCAAACTTACACTCCTTCATGTGCTATGCTTAGTCTAATGATCGATGTGTGATGAGGCATGAGTGAGCCATGTTGTCCATTATCATAGTCTGGCTGTGTCCCTCAGGATCGGTGTTTTTGCGAGTGTTGAGGTCTGGGCTGGAGCTCTGGGAGCATTACCGGCTAGGTGTTGTTCTTCCCCTTGAGTTGTAGTTGCCTCAAATTTTGAGGATGAAATTTCGATAAGGAGGGGAGGATTGTAACACCTTGGATTTTCGGGATCTGAGTCCTGAAGAGTGGGCAGAGGCCAGTACCCGCACTACTTATGAAGCTTTTGTCACGGCGCCGACTCGAGACCAAGGAGATTGGCAGTCCGCGCCAAAGAAGAATAGAAGAAGATAGGCCCCTCGGCCCACTCTAGAGGTTCATGTGTGGGGTGTCACGCCCCAACCAACACTGCCACTGGTGAACCCCGTGTGGCACGACATGGCCCCTCGGCTAGTCATAAGGCGGCCCACTTACAATAAGAAGGAGCACATCCCGATGCGAGTGCATAAAGAGGCTAGTCCTGCTATCGAAAGACTCCAAGCCCTCATTGATGGGCTCGAAGATTATGAACAACCCAAGATCTGGCCTGTTGAGCTGAAAGAATACCCCCCCTGGGAAGAGTTCAAGTCCCTCAAACTTGCTCCCGAAGCAGAGACCCATGTGGAAGAAGAGCCTCCCTTGTGGGGTGAACTTCCCCAGGAGTAGCCACCGGCCGTCGTAGAGAAGAAAACGAGGAAGAAGAGGCCCAGAAATAAGAAGAAGAAGGAAGTCATCGTGGCCTGCAACACCCTCTCGGCATTGTTTGACATTGCCCTTTCCTTGGAGGAGGGAGAAGAAGAGCTACCCTATAAACCAGCAGAAGCAAACCAGGCTGAAGCATCTACCTCCCAGTTTGCCACCAGGTTGGGGAAGAAATGGGGACGCCCTCCCCAGGCTGATCATAACATCCTACTGAGGGGAGATCGGCCATACTAGGTCCCTGAGCCCAGGGTCCGAGGCATAGAGATCTCTCCTTCGTCGGGTCTCTATCCTGAAGAACTCAAAGGCTAGGGCACTCCCTCATTTATTGAGTTCCTGTTGGCTCGAACAGAAAGGCAGTCATGCCCCCAAAGGTCTCGGCTAGCTAAAGAAGCGAGCAGCCTCCCAGCTCCATCGACAGCAACCCCTCCTCAGCCAGAAGAAGAATTTGACGGCATCCCAAACCTCGCTGAATTTATGCAAGAGAAAGGGGAAGCCCAGCAGGCCCTATAGGCTCGAGTGGCCATCCCAGACCTGGTAGAGGAGGCGCCATCTGATCCGATACCCCAGGTCCAGGGTGGGGGCAAGCGCAGCAAGGCTGAAGAGATGAAGCTTCCGACTGAATAGTCAGGCACCTCAAGAAGATCCCGGCCCGATTTACCATCTGGGAGATGCTATCCTTAGATGAAGAAACACAACAAGCCATCATCGCCGCGCTCCAGAGGCCAGCACACCTTGAAGCCTACTTGGCAGAGATGCCACCTGAAGTGGCCGTGGTCTTCACAGAAGATGACATACTTTTGCCCACCTGCAGTCACAACATTCCACTCTATATGAAGGGGCAGCTGAATGGACAGCCTATCAACAGGGTCCTGATTGACCCGGGGGCAGCAGTGAACATACTTCCCTATCGAGTGTACCAGAAGGACTACTTTGACATGCACCTGGTCGAAGTCAGGAATGTCAAGATTGCCGGCTTTAATCAGAAATGCAAGGTGCCTATGGGGGTTGCAGAATTTGACTTGACCTTTGGCGACTTCACCACTAAGGTCTAGTTCCATGTGATCAATTCCAACACCTCTTACAAGGGGCTACTTGGCCGGCCTTGGCTGCACCAGAACAGGGTAGTGCCATCCACCCTACATCAATGCATCAAGTACCCCTGTGAAGGGAAGGAAGTCAGATAGAGGCGCCCCTCTAGACTTGTTCCTATACTAGGGCAAGGGTAAAAATGGCTATAACCCGACTATGGCGAAAACTCGAAGGGGTGCTGCAGATAAAATCGGGTACCCCGCCATGTGAAAAATCGAAAGGGCGCGTGGGCAAAAGTAAGAGGGGGCTGACTTTGGTGAAAACCCGAAAGGGCACCTAAGTCAGTAACGTGGTAGCTAAAAGTTCCTCTCTACCTTCACCCACACGGAACTCTAGATGGAATATTCCCACTAGTCCCACCGATGAACAAACCACTATTGACCCTTGTCATCATCGGCAAGATCGGTCAACATTCCCTTAACTTGGACCTTGCATCCTCATTAATGAACAAACACATCTTTGCTTCGGCATTCAACCAATGTCGATGAACAAATCATCATTGACCCTCGGTAAGATCAGTCAGCATTCCCTTAACCTGGACATTTCATCCTCGTTAATGAATAAACATATCTTTGCTTCGACATTTGACCAATGTCGATGAACAAATCAGTTCTGACCCTTGTCATCATCGGCAAGATCGCTTAGCATTCCCTTAACCTAGACCTTTCATCCTCGTTAATGAATAAACCTTTTTACTTCGGCATTTAACCAATGTCGATGAACAAACCAGTTCTGACCCTTGTCATCATCGGCAAGACCGGTCAGTATTCCCTTAACTTGGATCTTTCATCCTCGTTAATAAACAAAACATACCTTTACTTTGGTATTTAACCAATGTTGATGAACAAACCAGTAGTGGCCCTTGTCATCATCCGCAAGATCGGTCAACATTCCCTTAACCTGGACCTTTCGTCCTCGTTAATGAACAAACATATCTTTACTTCGGCATTCAACCAATGTCGATGAACAAACCATCACTGACCCTTGTCATCATCGACAAAATCGGTCAACATTCCCTTAACCTAGACCTTTCGTCCTCGTTAATCAACAAGCATATCTTTGCTTCGACATTTAGCCAATATCGATGAACAAACCAGTCCTGACCCTTGTCATCATCGGCAAGATCGGTCAATATTCCCTTAACCTGGACCTCTCGTCCTCATTAATGAATAAACTCATCTTTACTTCGGCATTTAACTAATGTCGATGAACAAACCACTATTGACCCTTGTCATCATCGGCAAGATCGGTCAACATTTCCTTAACCTGGACCCTTCGTCTTCGTTAATGAACAAACATATCTTTGCTTTGGCATTTAATCAACGTCGATGAACAAACCACCTCTGACCCTTGTCATCATCGGTAAGATCGGCCAGCTTTCCACTAACTAGGATCTTTCATCCCTGTTAATGAATAAACCTATCTTTGCTTCGGCACTCAGCCAATGCCGACAAACAAATCTCTGCCCGTTCTGGCATCAGTTCTGTAAATCAAGTCAAAAAAAAAAAGAAGCAAAGGAGGCTTAAAAAGGAGGTGCCTCACCGGCCTTACCCAGCCATGCTGAGTAAGGGCAAAAATGGCTATAACCCGGCTGTGGTGAATACTCGAAAGGGCGTCGCAGGCAAACTTGGGTATCCCGCCACGTGACAACTCGAAAGGGCATGTGGGCAAAAGCAAGAGGGGGTCGACTTCAGCAAAAACCCGAAAGGGCGCTTAGGTCAGTAATGTGATAAAAAAATGATGAATAAAAAAATGAATGAATGAAATGATGAAGTCTAAAAGAAATCCGGGGTGCTACATCCAAGGTGGAGACAGAAACTGAAGATGCCCCACTTTCTTTTGCTTATGAAAGTGACTTCACAACTTTCAGCCCATCGTGGCTAACATGGAGTAGCCTCGGGCTGCTTGGCTCTTCCGTGGGAGTGGGGGCGACAGTGCTAGAGGTCGGAGCTTTCACCGCCGGGGATTTAAGCTTGGTGCCAACTGAGGTAAGAGTCCTCCTTCTAGCCTCGTGCACATTCTCATTAGTCATCATATCGACATTCTGAAATATTTTATGCATATTCTTCTTGTAGGCTCCCATTGTTCTAGCCGAGGTGACCTTGCCGGTCGTGAGTGTAAAGATACCTCTTCCACCTCTCGGCATGGATCGACCAGTGTTCCTGCCTATCTTAAGGCCTATAGCTTTGAGATACCCGAAAGACTATGCTATGATAGTGGGCTTTGAAGTGTCGGGAGTAATCGCAAGCTCTGACTAGCCAAAAATGGTTTGGAGCAGCCATAGCTTGGCATTGGTGATGAGCCACTTCAGTGCGAAGAAGACATTCCCATAGTAGAATCGGGAGACATTGTAGAATATGCTGCCGGGCTTTCCAAAACTCTAGCACTTGCCAGTGAAGCAACATCGACAAAGGCTGGTCGAGCTAAAGAGAGCGAGCGACCACTTCCTGCTCCTGAGGCTCAAGCTATGACACCTTCACCAGAGGTCGAGAGAGAGACCACTGTCATTGATACTCCCTTAGCCACACCAACTGCAAGGGCTAGTCATTGAGCGTGTGTAATAGTCGAATGAGGATAGTTGGGCCACCCCTGATAGCCGGGTGGAATTCCATCTCCCTGATACACCATCACTTGGTCTACAATCATCAAGTGAACTGGTATGACAGAACTTGGAGACTTTGAGGCAAACTATAATGACCCATCGTGACTTGTCATATGTGCAACTACGGGGACTAGTAGAACACCTCTCCCACACACTCCTGGCTTTTTCCTATCCCATGGAGGACTGGATGCAATGGGTAATCCTACTATTGAAATATGTGAACCGGAGGGAGTTCATTGGCCATGGCCTAGCAGACCAGCTAGCGGCCTTGAAATTTGAGCGGGCCAAGTGTCAGACTGCCCTTCAGACGTTGAAGGAGCCTTCTCGGCAAATGTGGGGTATTTCTAATGTTACCACTCATCGCAGCACTTCCCAGAAGACTCGGATATTTGAATTATGGGCCGAGCTTGCCCGGGCCTAAGCAGAGCAGGAGCTGACGGACCAACTGAGGATCCAAAACATCGAGGAGGCTGAGCTAGCTGAAGGGCAAGTCACATCCCTTGACGAGAAATTGATGAAGCTACAGGCTGAAGAGTCTCGCCTACAGGAGCTGAGTCGCCATTCATCCCTGGGAATTTCAGAGTTTAAGGACATCTTTCATCATCCGCCACAGTAGTTAATCAGCCTTCATGTTCCCTTGTTTACCCTTTTGTGAATATTCATGTATGCTAGCGGATGCCCCGCGGTACCATGCACTTTTCATTTTGTGCAATGAAATTTCTTTGACTTTTGCTTTGCACATTTGCTGCTGAGTTACATCCCTTCTTTTTTTTCATTTTTTCTCTTTTTTTGGCAAATTTGGGTAGGGGTGTGTTGCTAATCCATCAAGCCCGGAATATATTAGCTACTAGAGCAGAGATGTCTTGCATTACTGGCAACAAGACGCCCTCACAGCCAGCCTACCTTGTTGGGAGTTGTACTTTGATGGTGCTTCTTGAGCTACTACCCGGAGCAACCTCAGCTCAGGCATTACGGTAGGTGCCGAAATTGTCTTCCTAACTCCTCAAGGTAGGGATTTGTACAACTCCTGCGCCCTTATAAAGGCCCTGACCAATAATGAAACTGAATATGAAGCCCTGATCATCGGACTCCAGATGGCTCTCGACATGGGTGTCAAATGTCTCAAAGGCTATGGAGATTCTCAACTGATAGTCTGACAGGTCCTTGGCATCTACGACGTGCGGAAATCAGAGCTGATCCCGTACCACGCCGCCGTCACTAGGCTAACCCAGAAGTTCTATTTCTTTGAAATAGACCATGTTCCCAGAAGTGGCAACGCCCTGGCAAAGTTGGCCGCGGCTATCAAGTTACGGCCTGAGGGTGAAGTTGACATCATAGTCAAACATAGAAGACTGATGCCTAGTTCACTCGAAAGTAACTCCGGTCTTACAGTTTATGAGGTCCAAGGTTTTGACCAAGACACTCCTCCAGAAGAAGAAGATTGGCATGAGCCCATCATTAAATTCAAAAGGGAATGGCTCCCCTCCGACCGGGCTCAAAGGGTCTGACTGCTTCACCGGGCGCCTCAGATAAATTGGATAACCCCTCAGTGCAAAAACCCGCAAGGGCGTACCGGAAAAAGTTAAAGGAGGTTAGCTCTGGCGAAAACCCGAAAGGGCGGTAGAGCTGGTGAAGAGAAGAAAAAAGAGAGAACCCTCTCCTTCTCTACTCCTCACTGACAAAGGTCGTCAACAACGATGGCCTACCAATGGCAACCTCAGCAACACCCAACGACAGCGCTGGCCACTACACCCTCGAGGGCTGGTCAATGCCAATTCTAGCATCAGCATTCGGTTACCCACCCTGACAGTCGACCGATCAGTTCCAACATCGTGACTACAACGCCTTCACAGGCCGGCCGCTCAGTTCCAGTACCAGTTACCAGCTCTAGCATCGTGGCTACAACGCCTTCACAGGCCAGCCGCTCAGTTCCACTACTAGTTACCAGCTCCAACACCGCGGGTACAATGCCTCCATAGGCCAGCTACTCAGCTCCAGTGCCAGTCGCCAGTCCCAATATCACGGCTACAACACTTCCGCAGGCTAGTCGCTCAGTCCCAGTACCAATTACCAGTCCCAGCAAAGCGACTACAATGCCTCCGCAGGCCTACCGCTCAATTCCAGTGCCAGTTGCCAATCTAGCAGTTCAGCTATAGTGCATCCAGGAGCCAGTCACCTAGACCCAGTATCAGTATTCAACTCCCACATTTCGGCTACAACCCCTTCACAGGTCAGCCGGCCAGCTCCAGTCTCCAAGCCCAGCTTCTGGCTACAATGCCTTCCAAGGCCATTCGGCCCACTCAGCTCTGATTTCTCAAGCCAATATGAACCACATTCTCAGCTAACGACATAAAGACTGCCAATATCTAGGCGTCAACCTACAACCGAAGCATTCCAGAATCAATTCCTAGCCTTAACCCCGTAGGCCGTCATGTCCCGATGGGCCTACGCTAACCTTGTACAACACGGGCTTTCCCCTTCAAGGGATTGACCCCAAGCACTTGGTCTTTTTCCCATCTCCCAGCACCCAGCGCAGTGTTAGCGAAAAACCTGCGTGTCCGAACCAACGATGCACGAGGTTCAAAATGTAACTGTTCAGAGGCCTGAGACCTTTATCAAGACTTCTCACCGTCATTTTGCAAGACTGTGGAGAGATGAAGGATCACAGTGACCCCTAGAGCCAGTCCGGGGCCCATTGTCTAGCTCATGTCAAATAGACGCGATCAATGGGACTAACCCGGCATGCCCCTTAACCAGCGCACCCCCCTTCTCCGGCGTCACTTTACTCGGCATGCAAAATGCCCTGCTGAGCCCCTTAGCCGGCGTGCATTCTTCACGCCGGGTAAAGTCATGGCTCGTGCATGCTATATAGACCAATGGTCTTCGAGAGGAAGGAGAGAGAGAGGCAAGCAAGGAGGAGAGGAGTCAATCGCCTAAAAGAAAGAAGATTGGGGAAGAAGAAAGGTTCTCTAGGGAGTGAGAGTCTAAGGGCTGCCGTCCCTTCCAGTTGGTCTCGCCTGTCTGCCAGAGAGGGTCCGGAGCTGGGGAGGAGAGTGACTTTCTGATACTCTGTTCTTCGTCAGTAGCAGAGGTGGGTCATGGAGCGCCTTCTTCGCCCCCCTTATCTCCCTTCTTCTCCCCTCTTTGTAAACGCTATTTCCTCCGGTCTTCTGTAATGAATAGGGCAAGGATATAAGCCCTAAATCTCTTTCATCTCTCCCTTTAGTGTAATATTCAAATGTCGTTTCTGTGTCGTTCTCTAATGGTGAGATGTAACTGGGTAGCTTCGTGCGACAACGCCGGGCTAGATTAAATGAATGTTCCCTTCTCATGATCATATCTTAATCTCGCATCTTATATCGCGTCTAATTTCAAGTTGTCTGTTCACTGTGTGTTCATCGGGTTTTCCTTCACCGACGCCCAATACGCCCTGGGTTTTCCCCAAGGCAGCATTAACGTTGCCACCCCCCTCCCCGGGGTTACTTCCAATAGATATTCGTATTAGGTTCGCATTATGCTTATTGGGGGGGCTTTAATTTCAGAGGCATATGCATGTGTCTTTTTGGATAATCTTCGGACCGGTTTATTATGGGCCCCTATTCCTAATCGTGAACTGGGGGGAAGTGAGGCCGTCCCCATGGATCATCTCATGGCATCATCACCTTATTATCTGTCGCATGTAAACTGTTTGAAGGGTTGCCTCCTCTAATCTGCTAACATGCTGACCAGCTAACCTTCCTCTGCATGTGTGATTAATCATAATCAGTCACTTGGCTAAGTGCACTCTGTTCACGCATCAGATGTGATCGTTTCCTCAAGGAGTTTAGTGTCTGGGGAGACGGGGGCATTCCCCATTGGTGTTTCTGAGCCACCATCGGAGCATAGGGTCATGTCCTTTGATGGCATGTACCTTCATGAGCCACCAGGGGAGAATATCAACGGGGCTTTAGCCCAACATTAAATCAACTATTCTTAAGGGAACCAGTGGTGACCACGGGTTGTGTGCCCCTCGTAGGCTAGCCCTCGGGGTTTCCTCCCTCACTGGTCATCCCTATTAATCATGTTTCGGCCCATGGAAAGCTGGTGCCCCTCGTAGGCTAGCCCTCGGGGTCTTCCATCCATTCGGGTCTGTCGGTCGCCGTTGTGCCACCTGGTATTAAGGAGCTTACTCCAATTATGTGAGTATGCCTCCGCTTCTCCCCTGCAATCCTCTTCCTCACTCTCTCGACTTCTCTCTCTCTCTCCTCTCTCTCACCCTCACACGTTCTCTCTCCTCACTCCCCCTTTCACTCGGTTCGCGGTCCAAACGGATCCCAGTCGACGCGTGGGAGGTACCGACGGGACGGGCTCTATGCGAGGATCACGTCGGTACCCTTCATCCCTCGGATCGTGGAGCGTGGAGACGCGTGCAAGCGGAGGGACGGCGTGGCCCCCGTCGCCCGATCTGCACCGATTCGCGGTCTGCACCGCGTAAGAGGTAGGGGAACGGACTCCTCGTCTCGCCAGGAATCCATTGACGTCTCATGCGTCGCCATCTGTCGCCATCTTCATCATTTTTTGTACAAATCTGATTTTAGGTAATTTTAGGCTAAATTCTTGATTTTCGTTTCTCTCTCGATTTCTGGTCCAGATGGCTGCTGATCGAAGCAAGGGAGGTACCGTTGGATTGGACGCGTCGTGAGGATCGCATTGACGCCCACCTTTCCTCGATCCGCGGAGAGTGGAGCCGAGTCGGGTCGGGAGGCGCCGCATCGCCCTCTCGCCGGATCGGCATCGAATCGTCGTTTTCGTCATAATCCAGGTAGGGGGATGGGTTCCTTACCTCGTTAGGACACCGCCGGTACTACTTGCGCCATGGTCCGATGCCCTTTGCCTCATTTTTCGTGCATGTTCCTGTTTAGTTCATTTTTAATCCTTAAATACTTGAAATTATCTCCATGGGCATCGTCTTTTAATTCTAGTGGCATGCGCAGGCTTGGAATGATAGTATGGCTTGGACGGATGGTTTGGTTTTGTGTTTCCCCGCGTCCCCCGTTGATTTTGATCGATCGGGAGGGGGTTTCGGTTCTGACCTCTGGAGCCTCGAAACCCAGGTGACATAACGCGCCTGCCCCGGTGCGTTATAGTCATTTGGTGCACCCTTAGAGGTGCGTTATATCATGCGTGGACTGTGAGTTTTCTGTGGAGTTTCGAGTTTGGGTGGCTTTAACGCGCCTCGTCTGGTGCGTTATAGCCCCTATGTGTGGAGTTGAAGACCTGTTGCCTTTAACGCCCCTATCTTTGCGCGTTACATTCATATGACGCCCTTGATTAGGTGCGTTATATCCCGTGTTTAACTGTGGATTCTGATCATTCTGGTGGGCATAACGGCCCATGGGAGGTGCGTCATGTTCCTATAACGCCCCATCCTTGGTGCGTTATAGCCCTTATCAGTTATGTTGTGTGCCTGTTGACTTTAACGCCCCTTCTCCCGTGCATTATAGTCCTATAGCGCGCCTGCCCTGGTGCATTATAGTCCCGTTTAACTGTGAATTTGTATGAGTTCTGTTAAGCATAGCGGTCTTGCCTTGGTCCGTTATGGTATGTAACGGGGTGGTCTTTGTCTGTTATATACCTGGAGATTTCAAAAGCAAGTATATGTAATTTTTAATGCATTTCATGTTCCATATACATCATGTTTAAAGTATTTTATACACTGTGACATTATTTTACATCCTAAAAGAGTAGCTTTCTCTTTCCTTGTGATGGAACCACTAGTTGTATCCCGACGATGTCCGTGTCGGCCCACCTGGGAGAGGTGGCGGGGTATTCCCATTATACAGTTTGTAAGCTAGTTTTCGTGGGCCCTCTCGCATAGTCAGTAGCGTCCTACTGGGAGGGAAAACTAGCTAGAGCTTTTCCTCCCCCTTTGCTTACAATGGATTCTTCTCCCGCTTCATAGCACTTAATTTCTCATTGCCTGCAGTTCATTCTAATCTTTATTTGTTACACTTTGCAAATCAATGGCTGCCCCAAGTGGTTCTTCCGCTCATGTTGCTGCTGGTACCAGACGCGTCCCTCCGCCTCCGGTGCCAGTGGTCACGTGGCTCAATGTTGAAGATTTGGATAGGGATCATGTCGAGGTGGCGGCACTGGTTGAGTCCTCAGGCTCGGACACTGAAAGCATGGATATTCAGAGACTTGCCAAGATTGAGAAGGATTTCACCTTTGACCGCACCACAGGGAGCTACAGGGGAGATTTCCCAAAGGGCAGGCACTTGCTCCTGTTTCTTAAGCAGTCACGGTCTCGGGAGAGGTAGGAGCCGTGGGTTGTGAAGGCGATGGAGCATGCAGTTTTACAGGCTCGGGATAGCTTGTCCCATGTTGTTCCCAGGAGCATTCCAATGTACTTGTTGGGTGAAGCCCGCGAGTGGGAACCCGTATTGACGTTGGATGCCATGCTCCTGGCACAAGATAAATTGGTGAGAACCCCCAGCTTCACTCCAGCAAAATGGGACATGGCTGCAGGCCAGGTCCAGGGTGAGCAGCACCACTTCAGCTTGTTCTTGGCGCCGCTGAAGTGGGGTTACAGAGAAGAGCTGTTTATTTTGGACTATTTCACCGTCAGATTCAAGCATGAGCTGGCGTTGGGATGGTTCGGGGAGTTGAAGCTCTAGGACGCCCACAGCTTCAGGGAAGGGGCCGTAGAGTTCATCGAATATGTACTGTTCAATTATGCCCCACTCATCATTCAGGTTGACATCTACCATAGCATCTACGCCTCCCACTATGGCTATTCTATTTCAAAGGGGCTCTGCTACAGGATGATTGAAGTTTTCAGCGTAGAGACCAATACTTTTTATACGGCGGAGGGCGAGACATCATTAGATTTGTGGAGCCTTAGCCAATTGAGCGGTTTGCCCATAGACGGGGAGCCTTATGAAGAGGTGTGCCTCCCGGACCTGATCAAAGATGAAACTGACGGGGATGGCTACTATTCTCTAGGATACTCATATCGATACCTGATGAAGGCGTATCAAGAGTTATATCAGTCAGCCCATGGTGAGAGATAGCCTCACCGCGAGGACAGGAAGAGGGTCAAGATGACCCTGTGGTTGCAGCATTTTTATGATGGGCTGAAGCAATACGAGGACTTCCCATGCGTCAGCACCATCATCGCCCGCAAGAAGCATGCAAAACCCAAGATGGATGCGAAGATCCCCTCCAAAGGGCGGTAGAGCAGGCCCAACCCGATGGTGGTCGACCCGCTGACGCACTATGCGACATATTTGACATATTGGCTATGTTCGTTTGCGATGCCATAGGGGACGAGACGGTGATCCAGCCAGATGTAATTTACCTGACGTGCTAGATGGCATGGGGGATTTAGTTGTCTCTCTGTCCAGCTACTCTCTGCCTAATATAAAAGGCTCTGGGGGATATCAGCACTCATCAGTTCCCGCGACAGGCCTGGTATGTATGCCCGCTACATTTTTTTAATGCGTGGGTTTGTTCTCTATTCCCGGAGTTTGCCCCACATGTCATTCAAGACTGGGGGCTCGTGCCACGGATGCTTGAATTTGCCAGTGCTGAGCCGGGGCCTACTTCTCTACGGCTGTACGATATTCAGGGCTGGTTGACCACAGTCCCTCAAGATGCCACCGAGACCATTTATTTCTAGGCACCGGTTGCACACTCCAGCCCCCTGGTGAATAGTAAGAGAGAGTGCAAGGATGACCATGTGGAGAAGTACGTCCACCCGATTAGCCAGGCGAATGTGGTTCGCCCGCTGTTGGAACCCAAATTGAGGGACTAGGCGCTGTCCATCTGTCCCATTGTGCTGGCATTCAGGAAGGGGGAGACGTTACTGCTGGAGCCATATTACCCTTTTCATTTTGGCTGAAACTTTGGTTACGACCAGCATATTCCTGTATACAGCACCCAATTCAGCTTGGCGACGTGGGCTCTTCAGGGAAGCTTGGTTGCAGAGAACACCAGAGTCTTGTGGGACTTCTTCCACCGGGCAGACGCCGCTACCTTCAGACTACTAGCTTCCGGCCGCGTCCCTCGGGTGACACCTGAGTACGTGAAGTGGTGGAACGCCTGCACGGCCTTTTATCAGTCTCACAAGACCAACTGCTGGGATGGGGCGGAGAGGGGATTCTTGAGCCGACAGCCCGTGCCCGTTCTTGACGTCGACCCAGAGCACCTCCTACGCTTGTGGTGTGGCAAAAGCAAGGATGTGGCCGACTACATGATCGCTCGTATGGCGGCCCGAGAGGGTAAACTGGTGCCACAGGCCAAGCTGTCTTCGGTGGCGAAGGATGATTTCAAGAAGACCCTGTGGGACCTCTGCCGCATCGAATCGGACCGCCTGGAGCTGATCAACTATCCGCTACTGGCAGAAGAGGAAGGCACCCCCACAACCAGCTGGCGGGCCGAGAAGGACTTGATTTTCCCCTACCACACATTTGTGAGGAGGGACGAGCGGAGGCTACAAAACTATGCAGACACTACCTGGTTCTACGTCCTCCTGCAGGTGCATGGGCTAACTATTGAGGCCCGGCCGGTGGCCATCTTGGGGCAGCGCCTGCACGTGGCCTATCATTACGCCAAAGGATGGGGGATGGATCATTTCAACCTGTATTGCCATCTATCTGCCAAGAGACATGCAGACTTGGCCACCCCTGCTGACCGCTGTCAAACGATTGGGGACGTGTGTTGGCTGGTCCGAGAGGCCGCCCGCCGAGACAAAGAGCCATCCCTCAACTACTACCCAATATCATTGTGGCTCTATACCGGTCCACACGGTAGTTGAAATTTTCCTTCCTTTGAGTTCATGGTTGCCCCCCCTTTTTTTAGGATGCTAAATGTTGATCAATTCTTCACTTTGCTTGTCCTTCCTTTTCACAGATCACCCAGACAGCACACAGATGGCAACTTACTGCAACCTCCTTTGGCAGGCAAAAAAGCTGGCGCATTTTGAAATGGCGCCGCCAGCACCGACTACAACCCCTCTGCCTCCACCTGCAAAGAGGCCCCAGCCAAAATCGCCCGTGAGGAAATCTCTGGACAAGGCGAAGGCTGCGGGGCGGCAGGAGGCTAAACGCCGGAAGACGGAGGCTGCCAAGGCTACCAAAATCATTCCCCCGCCACCTCCGATTCCATCTTTCGAGGAATTCGAGGCTGGTCAAGTTGAGCCGAGCCAACCTGCCAGTGAGATTCTCCTATCAAAAGCATCTTTCAGGTGAAGTTTATTTCTATGTCGGAACGGGCCGCTTACACCTGGGTGCTTCTGCTTTTGTCCATCAGCTAGGGAGGAACCGATGCCTTCGCTAATCCCCAAGGTAGGAGAGGCCTGGGTCAGGTCGGAGCCGCTGTCCACCCCAACTCCCTCACCCAAGGCTACCGGAGAACCTCGAAAGGGGTCACCGGTAGAGAAGGTGTTAGCGGCCGCCAAAATAGCCGGGAGGAAGGAGATAGAGCAGAGGAGGGTGGAGGCTATTCGGACCGCCTCAGCCTCCCCTCCGCCTTCAGTCCCATCTTTTGTGAAATTTACCGTGGCTCAGACCGAACCAAGTCATCCCGCTGGTAAGGTTCCTGGGGTACTGATATTCTTCAGGACTTAGTCACCTCCCAGGGTGGAATATTCGTGCATGCATAACACATGCATTTCTTCCTTTTAGCCGGTGCAGAGGAGATGCGTTCGGGATCACGCGTGAAGTCTGTGATAGTCTCCGCTGAGGTAGTCAGCCGACAGGAGTTGGAGCAGAGGAAGGCGGAGGCTGAGAAGTTCGTGGCCGCATTCGCGATCGCTCAGGCCGAGCCCAGCCAACCTACAGGTTAGAGTTTTTGGTCGGCAGTGCCGCTTAACACTTTTTCACCTTGTGGGATAAGGCCTTTATACGGGTTTCTTCTTTCAGTCCTTGCGTAGGAGCCATCACCTGCTCCTACTCCGGGCGTGGGCGAGGCTGCTGCACCTGCAGTCGCACCTTCTGTCAAGGGGACAATCCCCGGACCGCCTCTGGCCGCGAGGACCGAACGGGTAATTATTTTTCGTGGCTTGGAGAAGCTTCAGTAGTCTTCTTTCCTTCAGCTTACGGGCTCCGTAAGCCGTGTCGTTCGCTTCTGCGACTTGGTCGCCGGTCGTCATATTTTGGGTGCCAACAGATCCCTGATCTCTCCCCTTTCAAGCTGGGCCTCTAGGGTCTATTTATAGAGCACCCAGAGTCTTAGCTCGAAATTGGAGATAATTAGGCATTTTCAGGCCAAGATAATAACATAAAAGTTAGAGATAATTGAATTATCTCAACTCTGGAAGAAACGACATCAAAAATGGTGAAGAATCCACTGAGGAATCATCGGGGGAAGTTTAGAGAGAAAAAATCAAAATGGGAGAGAAAAAGCCCTTAATTATCTCAGTTTTGAAAGGATGTGCGGTCTCACGATAGACCACACATCCATCTTGTATGGTCATCTTGGGGCCGTCCAACTCTATCGGTGATAATTAGCAAAAGCCTCCAATTTATCCTTTAAACTGGCTGAAGAGTTCGGCGTTGGACTCTAAGAGATATGCGGCTTTCTGTACACTGCACAATATCCATATGCAGCCAGTAAGAGGCCACACATGTGCTTGTCGGTGATAATTCAAAAAATGGTGAAAATAAGTAATAAATATATGAGCGGCTAGGCACGGGCTGCACAAGTGTTGGGCACTGAAATTTATAACAAAATGAGAAGAAAAGGTAATTCCAAGACCCATTAAGCCCTGAAGTGAAATGGACCTAGCCAGGGAGGGAGGGCTGTCACTGAATAGGCCCAAACATTGCCAGAAAATAACCCGACAAACAACGGACAACTCTAGGCATCAACAAATGGGAGTAAGAGGGATGATCCGACTTATCAGTAAAAATGGGTGTCAACAGATGCCCCTCCTTAACGTCCTCTTTGCAGGGGAGCGAGCGGAGGTGAAGTGAAAGTGACATGGGACATGGAGATGAAGCGGAGTGGACTGAAAAGTGGGCGTTAAGGCAAAATGACACCCGTTTCTTGGCCAACAAGTAGCGGGAATTATCTGGAAGACTCTAAATCAAACACAAGGGATAGCCAGACCAAAAGGCGACACCAATCTAGGGGAACTAGCTAAATAAAGGCAAGGAAAAAAAAGAGGCAACCTCGTTGGGGGACACAATCCACAGCCAATGAGGGAATCAAATCAGGCAGAAAAGCAAAGAGACAAACTAAAGCTCCAGACATGCAACCCTTAGTCAGTCAAGCCAAGTGAATAGACCAGAGAGAACCTTCCAATTCTGAATGGAATTGCTCCTCTTACTTAGACACTGAACGCACAGCCATGCATCACTAACGGAAAATTTTCAGACAAACCATGGGTCATGAATGCTCAAAAAGGTGTGCATGATGCATGCTGGGCTAAAATAAAAAGAAATCATTAAATCGAATATGAAGAAAGGACAAAATATAGACTACTCGAGAATAGTTATGCTAGACTAGGGCAATCAAGGTCGGGACACTATCTGCAACCATGATGTGCGCGATAGAATCGTCGTCCTATGACCTTCCCAACCCAACGGCCTACCCGGAGGTTAAACACGTGCACCTAGATCATTACCTATTTTTGTTAAAGGGGAACATCAGATCCTGGAACACACGAGTAACCGACTGGTTCTCGAGATAACGTAGCTTAATACCATATAGTAATGTATTAAGGGACACAGGGAAAGGAAAGAAGGAGAGGCTGCCCCAGAATGACTCCAGTCGGGCCGCCCACTGAAAGCCCATGAGAATGAAGCAATGCAAACAACCAGGGGGTATTGCTGTAGAGTGCATCCTACCGATCTTCCCCTCTAATGAAGGTCCTGTAAGGATAGAGACTGTCGGTCTCAGGACGCCATTCGACTACAGAAGGGACAGGCTCTTCCACTGGTAGAGGAAGTTTCTAAAGGACTACCCGCTTACTGCTTACGTGGCATAGCCCCTGAAGTGTCTTCATGAAGACATCTTTGATGATTTCAGGCAACTTCGGCTAAGCACTAGGCGATCGATGCTTCACAGCTTTCTGAGTCTCTAAATAGGCCATTACTTCTGTATTGGTCCAAGATTTTAGCTTCTTCAGATAAGGAGGATCAATGTCTAAAGCCGGCTCTGGCTGAGAATCTAAGAATCTGCACTCTGTAATGGCCCAGCACTCCCGGCAGGAATTTTTATAAAATCTCGTTCGCGTGTTCCACCATTTGATATATTCTGGAGTAACGTGAGGGAAATGAGCAGGAGCCGGGACTCTCAATGAAGCCTCCACCCGACAGTGAAAGTAATCCCACCATACACGAGCCTCGTCATTTGCTACCTGGACGGCTCGATGCCTATTTGGCAGCACAAACTGTGTGGAAGAGGGAGGAATGTGCTGATCATAACTGAAATTCCATCTGAATCGGAATGGATAATATGGCTCCAGCCATAAAATGCCACTCTTCCGGAAGACTAGGACGATTGGTCTAATAGCCAGCACCCAATCAACCAACTCCGGCTCCAGAATTGGCCTCGTACATTTCGCACCAGAAATGGGATGAACATACTCCTCTATCTCAAAGAGACGGCATCCTTGCATCTTGTTCACAAGTGGGCTGGAGTGGGCTGCCAAGCTCCAGAAGTGCAGAACTCCAGGTGCGTCGATCGGAACCTTGGTCAGCTTTCCCCTGATGGCAAAGAGCTACTCTGCTATTTGTGTTGGTTCAGCACTAGCAAACTCTATCATCCTCGGAACAAGCCGTGATGGTTGTAACCCACGAGGAGTAGCCTCTGGGAGCAATGTGCAGACCTAGACATTGAAGAAATGTAACGGACCCACCGTCTGTAAATTCCTGGGGAGACAGAACCAGTGCAAGTCTCCCAGCATTTTATAAATCAGACACAATGCTACTGGGCAGAGAGAGAGCTTCGTGCCCCAAGCCATCAAGAAAGTTGGATAGATGGCCTCAGCTCTGATCACACTCTCGTCACCTTGTGGGAGGGCGAAGGAACAAATCCAATAGGTCAGATATGCAACACAGTGCGTGGCTGCATCAACACCAGTAGGGTTCGGGCCTCCTTGCTGCCCTTCTTTCAAAGCAGGTGGGAAAGCGGCTTGCCTCCGGACCCTCTTCTTCCGTTTCAGAGCAGTCGGCACTATAGTGAGAAAGTCATCATACTTCCACTCCCCGCCGAAGAAATATTGAAGTCAAGTGCCCATTCGCACACGTCTCTTCTCCCCAGGCTTGCGCGCTTCTCTAGTATTGTACAATGAGTGGTAAAGTGTATGATATACCTTCATCAGGTAGTGGTAAGCAAAGCCTGCCAGATACCGGCCCTCACCGTTTGTCTGATCGTTCAGCCAATCTGGCCAGCAGACCTCTTCATACGGCAATGCTAGTCGGTTTAATGTCCCATCGACGGAATGCTAGTCGATTTAGCGCCCCATCGGCGGGATGCTGGTCATTTTAACGCCCCATCGGCGGAATGCTAATTGGTTTAACGCCCCGTCGGCGGGATACTAGTCGATTTAATGCCCCGTCGCTGGGATGCTGGTCAGTTTAATGCCCCGTCGGCAGAATACTAGTTGGTTTAATGCCCCATCGGCGGAATGCTAGTCAGTTTAACACCCCGTTGGCAGAATGCTAGTCGGTTTAACACCCCATCGGTGGAATGCTAGTCGGTTTAACGCCCCGTCGGCGGGATGC
Organism: Amorphophallus titanum; assembly: GCA_024336825.1. NCBI lineage: Eukaryota > Viridiplantae > Streptophyta > Magnoliopsida > Alismatales > Araceae > Amorphophallus > Amorphophallus titanum. The sequence continues at coordinate 3,330,637 of JANBPO010002988.1, read as the reverse complement.
TAGTCGGTTTAACACCTCGTTGGCGGGATGTTGGTCGGTTTAACACCCCGTCGGCGGAATACTAGTCGGTTTAACGCCCCGTCGATGGGATGCTAGTCCATTTAACCCCCCATCGATAGAATGCTAGTCGGTTTAACTCTCCGTCGGCAGAATGCTAGTCGGTTTAACGCCCCATCGGCGGAATGCTAGTCGATTTAATGCCCCATCGGCGGAATGCTTATCGGTTTAACGCCCCGTCGGCGGGATGCTAGTCGATTTAATGCCCCGTCCGTGGAATGCTAGTCAGTTTAACGCCCTGTTGGCGGAATGTTAGTCGATTTAACCCCCCGTCGGCGGAATGCTCTTTGCTTCATTTTCTCTCTCTCTCTCTCTCTTTTCTTTCTTTCTTTTTGTCCCCTTTTTTTTCTTCTCTTCTTTTTTTTCCACTTTTTTGTAGTAGGGGAGGAGGGAGTTTTACACAGTAGGGCTGGTCATCTGTCAACGTGGCTGCCAATGGTTGTGCATCTGTCAGCCTGCATGTCACCGGCTGATCATCTGTTGACTTGGTCATCAATGGTCGTCATCTGTTGGATTAAAGCCCTGACAGCTGAGCATCTATTGGATCAACGTCCCTGATGACTGGACACCTATCAGATCAAAGCCCCGATGGCTGAACATCTGTCAGCTTGAAGTCCCGATGGCTGAACATCTGTCGGCTTGAAGCCCCGATAGCTAAACATATGTCAGCTTGAAGCCCCGATGGCTGAACATCTGTCAGCTTAAAGCCCCGATGGCTGAACATCTGTCGGCTTGAAGCCCCGATGGCTGAACATCTGTTAGTTTGAAGCCCTGATAGCTGAACATCTGTCGGCTTGAAGCCCCGATGGCTGAACATCTATTGACTTGAAGCCCCGATGGCTGAATATCTGTCGGCTTGAAGCCCCGATGGCTGAACATCTGTCGGCTTAAAGCCCCGATGGCTGAGTGTCTTGTCGGTGTAACACCCCAATGGCAGAGTGTCTTGTCGACTTGAAGCCACGATGACTGAATGTCTTGTCGGTGTAACGCCCCGATGGCTGAATGTCTTGTTAGTGTAACGCCCCAATGACGGAGTGTCTTGTTGGTGTAACGCCCCGATAGCGGAAATGCTAGTCGATTTAACGCCCGGCGGAATACTAGTCGGTTTAACGCCCCGTTGGCGGAAATAGTAGTCAGTTTAACGCCCCATTGGCGGAATGCCCTTGGTTTGGACGAAAGGTCGTGACGCCGACCGTGTGAGAGGTTTATTGGGTGGGTGGCCAAAGGCCGAAGGTAAAAGACCATGTCTGCCTAAAGACTTTCTTTCCTTTCTTCTCTTCCTTTTTTGTGCGAGAAGGTGGGTGCAAAGCAGGCCTCTAGCTAGTTTTCCCTCCCAGTAGGATGCTACTGACTATGCGAGAGGGCCCACAGAAACTAGCTTACAAATCGTATAATGGGAATATTCCGCCACCTCTCCCGGGTGGGCCGACACGGAAGTCGTCGAGCTCCGACTAGTGATTCCATCACAAGGAAAGAGAAAGTTGCTCTTATGCGATGTAAAAGAATGTCACAGTATATAAAATATTTTAAACATGGCGCACATGGAATATGGATTGTATAGAAATTACACATGCATGTTTTTGAAATCTCTAGGTATATAACGGACTAGAACTGCCCCGTTACACACCATAACGGATCGGGAAAGGACCGCTATGCTTCACAGAACTCAGAAAATCCATAGGTAAAACAAACTATAATGCACCATGGCAGATGCGCCGTAGGACTATAATGCACTGGAACGGGCGCGTTAAAGTCGCCAACCACAAAACACAACAGACGAGGAGTATAACGGATCAAGGGTGGGGCGTTATAATGGACATAATGCACCTCTCATGAGCCGTTATTCCATCTAGAACGTCTAAACTCCACAGGAAACCACGGAATATAACACACCTCAATAGGGGCGTCATATTGGACATAACACACTGGGAAAAAGCCATTAAAGGCAACAGACCTTTAACTCAAACACATGGGACTATAACGCACCAGATGAGGTGCGTTAAAGCCACCCAAACATTAAAATCCATAGGAAACTCAGACACGGACGATATAACGCACCTATAGGGATGCGTTAATGAACCATAACGCACTGGGGCAGGCGCATTATGTCTCTTTGGTTTGGTGACTCCAGAGTTCAAAATCGGAAACCCCTCCCGATCGATCGAAATCGACGGGGGACGTGGCGGATTACAAAACCTGCTCAACCAACCAACCCATACCAATCACACAAGGCTACGCATGCCACTAAAAATGAAATACGATGCCCATGGAATTGATTTAATAATTAAATAATAATTTAATACATTAAAAGGTTAAAAATATACTAAAATAGAAATATGCACGAAATACGATGCTACGGGCGTCAGACCACGACCCAAGTGGTACCGGCGGTGTCCTCATGAGATAGGGATTCCATCCCCCTACCTGGATGATGATGAAAACGACGATACGATGGTGAACTGGCGAGGGGGCGACGCGACGTCTCCTGGCCCAGCTCGACTCCACGTTCCACGAATCGAGGAAAGGTGGGCGTCAATGCGATTCTCACGACGCGACCAATCCAACGGTACTTCTCCAGCTTCGATCAGCAGCCGTCTGGACCAAGAAACCACAGAGGCACATAAATCTAGAATAAACCCTAAAATCACCTAAAAAGAGATTTGCATAGAAAATGAGGAAAATGGCGGAGGATGGCGACACAGAGGGCGTCAATGGATTCCTGGCGAGATAATGAGTCTGATACCCTACCTTTTGTGTGGCGAAGATCGCGAATCGGTGTCGAACGGGCGACGGGGGCCACGTCGTCTATTAGCTCGCACGTGTCTCCATGCTCCACGATTCGAGGGAAGAAGGGTACTGGCACGATCCTCGCGTCGAGCCCGTCCCATCGGTATCTCCCACGCATCGACCGGGGTTCGTTTAGACCGCGAACCGAGGAAATGGGGAGTGGAGGAGAGAGAACGTGGGGGAGAGAGAGAGAGCACGTGAGGATTGTGTGAAAGTTGGCTAGGGCACGAAGCCTTGCACCGAGAAAGGGGGTTTATTCGTTGGCAAGGGGTTAATGCCAACACAAAGGGAGAGTTTCTGCGTCGATTTGGATGTAAGGCCTACAATGATGATATTGTGCAAAAGTTGACTAGGGTACGAAGTCTTGCACCGAGAAATGGATTTATTCGTTGGCAAGGGAATAATGCCAACGCAAAGGAAGAGTTTTCGTCGATTCAGACGTAAGGTCCGTAATGGTGATATTGTGTGAACATCGGCTAGGGCACGAAGCCTTGCGCTGATAAAAAGGGGTTTATTCATTAGCAAGAGGGTAATGCTAACACAAAGAAAGAAATTATCTTCACCCTTGCGGACGAAAGGTCTGTCGAGGGCATTGTTGAGTGGTATTCGATTGAGGCATAAAGCCTGTGACCGCAAGGATGTATTTGCGGGCATGGTAAGTGCCCGTCGAAGGAAAAGGTTTTCTTCATCCGTATGGATGTACGGTCCGTTGGGGGCATTGTAGAGTGGTATTCATAGGCATGGGGCTAATGCATGTGCAGGGAAATAGGTTTTCTTCACCCGTACGGATGTAAGATCTGTCGGGGGCATTATGACCCGGTGGGACTATGTTTGGACTATGAAACCATTTTGAGTTTTGTTAATCTTCAGGCATCGGTGCAGCCACCCGATACAACTTCATGTGCTTCCCATTGAGAGGGGAAAACTAAACTACGCCCTTGTGATCCACCAGGATGTAAGCGCCTCCTTCGTAGACCCAATGTACAACATACGGGCCCACCCAATTTTCAATCAACTTTCCTTTGGGGTTAGCTACCATTACTTCTCTTCTTTTGACCATAACAAGGTCACCTTTCTTGAATTCTCACTCCTTGACAAGCTTATCAAAAGCATAGGCCATGCGAGCCTGATATAATTCAATGTTCTGCTGTGCTCGGAGTCGCCTTCCTTCCAGTTTAGCAAGATCCTCCAGTCTTCTTTCTATGTTAGTTTGTTCGCTGCTAGCTAGACCATGTTGAATGGTGACCCGTAGTGATGGAACCTCTAGTTCAATCGATACCACCGCCTCTGACCAATATACGAGGGAAAACAGTGAGCAGCCAGTTGGGGTTTACAAACTATACGATTAGCCTACAGTGCTTCATACATCTTTTCTTCCCAATCATTCTTATTGAAATTAACAATTTTCGCCAGCAAAGTGTAAAGCATTTTGTTGAAGGCTTTTGTGAGCCCATTGGCTTGGGGATTGTAGGGGGATGATGTCCTCCAATCAATTTTATACTTATCAGCCAGCCGATATACCTTCTGATTTCTGAAATGGTTGCCATTGTCAGAGATAATTCAGTTGGGGCGTCCAAATCAGAATATTATGTTTTGTCGAAAGAACCTGGCGACTAGCTCTCCCGTCACTTCTCTTAGCGCTATCGCCTCTTCCCATCTGGAGAAGTAGTTCATGGCCGCCAAGATATATTTGCACCCTGATGAAGATGCTGGCAGAGGACCCACCACATCTGTGCCCCATTGGGCAAATGGCCAACTTGGGATGGTGGGGTGTAGCGACGCTGGTGGCCTTTTTGACACAGCGACGTGTTCTTGACATTTCTGACAAGCTTTGGTGAACTTGCAGCAATCATCGAACATAGTGGGCCAATAGTAGCCCAATTTTGATATTTTAACTTAAAAAACTCTAAGCAAGTAAATATCTTTTACATGAATCATAGATCAAATAATCTAACGATATATAAACCTCACTAACATATAAGACACGAAACCCATGTTCTTAGCACCTCATCCTCATAGTGAACCAGGATGGAGCTGGCCAATTGGCCAGGCTCTGCCCAGTTCACCTGGTTCTCCTTTTTCTAAAAGGAAAATATGGGACTGGCCATTCTGACTCTGACACTGGTCAAAAGGACCACCATTTCTGACCAAGTTCTGGCCGGTTGTGCATAACATGAAATGAGTATGCTAGCAGTTAGTGAGTCAATATTTATCCCAAAACACATTTCAACTATCTAGGTTTGGTTATTGAAGCATAGGACACATAAATAGCATTGTAGTCCACAAGATGACAATTGTTTAGCTAAAAAGAAAACAACTTGTACATGGTAATTGCCTATTCTATTGGATTGAAGAAGAAGTGCTACAGAGCAACAATCAAGTCAGCTGTGTTGTGTGGGGTAGAGAGTCTTGGGCTACCAAGAAAAGTTGAATACACGAGGAATAGCTAAGATAGCAATACTCAGAAGTGAGGGAGGACATGGAGAGCCTATGAATCAAGTGACGCTATTAGAGAGATGTTGGGATGCAGGAGCAATAGTGGATAAAGTACTTTAAAGCCTTTTGAAGTGGTTTAAACATGTGCATTGAAAATTATAAGATCACCTTTTAAGAGATTTTGAGTGTTCTAAAAGAGGAAGGGAAAAGTGAAAAGAGCATAGATAGAGTCTGCGAATAAAGGTATGACCTGGGCATGTTAAAAACGCACACATATGATACACGATAAATTGGCATGGAGGAATGGTATTTGTGTCCCTGACCCCAAGTAGTTGGATTTGGTGGGTAATAATGATAAAGACGTAGTCAGTCAACCCAAAAAAAATTATGAACAGAGTGAAGTCTCTAGAAAGTATAATCACAAACCACTTTTTTTTATACGGGGAACCTAGCACAGTGGTGCAAAAAAATGTGGTTTTCGCAAATTACTTTCCATGAAGCATACCACATAACCTTATACACAACTTGCTCTTCTGAACTTTGTCTCAGGTCTCATACAAAAGTTTATGGGGGCCATTGAGAGTTTCACCCCTGCCTACATAAACCTAAACCATGAACAGCCAGTTGAAAAATGTGTTAAATCCTTGATTATTTATTGAATGCCGACCTCAGATTGACACTTGACAGGTTAAGGCTTGGTATAATGATGCCGACTACTCCACAGCAAGTTTCTGGCATAACCGTTGTGAAGCTGAAATCAGATCATAAAACTTTGGCTATGGATCCAACTTACATAACCTGATCTCGATCCATATCCTACCTAAGCCCCATGATAATAAAAGCATGGCTGTTGATCATATCTGTCCACATGGACCCAGTAATAGTATTCATTGGGCAAAGAGTACTTACCACCGTGCCTTCTTCTATCCTCGGACAGCATATCTTAAATTGAACAACAATTGAGCCTGCCTCTAGCAATCAAAAGCAGTGATACTGGTACATCATAAATCAAAAATAAAATGTGCTGAAAAAATACTTTAATGAAAGGTAGTACAAGGCAGTAATTTAAATTTGAATGAAAATACCTTGCTTCGGTGAGTCCTGATGATAATATCCAGAGGCTGTTTCTATAAGATGAAAGGACAGATCTGATTAGTTCCAGCCTTCCTGATCTTGAGAGAAGTCTATTTTTCCGAGAATCAATTCTCCTCTTAATTTTTTCAATAATCAGGTAGCAATTAGCCTTGTTGACAGCTTTACAGAGAAGAGGGAGTCCAAGGTATGGAACTGGTAGCTCACCTACAGTGACTCCAAGTTGACTAATAACAGTAGCTTGGTTCTTTACATAGCCTCCTATGTAAGCTCTACTTTTCTCAGAATTCAGAATAAGACCTGACATGCTAGCAAATCTCTTAAGCAAAGGCCCCACATGAGATAGGGTCAGAGGATCATCATTCAAGAACAGAATCAGGTCATCAGCAAATGTTATGTGAGAAATTTTAAGATTACCTGTAGACGAGCTTTTGATATTCCCTCTCAGAACTTCACTTTCCATCAAGGAAGAGTATCCTTCCATAATTATTGTGAAAAGATAAGAAGATAATGGGTCTCCTTGTCTAATTCCATTTCAGCTAGTGAAAAATCCCTGAGGTGTACCATTTACAAGAACAGAGAAGGCTGGAGTGTCTAAACAGTTTGAAATCCATTGAATGCAACTAAGAGGAAATCCCATTTGTTCCATCTAGTATAGGCATTCTTTATTAACAGAGTCAAATGCTTTCTTAAGATCTGCCTTCATGCATATGAATTTCTCTTTTGTTCTTGAGTGTAAGTTCCTGATGATATCATTTGCCAACAGAACATTGTGGTGGATGCTTCTCCCTTTGATGAAGGCTGACTGGTTATCACTGATAATCTTAGGAAGAACCGACTAGACTCTGTTTGCAAGCACCTTAGAAATAATTTTATAGATGAAGCTGCAAAGTGATATAGGCTTGAACTGTTCAAAAGAGTCAACTCCCTCCTGCTTGGGTATAAGAGAAATGAATGTACAATTCAGTTACTTAAGTATACTTTTAGTTGTAAAGAAATGCTTGACTGCCTTCAGCACATCCTCTCCAATAATGGACCAAGTTGCTTGATAAAACTCAACTGGAAAACCATCCGGGCCTGGACTTTTGTTTATAGGTGCTTGGAATATTGACTGCCTGATCTCCTCATCCGTAACAAGTGAGCTAAGGAAGCTTGCTTCTGTGTCATTCAGTTTATATCTAGGGGAGAATTGCCAATTGCCTGTAGGGTTGGGTTGGTTAAGGAGATTATAGAAGAAATTAGCAGCGTGTCTGCCAACCTCTTCCATGTCATAGGATGAGCTCCCATCTAGAAGTCGACATTTCTTGATGCTGTTGGTAGCCCTTCTACCGTTGAGTGCAGCATAGAAATATTTTGTGTTTGAATTTCTTGGTGCCAACCAGTGCTGTCTGGACTTCTGTCTAGCATAAGACTCCTCATCTTGCATAACTTTGAAATAGGTTTCCTTACATTCTCTTTCCTTAGTAATGAGATTGCTATTCATGGGATCCAGTTTAAGGTTCTTTTGAGCAAGTTCTAGCTCTCTGCTAGCCTTCTTCATATTATCTTGCACATTGCCAAAATAGTTAAAGTTCCAGTCCTTGAGAGCTTGTTTTAACTTTCGAAGCTTCTTCCAGAGTATGAATTGCGGTGACCCAAAAATCTATTCATTCCAAACTTCCTGCACCACTGTGGTAAACTCTGGGTGTTGAATCCACATATTGAAGAATTTGAAAGGCGCCCGATCAATATCCATGAGGAAATGATGATTGAAATACAATCACAAATGACTTTGTAAGAGATAATGATTGATCAAACGAGCATTCAAACTGAAATTCTTCGCGAATCATGGAATTTTAAGTCCAAGGGCACAAAATTGAGCTCAACGGCCGAAAATATGACAAATTCACCAATTAAGGAATAAATTGGACATTGTCGGGAGAACAAGAAAATGACTCGACTTATCAGCCAAAAATGGGTGTCTACATGCCCCAGGCGGAGACTGAGACACCATACTAGTAACCACTGAACAAGGACTAGCTGGGGTCGCGCTCGTTAGCACGTGTCCTCTGCCCCCAGCTACGCGTGCACATATAGACCATCTGCTCTAGGTCGGGTCCTCTAGCTAGTTTTTTTTTCAGTCGGACTCAGGCTACAACGGCAAGGGGTCCTACGGTAACCAGCATAAAATCGTCTCACTCGGGTCACGCTCTCCACCACTCCCAAGTGGGTCCGTACCTGCCTGCGCAGGAAAGCTACGACTAGTGGAGGCTCACAAAACGTGAACACTGAAAATCACGCACGCACATATCTCAAGTAATGTGAGGAAACAGGTGGCTCACAGCCACTAGACTCTAGATAGCCCACTAGACCTAATAACCCAACGGTCCTTAAGTCACAAGAGTCGAGTCAAGATCGATGTATGTGATGACACAGCACCGTCAATCTGACCTAATCCCTAGGTCTGAAATCACAGTGACATGATTCTCAAGGCAGCTCACAAGCCACCGAGTGGATCTCTCGTCCACGGAACACACGAAAAACTTCCAGCCCCAGGCTGGTCAACTGGACTCATAGTCCAAGGCCATACACATAGCCCACTCGAAAACCACCTTCCGGAGAAACCCACGATGTGTGGGGATGGCCCACCACACTCGTATCGACTCACGGTGGCTCGATCCCCAAGACCCATGACATGCAAATTGAGGTAACACGGTACCTCTAGACACCCAAAAATATAGTCACATTCCCCACGGGGTGTCTGGGGTACTCACGGGGCCATAGGTTGGTCATTGGGTCTCAACCGGCCCTACCGCGGCCAAAAATGGCCCAAACTCTACATTTCGGACAACCCACCCTTCTGGGTCAGTTGACCAACCAGTTCGGTCGACTAGACTGGGCAGTTCCATCGATCGAACTGGGCAGAATGCCCAGTTCGTAGGTGACGCAGTTCGGTCAACTGAACCGCCTGCGTCAGTCGACCGAAAATGACGAAACCCCAAACCGAACACCACCGTTCGGTGCCGATCCACACCCAATCACCTCCAGGTGATGGGGAAAACATTCCCCAGCCTCTGGACCACTAAGAGGCGCGATTAAAACCCCAAAAATATGACTAAAATGGAAGATCCGTCACTCACCCCAAAATCGATCATTTGAACCCCCGATGTGAAATAAACCCGCTCGGCTCACCACGGCTTACGAAACTCACAAGAAATGAAGTATGTGGGTCAGGAAATCATCCCCCTACCTCCACCGAAGATTTCGAGTGCCGTGGACGCCGTTCTATGTGAAAACGCCTCGTCAAACCCTTGTCAGGCACCCGAAGGCACGACCAAGCTCACCGCTCCTCCACTACCTCGATCCTCGCCCCATCCTCAAGCTCCTCGCCCTTGCGCCATCCCCGCCTCGCCCACCATCGTAAACATGTCTTGCACAGAGGATACCATAGGGAACTATCCAATTTACAATTTTCTGGATTTGTTTCACTTTCTGATGTGGTGGGAAAGGGGTGTGTCTGTGGAGGAGAAGAAGTCGCATGTGGAGATGGATGCTGCAGCTAAAGCAGTCGCGGTGGAGGCTGCCACCAGGAGCGGCCAAGGTAGCCGCTGTGAAGAAGAAAGAGAAGAATCACTACAATCAATCAAGGTTCGTCGACTCGGTGATCCGTATCGGATCGGATCTTCTTTGATCCGGTACGATACATCCGAGTCGCAACTGACTCGGTCCGACTCGACGTGTATCATCTTCTCTCTCTTCTTCTCTCTCTCCCTCTCTCACTGTGACTCGGTCCAACTCGACCGATCCTAGAGGTGATCTGCACTGTATCGAATTTTTTCAGATACGGTACGATACGCCCGAGTCGACCCGAGTCGGATCGAGTCGACAAACCATGCAATCAACAACCTGTGCGGTGATGTCCATCCAGCACTGTCAATTGGCTGATCAGACCTATGCCCCCGTAATGCTCTCCCCTGCCGCGCTGCCGTGTTTCGCCTCGTCGCCCTGCCGCCCTACCGTTCATTGCCCTGGTGCGTTGCCGCCCTGCCACCCCCTTGCCGCACCGCGTCTCGGTGTCCTGCAGCGCTGCTGCGTCTTGGCCTGGCGTCCCTGATCGCACCTCACCCTGCCCACCTTGCGCCCGCCCCAGCTGTGTGCTCCCCGCTCTACCCCGCTGTCCCTCTGTGCTGCGCGACTTGATGTACTCTGCAGCCCTGCTGCCCCCCGTTGCACCTCACCCGGTGTCTCCCCGCCATTCACCCTGTTGTGGCCCCGCCATGCCTTCCCTTGCCGGCCCCTGTCGCACCTTGCCTTCCCGACCCGGGTCGTGCCGTGCCAGGCACCCCTGCCACCCGCTGCCACACTCTCGAAGATCCCAGATCGTCTGCCGTGCCGCTGAGGCAAAGGATGGAGAGCGGGTAGAGTGTTAGGGGACCCAAACATCCCTTACTAGATGTGAAAAAAAGACAAACCCGACAGGCCCCGGCGCCGCAACGACAGGTCTCTCTCATTCGCGAGCGTCGTTCACGGGTTTGGGCCTGACACATCGGCCCAAGCCCGACTGACTTGCGGGCCGGCCCAGCCCGCTGGCAACCCCAGTCGAATCTGAAGATTTGCTGTACGACTCTCCCTCCAGTTTCACTTGTTGTACGAAAAATGAACTGTGTCCTTCCTCCCATAGATGATAGGGTTGATTTTGGAGTCGGTTTCAGTCGGGGGTCTAAAATCTAAATCGTTTTGATTTTGGCTTCGAGATCGATTCGAAATTAATTAAAGAGATTTTTACATATATACCCTCACAAAATTTAATTTTATTAAATATGCCTCTCGTCTAAGCATATTATCATGAATATCTTTCGTTTAGACTGAAATGTTGCGGTTATGCCCTTCGGTTTACAGCCGTCGACGGGGGAAGAGTATTCCGTGAAAGATGTCATCTACGGTCGTTAGATTTAGGTCATATTTGACAAAATTAAACTTTACAGGGATATATATACAAAAATCTTACTCTTTAACTCACACTTAACTCGGGTTAAACACGCGGGAGTTACGACGAGGGCATAGTCGTGACATTACCCATATTTCGAGGATATTCATGATGTTGCCCACCCGCCCTTTCAGGCTTTCACGTGGCGGGGTACCCGATTTTGCTTGCAACACCCCTGCGGGTTTTCGCTATAGCCGGGTTATAGCCATTCTTGCCCTTGTTCTAGTATAGGAACAAGGCCGACGGGGTATCTCTATTTTTAACCCCATTTTTCTTTTTTTTGTATGTATTTCCATAGGAAAAAGTCGGGACACGAGAGAGCTTTGCCCGCTAGGATGCCGACCGGCCTTGTCGGTGACGACAAGGGTCGAATCTGGGTTTAATTCGTTGACATTGGTTAAATGCCGAAGCAAAAGATATGGTTCTTTAACAGGGACGAAAGGTCCGAGTCAAGGGAATAAGGTTGACCGATCTCGCCGATGATGGCGAGGGTCGAGCATAAGTTTGCTCATCAGCATGGGTTACATGCCGAAGCAAAGGTATACTCGTTAAAGCATAGATGGATTTATTAGCAAGGACGAAAGGCCCGAGTTAAGGATAGAGATCGACCGATCTCGCTGATGATAACGAGAGTCGAACATAAGTTTGTTCATCGGTGTGGGTTACATACCGAAGTAAAGGTATACTCATTAACAAGGACGGAAGGTCCAAGTTAAAGATATAGATCGACCGATCTCACCGATGATGACGAGGGTTGAACATAAGTTTATTCATCGGCGTGGGTTAACATGCCGAAGCAAAGAATATATTCATTAACAAGGATGGAAGGTCCGAGTTAAAGGTAGAGATCAACCGATCTTGCCGATGATGACGAGGGTCGAACATGGGTCTGTTAGGGAATCTCCGGTGGGACTTTTGATGATTGCCCCTTTTGGAGTTTCATTAAGAGAAGAGAGAAGAGGAACTTTTACATTACCACTTTACTGGCTTAAGCGCCCTTTCGGGTTTTCGCCGAAGTCAGCCCCCTCTTATTTTTACCCACGCGCCCTTTCCGATTTTCACGTGGCGGGGTGCCCGATTTTACCTATAGCGCCCTTGCGGGTTTTCGCCACAGTCGGGTTATAGCCATTTTTGCCCTTATCCCTAATATATGAACAAGGCCGGCGGGGTATCTCCATTTTTAACCCCATTTTTTTTATATGAGGGGAAATGGTCAGCATGTCGATACGTAGTATCTGACTGCCGGTGTTAGCAGATGACTATTGGCTAGGGCACAGGGCCTTGCACCGATGCAGAGGGGTTTATTCATTGGCAAGGAGAAAATGCCAGCGCAAGGAGGGATTCTTTGCCCACTCAGACGTAAGGTCTGTAGTGGTGACATTGTACAGGAGTTGGCTAGGACGTAGAGTCTGGCGCCAAGGTGGGTTTATTCGCTAGCAAGGAATAATGCTAACGCAAAGGAGGAGTTTCTACGAATTCAGGCGTAAGGCCCGCAATGGTGACGTTATTTATTTTATTAGAGCTCGATTAGGGCAGGATGCCACTGAACCAAGGTGAGAGATAGTTTGGCCATGGCGAGGTGCCACTAGGCCAGGCTATGGGTAGATTGATCAGGGCAGAGTGCCACTAGACCAAGGAAGGTAGCTCGGCCAGGGCGGAGTGCCAGTAGACCAAGGAAAAGGGTAGCTCGGTCAGGGCAGATTGTCACTAGGCCCAGAAAGGGGTAGCTTGGTCAGGGCAGAGTGCCACTAGGCCAAGGAAAGGGCAGCTTGATCAGGGCGGAGTGCCGCTAGACCAAGGAAGGTAGCTCGACGAGGGCGGAGTGCCACTAGACCAAGGAAAAGGTTGCTTGATCAGGGCGGAGTGCCACTAGACTAAGGAAGGTAGCTTGGCCAGGGCGGTGTGCCACTAGACCAAGGAAAAGGGTAGCTCGGCTAGGGCGGGGTGCCACTAGGCCAAGAAAAGAGAATCATTCTGGGAATGCTAGCTAAGCTGTGTAGTATAGCTTCATATGTTTTCCATTAAGGGGAGAGAACTGGACGACTCCTTTATGGTCTATCAAGATGTAGGCACCCCCTTCATATACTCGGCAGACGACATACGGTCCAACCCAGTTCTCGACCAACTTCCCCTTGGGGTTGGAGGCCATCACTCCTCTTCTTTTGACCATTACTAGGTCTCCTTTCTTAAATTCTCAACCTTTGACCAACTTATCGAAAGCACGGGCCATGCGAGCTTGGTAGAGTTGAATATTCTATTGCACGCGGAGATGCTTTCCTTGGAGCTCGGTGAGCTCTTCCAATCTTCTTTCCACATTAGTCTTTTCGCTGCTAACCAATCCGTGTTGGATGGTGACTTGCAGTGATGGGACTTCCAATTCAATTGGCACCACAGCTTCAGACCCATACACAAGGGAGAATGGTGAACAGTCGGTTGGAGTTTTATAGACTGTACGATAGGCCCAGAGCGCCTAGTACATCTTTTCTTCCCAGTCCTTCTTAATGGACTTGACGGTCTTTGCCAGCAGTGTGCATTACGTTTTGTTGAAAGCTTCTGCAAGTCCATTGGCTTGAGGGTTGTAGGGGGACAATGACCTCCAGTCAATCTTGTATTTATCGGCCAGCCGGTAAACCTTCTGGTTTCTAAAATGGTTGTCGTTGTCAGAGATAATGCAGTTGGGAACCCTAAATCAGAATATTACGTTCTATTGAAAGAACCTTGCTACAAGCTCTCCCGTCACTTCTCTTAGTGCTACTGCTTCTGCCCATCTGGAGAAATAGTCTGTAGCTGCTAAGATATATTTACATCCGGAGGATGATACTGGAAGCGGCCCTACCACGTCTGTGCCTCATTGAGTGAATGGCCAGCTCGGTATGGTGCGGTGTAGTGGCACCGGTGGTCTTCTTGACACGTTGGCGTGCTCTTGACATTTCTGACAAGCCTTGGCAAACTTGCAACAATCATCGAACATAGTGGGCCAATAATAGCCCAATTTTTTTATCTCAATTTTCATTTTCGGGCCTGCCGGGTGTGCTCCAGCTGAACCCGCATGGACTTCTTGCATCACTTGCCCTGCTTTTGCTGAAGACAAGCAGCGTAACAATACATTCCTTCGGGCATCCGCCATTATCCGAAACAATGTTCTGTTTCTCATCTCGTAAGAGTCCTTGACCCTCAAGAGCTTCATTCTTTGCTCTTTTTCTTTTGGGAGCTGCTGGTGCTGAAACCAGTGTAGGAGATGTTCTCACCAGTCGAGCTGTTGAACTTTTTCCATTGCCACCACTTCATTTTCTTGTTCATCGGGCAAGACCTCTGTCACACTGGGGACTTGCTGGCGATTAATCACTGTTATATTCAGACTTGTGTCTAGTGAGATTGCCAAGGAGCTGGCCAACTTAGCGAGGGCATCTGCCTGAGCATTCTGTCCTCGATTGACATGCTTGACGTTGATGAAGTAGAACCTTGACATCAAGCGAGCTGCCAACTGATGATAGGGGAGGTGTTCCTACTTCCGCACATCGAACTCTCCTTCCAGCTGCTTTATAACCAGCATGGAGTCTCCGAATGCTTCCAGCATCTGGATTCCTATAGACAGAGCAATCTGCAACCCGATTATCAAGGCTTCATACTCTGCTTCATTATTCGTGCACAGCTTGTTTATTGAGCAAGATGTGTGCATGACCTCTCCTTCTGGGGATTTCAGAACTATGTCTGCCCCTGCTCTAACCCTGGCTGGCCCAGTGGCTGAGGTGTCAATTCTGGAAGCACCATCAAAGTACAACTACCACAGGGAGGGCTGCACACGAGCAATCTCCAGGGTTTCATCTTCAGGAAGCTCTGGCTCCAGCGGACAGTCTTTCGGTACCGGATGCTCGGCGAAGAAGTCTACAATAGCTTGGCCTTTGACAGCCTTTCGCGGCACAGAGGAGATATCAAACTCCATAAGGATCACCGCCCATTTGCCCAGGTGAGCTTTGAGTGCCAACTGGGACATGATATATTTCAACGGGTCCTCTTTGGATACCGGGCTGATTTCATGCGACAACATATAATGTCGAAGCTTCTTGACTGCGAAGACCAACGCCAGGCAGATCTTCTCAATTTAGGTGTATCTTTCCTCAGTTCTGGCTAGTCTTCGACTGAGGTAGTAAAGGGCTTGTTCCTTCCCTTCTTCATTATTCTGGGCTAGCATTGCCCCCAGAGAGTTGTATGTGGCTGCTATATATAGTATCAGCGGCCATCCTTTCACTGGCGCGGGATGGTGTTAGTGGCTGGAATTGGGTGGGGAATTTTCTCCGGTAGGGGCCATTTAATGTGGCTGTCTTGGGGATACACCCGTGATGATGACTCTTTTGAGTCGATGCGAGGAGTCCCTTTCCAGAGTTTGGAATGTCGCGCCACCTCCGGCCAAACCTCTGGGAGTATAAACATTGCGCGGGATTACATTCCATGCCTCCTTCATTTAGGCTTTTTGTCTCTCCATGGCTCTCGTATTATGAAAAGGCTCGTGCAGTGCAAGGGGGGTCAAGAGGAGCAAAGAATCGCGGAGGCCTTTGCGGAGTTAGCAGAGATCGTGGCGGCGGCGATCCGTCAGCTTCCACCTCCTCCTGAGTTGCCTGAGTCGGCGCCCTCCTCCTCTTCCTCCTGTTCCTCTCGTCCTGCCATGGTGGAGCAGTACCCTGCAACCAAGGTGCAGGAAGTTGATCAGGGCACAGGGAGCTTGGTGCCATAGTCTAAGCACCCTATGTGCAGTGAGTTGGGCGTGGCCGAAGTGAAGAAAATAGAGAAACGTTATGGGCTGCCGTGGTAGTACTATTTCTGTCTGCCCAAACCTCATGAGTCTATTTTGGACATTCGTTCGGGCCTCTTCTACACTTTTCTCTTGGCTTGGAATTGTGGGTTCCGTCTGCCTTTCCACCCCTTCGTCACACAGTTGCTTTAGTTTTACCGATTGGCTCTTGTCTAGTTGGTCTCCAACTCTTATACTTTTATCTTCTCCTTCATCTTTCTCTATCGTTCGTGCGGGCTTCGCACTTCATTGGACCTTTTCCATTCCTTCTTTGAGTTGAAGGAGCAAACCCATGGGGGCAAGGGCTTCTTCTATCTTCAGGCGAAGAGGGGAACAGGTTGCATAGCTCTCTGCTAGAGATTCTTCTCACAAGGGGTGGAAGACCCAATTTTTCTGGGTGGGCTTATCCAAAGGTGGTGTCTTCTGGGACTTCTCGATGGACCACAACTTCCATCCGTCTCTCCCTCCGAAGCAAGTGGTAGTTTCTCCGGAGTTAGAGGAGGAGATCAAGATTCTCCAAGAGAGTCGCCAATCGACTATCGAATTGATGATTGTGGGTAATATCGAGCATTATCCCTCCCGGGCAGTGCCACCACAAGGTAAGAACCTTAGAGTCCTACATTATGCCTCTAGGTCGGGCAGGTAGGCCTCATTCTCAGGGTTTGACTTCTGTTGCTCAGATTCGAGGCTAACGGATGATGAGGGGGGAGCAGCCGTTGGAGCAGGAGATCGCCCACTTGGAGGAGGCGCCTGCTCCGAGTGAGCCCCAAGCCTCAGGGGTCCCTTCCTGGGCCCGAGATAAGGGCAAGCATAGTGCCCTGGGTGATGTCCTCGAGTGCCGTGGGGCCAAACGCAAGGACCCTAGGGAGCGGCTGCTGTTATCTTCAATGAAGGCCCTAATCGCTGAGAAGAAACGGTTAAAGAAGACGGAGATCGCCTGCTCGGTCGAGGAGCGTACCTACCTGGTTGAGGGGCCATCGGTCGAGGAAATCCACCATCCGGATCTCCCATCCATCGGGCCAGAGGCAGATGACGCTGAAGGGAAAACTGTCCCGAGCCTGCCAGACAGCAGGCAGAGGCGATCGGTTCCAAAGTCCAGGCCGAGGCTGAGGGGGCGCAGGGCGAGGCAATGACCCAGCCCAAGCCGAGTTTTACAAAATAACTTAAACATGGCGAATATGCACTACTGAATGCATTAGGAACTGAACATGTTCTTTTAGAATGCCAGAAAGCATAACGGACCAATATAGGGCCGTTACCTCGCATAACGGATCAAGGCAGGGGCGTCATACATTACATAACGCGTCCACCTTCATCCATTATGCTCACCCGAACGCTTAGGTGAACACAAGGCATAGATATGCAGACCATAACGCACCAATAATGGGGCGTTATGTAAAGTATAATGCATCTCCTACGGTGCGTTATACTCAGCTGAACAGTGTTATAAAATCAGGAATGCAGAGCATAACGCACCAGGCATGGGGCGTTATGCTGGGTATGATGCACCTCTCATGGCCGTTATACTCGCATGAGTTGAAACCAGAAACCACAGAGCATAACGCACCTTGGAGGGTGCGTTATGAGACTATAACGCATGGGTCCGAGTCCGTTAAGGTCACCCGAACACCAAGAATCCACATAAAACCATGGTTTAAAGCATGAGATAACGCATACGGTTAGGGGCGTTATATTACCATAACGGGTCTACCCTACACCGCCATGCTAACCGCCTTACTAGTCAATGGTCAACGGTCAAATCATTGGTCAAAGGTTAAATGGTGGTCCACTAGAGGTGCGTTGAAGTCACCCGAACGTGAAAAATCCATAGAAAACCCATGACCATAACGGTCAGGGATGGGTGCGCTATACTAACCACCTATCTAAGATGTTCAAGAGCATAACGGACCTAGGGTGGTCTGCTATGTGGGCATAACGTGCCAGACAAGGTGCGTTAAACTCATGACAGCCACGGGAGTGACCGCCATGCGATCTAGGTGACGAACGGGTTCAGATTGAAATCGAGCCGTTCCCTAGTCGATAGAAATCGATGGGTTCGATTACAAAAACCTGTAAAAACTCAAAACCAATCATGCCATACATCCATGCAAGCCCATAAAAGCTAGAAAATGTAATTAACATGCCCATAGACAATTAAAAACATAATTTAACATTAATTAATGTATTTTTATCACATTTTAGGGAAAAACTACACATGGACATTAACTGGACCAAACGGCCGTGGATGGACGTGCAAGTGGTGTGAAAATGATCCTAGCGAGGAAGTGGATCCATCCCCTACCTCTGACACGACGAGGAAGCCGATCTGATGCCGAATGGACGACGAGGGCAACGGTGACCTTCTAGCTTCACATTCCTCCATGCTCCGCCGATCGAGGGAAGAAGGACGTCCACGCAATCCTCGCGACACGACCTTTCCAACGGCACCTCCCGTGCCTCGATCAGCAGCCGTTTCGATCAAAACCGAGTGAGGAGAAGAAAAATCCCAAATTAGGCCTAAAATTTACCAAAAAGAGCTTTGCAGGGAAAATGAGGAAAACGTCCGCCATCGGCGATGCATGAGGCGTCAAAATGCTCCTGGCAAGATGAGGAACACATTCTCCTACCTCGATCATGACGAAGCCTGCGAAACGGTGTAGATCGGACGATGGGACGTCACGGCTCTACTCGACCCGTCTCGTCTCCACGCTCCCCGAACCGTGGAATAGAGGGTACCATCTCGACCTACTCGTCGAGTCCATTCCAACGGCGCCTCCCATGCTCCGGTCTGGCGTCGTTTCGATCGAAACCGAGAGAGAATGGGAGAGGTTTCGGTTTCCGGCTTAGGGTGATTTAACGGCATGGAGCCGTATCGTATAGCGGCCTGGGGATGTGTCGCTTGACTCGTTGGCAGATGGTTTAGCCAGTTGTTTCCTGGGCCGCGCGCGGGGGCCGGAAAATGTACGTCGATGACCGCGGCGAGAAAGGGGAATAAAGCGACAAAGAGAAAAAATTGAGGATTTATGTCGTATCCGGGGCATTTTTTTTCTTTGTAGCCATATGTCTCTCACGACAGTACTGTACACTTGCCTTTTACGGAAAATCGAGAGGGGTCGACTTGCACAAGAGGTTTCCGGGAGTTAGTAAATGATACTAGTAGTCTGCGAGAGCTGAGTGGTTACTCATTCAGGATGAATGAGACCAAGGTGGCTGAATGACAGGGTGACCGGATAGGGTGCAGGCGTGCCAGTCGATCTCTCGACAATCACCTATGGAACCGAGTTTTGACTGGGGAAGCGTCACCAGGACGAGGCACGTGGGCACGGGGTATCGGGCAACACGTGGAGAGAAGGGAGGTTCCACTAATGCGAGGGTACAGGCGATTGCGGGGATTCGTGTATGGGACGTCTTTCCCCACCGACCGCATGCAGCCAGTGTTTATTTACATCGGATTGAATCCGAACAACTTTGTTCTGTGCTGAAGAAGGGCCTGGATATTTCTGAAGCCAAGGACTGGGGACCGGATACATCCGACAGCTATAGGGTGAGTGTCACACTCAACTGGAGGGGTTTAATAAACTGGGGCCCAGGGGACTGGTAGCACACTGCTATTGAGGGCATAAGACTGGGACCCGGGTACGGGCATGTATATTCAACAGGTTTCTTGCTTTACAGGTGCCACATGGGCTTTACAAGCAGGCAGAAAGGGCCGAAATACATTTGGTGCAAGCCGCGAGACAATTCCGACACACGGGTCGGTCCCCGGGTCAATGCAGGATAAAGTAGATTATCCGCGTGTTTTTACAGAGGCACTCCGCACGGAGCTAGGGATGTGCCGAATCGTTGAGGGAGGGCTAGACTGGATGGCAGGGGAGGACATTGGCTGGCGCCTGAGGGAGGCCAGACGCGGCTCGTGGTAAACAGTCGGGTGCGGGTCCCGGGAGGCGAGTGTCTTCGTGCCAGGGAGTTAGAGCCGGTCCCGAGAATATTACTTCCGGACCAGGGTCCGGTTAACTCAGGTCAACGGTCGGGACCGTCGGTGGCTAGATCGGGACGAGCGGTGGGCACGTGGTCCCATGGCGGGAGCAAATCCGGCATTATGACGTCCGCGTTGTCATCATAATGCGCCATAGCCGGGTTGACCACGATGTGCGGGTGTGATCGCCGTTATCATAACGCCTCATACGCAGGAGAATGGACTTGAGTGAGACGGCTAGATGCCATGTGAGAGGAATACGTTTGACATACCCTCAGCGTATACGAGCCGATCAACAAGCCACCCAACACGTACCTTGCTCCTCGTGTTCTTACCGGAAGCCATGGGACTTAAGTCCTTGCGCGCTTGTGAGTATGTTTGTATCTGTATGTCTCTATCCCTTGAGCTTCTAAGGGGAGAGTTTTATAGTGGAAGGTGAAGAGTCGGGGGGGTTTATGCGGGCTGGGTTGGAGGGGGTGAGCTGATCCGCATAAACCTCCCAAAGATAATTAAAAAATATATTTTTTATTTTTGTCAAAGGGGGAGAGATTATAGGAGTCATTATCTCGGGATTATTTGGGGGAGAGAGTTCTGTAAAATGAGAAAGGGGGACAGATTTGTTTTTGAAAAAGCATTATAGTTGAATTTACATGGGGCATAGTGACTCACAGTTGTTATCATCAAAAAGGGAGAGAATGTCGTGCTTGTGTGGTTCATGCATTATCTAGATGGTTTTGATGACGTCTAATTATGAGTCATTAGTGTTATATTGATCTTGATCTTACTATGATTCAATGTCATAATTGTCATGATTCTCCTCATATAAGAATAAATGAACTTTATTGAAAGCTCACATAAGAAAGACAACAGCAGATCAGTCCTTCAAGGATTGTGTCGACTTAGTGAACAGATGGCATTGACATACCAAGCATCTCAAGCCATGCAGTAGTAAATAGCCAGAAGCAACGCAGTTTGTCATGGACTGCACTAACGCAACAAGCGTATGGCGTCGACGCACTTGACACAAGCTACCTTAAAAAGCATGCCAATAGCCAGCAAAAGAAGTAGTGCTATGCTGATCTCAAGGCACATATATGCAAAAGACCAGGAGCTAATCAAGGCTGGAAGAAATACAAGTGTAAGGGACTTTGGGAGTCAAAAAGCTCAAAGGATAAGGTGACTACGTCAACTCCATGGCTTTAGCGCATCAATGCAATGGGGTTCATAGGAACGTATGCACAAAGCTGACAAATAGCTCACAAGGATGACATATGGCACAAAGGTGACGGCTAAAAGGTCGCAAGGGTGACAAATAGGTGTTAGCGACAACAAATGGACGGACAAGGTAGACAAATGGCTCACAAGGGTGTAAAATAGCTCACCGAGCTAACAAGGGGAAGAAGAAGAAGAAACTGGAAGAAAAAGAGTCAACTCCGAAGCTCTCTAGAGTAGACTCGGCGACAGCCTTGCAAGAGAAATCATAGGCGATGGCTTACAAGCATTAAGGGTGAAAAATAGATGTGTAAGGTTGACAAATGGGCCTTAAGGGTAAAAAATAGATCCATGGGGCTGTAAAATGGCTTGCAGAGCTGAACCTGGCAAATTCAACATAGCTACGTTGACGCAAATCCCACCTTGCATCAACACAGTCAAGTGAAAATGGCTCAAGTATGAACAAGGCTGAACAAAGAAGCAGTGGCGATGACTAAATATGGCTAAGGGTGAAAAATAGCTTGTTAAGGGTGTAAAATACCCAATATTAGTGGAAAATAGCCATTTGAAGTGACAAATAGCTCATGGCCGTGACAAACGGTAGAATCTTTAAGGCTGCGCAAACGTAGTGCCTTCCCTGTGTTAACGCAATCAACGTCAGCTCACTGGAATCTGAAGGATACATGATGCTGCGTCAACGTAATGGGCTTGCTGCGTCGACGCACCAGAAGATTTTCAAGTAGAAATCTATTTTTCCTGCAATGGTTCTGAGGACATCTAGAGGATTATTTTATGAACTGAAAACCTTCATAAGCACAGATTTTGAGGTCTGAAAAAAGCTCCTAGGATAGTTAACTGTCCCTATCATCATTGGATTGTCAGAACAACCTTTCTGGCCAATGGATTTGTTAGTTTACAAATGTGGGAAAGGTCACTTGTCAAGGCAATCTGCTTTTTGCTTCTAGCCAATCAAAAATGAGTCTATAGATCTGCAAGGACAGACTTAAAAGAATTTGGTCCCCAAATTCAATCGTATATAGATGTGGAGAGTGTAGAGTACATACCTTTTAGAATAAGTCTGGGAATCATTTCTTCATAGACTCCTCGGTCTCCCATGTGACTTCATGTTCTGAACATTTACTCCATTGCACCTTGACCATGGGAATGGTTTTGTTCCTTAGTGTACGAACCTCGCGATCGAGGATCTTCATGGGCTTTTGCTCATATGTGAGATCTTTTTGAATCACCAGGTCTCCATGATCGATGCTATCTGACGGATCATGCATACACTTCTTCAACATGAATATGTGGAATATGTTATGGACTTCGGACAATTAAGGAGGTAAAGCGACGCGGTCAGCCACCTCGCCTACTCTTTCTAGTATCTCAAAAGGTCCAATAAACCTTGGTGTAAGTTTACCCTTAATACTAAATCTCCTTATTCCACGTCCAGGTGATATATTGAGAAATACGTGATCTCCGACTTGGAATTCGAGATCTCTTCTTCTTGTATCAGCATAAGCCTTCTATCTCGATTGAGCCACTTGAAGTCTTTCTCTAATGAGCTGAATCTTTTCGGTGGTATCCCTTACCATGTCTGGACCTAATAGTTATTTCTCGCCAACTTCATCCCAGCACAAAGGTGATCGGCAACTCCTTCTGTATAAAGCTTCAAAAGGTGCCATTTGTATACTTACCTGGTAACTATTGTTGTATGCAAACTTGACCAAAGGCAAGTGATCATGTCAGCTTCCACCAAAATCAATAATGCAAGCTCTGAGCGTATCTTCTACCACCTGATTGATTCTTTCAGTCTGACCATCCGTTTGAGGATGAAAAGTAGTACTAAAGTTAAGTCTCATCCCCAACGAGTGTTGTAGACCCTTCCAAAAATGAGAGGTAAAGCGCGAGTCTCGGTCAGACACAATTGAGATAGGAACTCTATGTAATCTAACTATCTCCTTGATGTATAAAGCAGCAAGAACATCAACTGACCATCAGCTCTTTATTGGCAAGAAGTGTACCGACTTGGTCAATCAGTCGATAATAACCCATATTCCATCATGTCCTCCTTTCGATTTACACAGACCCATAATGAAGTCCATATCGATATCCTCCCACTTCTACTTGGAAATATCAAGAGGATGTAGCTTACCGACAGACTTTTGGTGTTCTGCCTTGACCTGTTGGCATGTGAGACAGTGAGACACGAAGTTTTCTACTTCTCATTTCATGTTGGGCCACCAAAAGGTCCTCTTCAAATCCTGGTACATCTTAGTAGATCCTGGATGAATAGTGTACCTTGATCTATGAGCTTCATCTAAGATCTTCTTCTTTAGTTCCAGACAATCTGATATACAAGTTCTATTTCGGAACAACAATCTTCCATCCGATGCCATCTTGAAATCAGATTGCTCTTCAATTTTGCCCTTGATTTCCACTAATGTTGGGTCATTGTCTTGAAGTCCTTGTATTTCAGAAAGTAGTTCTGGTTGTATGCTCATGTGTGATAATGTAACATATCTGCTCTCCTTGTCCATGCTTATATTAAGCCTAGAAAATTGTTCTAGTAACTTCCATTCTTGAATCATACAATTGGCTCATATTGCTCTCGACT
This sequence comes from Amorphophallus titanum, assembly GCA_024336825.1. NCBI lineage: Eukaryota > Viridiplantae > Streptophyta > Magnoliopsida > Alismatales > Araceae > Amorphophallus > Amorphophallus titanum. The sequence goes on along the minus strand of JANBPO010002988.1, from coordinate 3,306,705 downwards.
TTTGACTGAGGGCTCAGCTATAGGATTCCCCTTTCTAGGATGATATTGTATGGTAAAGTCGAAGTCCCCTGACGTCTTACACCGCGTCACAAGTGTCTAGCTACAACGTCCCGGGCGCGAGACTCAGACACGCACAGTAACCAGAAGTACCACAAAATAAGGGCTAGCTGAGGTCGCACTCATCAGCGCGGGTCCAAACCGTCAGCCTCATGTGCACACTCAGACCATACGCCCTAGGTCTGTCCTCTAGCAGGTAATTCCCCTACCAGCCCAGACTCGGTGGTATGTGGGGGCCCTACGGTAATCAGCCTACTCACCGTCTCTCTCGGGTGCGCCGCACCAGTGCTCCCAGTGGGCCGACACACGTGTGCCGTGGAAGCTACGACTAGTGGATGGGTCACCAGAAGAACAGACTCTGAAGTCACGAAAAAATGACTTTGGAGGTAGACAAGTTTAAGGATCACTCCTCATACAACACCGACTCATGGTGACGTAAGCCAAAGACGTCACACCCCGGGACTCGAATCGGCCGAGAAAGAAACACCGGTTAGACAAACCCTATAAGCGGCCCACCCTGGGCCGCTCAAAGGACACATGGCCAGGAACTGGCTGCTCCAGGGATTGGATGGTCGACGGTGGACCGTTCTGCTCCTGGTCCAAACGAAAAACACAACGGCTATTCCCTAGCCGTACAACAAAAGAATGGCTAACCCTTAGCCACTCGTGGGGGATGGATGGTCCAACCCAGCCGTTCATCATCCTAATGGTGCAAAAAATGGGCGGCTAGCCCCTAGCCGCTCAAGGGAAGAGTGGCTAGAACCCTACCGCTCAAGGCATGAGCGGACCCACCCAAGCCGCTCATCCTACCAACGGTACAAAGTGATGAATGGCCAGCCCTTGGCCGCTCATGGGGACATGCAGCTAGCCCCTAGCCGCTCACCCTGATGCACTGTGCAACGGTAACAAGCCAACGGTCAAAAATCCACAAGATGAATGGTTGGCCTTGGGCCGCTCATGGGTTACACGGTCGCTTAACCGACCGTGTAAGCCCCGTTGCGCTCCAAGCCGAAAGGCGGTCAAGACTGGGCCACGCATGAGGATAAACGGGCCGTTGCTTGGCCGTTTATCCCTCTCCGGCGTGAAAATGGCGAACTCGCCAAAATTCACCATTTTCAACCCCAAACAAGCCCCATTGAGGAGGAAACGAAAGGAAATCGACCCCCATGCCCCCTAGCATGATTCTACGCCTCTAAAATGCGGAATCGCGAGCTAAAACGATGGATCGGGTGGCCATCCCCAAAGTATGGTTTTCCCTCCTGACATGAAAAACCTCGCCTCTCGGCCTCACCTCGGGCTAAAAATCACGGGAAAGGAAGACGATGAGCTAGGGGATGTCACCCTACCTCCGTTCCATGTCAAGGCGCTCTGGATCGAGCTCAAATCGTAAAGATCACCGTGAGAAATCCTCATTCTTCACGCTTCCCACGAACACTACACGTCACCGCGATGGTCTCACCGCTGCCCAAGTCATCGCGCCGTCGCCCCGCTACCATCTGCAGCTAGAGAGAGGCCCACCGCGGTCGCCGTTGGTCGAAGAGAGGAAGAGGGGGCGGTGGTCACGGTTGGGGATGAAGAAGAGGAAGGAAGAAGAAGAAGAAGGAAAAGAAAAAAGGGAAATGGGGTTTAAATAGAAATTTTAGAAAATAAAAAATATCAAAAAATAAAAAAATATATTTTCTTGATCCTCCAGAATGAAGAGACTCTATTCCTTCCCAAAGGATAAGACTCGGGTCCTCTTTGATTGGGTGACCAGATACAACAAGATCACTCTCCCAGAGCCGAAGAGACCTGACGATGCCAAGAAGAAAGATGATCCTCGATACTATCAACACCATCAGATGCTTGGACACTCCATCGAAGACTGTTATGTGTTCAAAGACATCATTGAAGGTATCATCAAGAAGGGAGAGCTCCAAATGGACAAACACAAGGTAGACCCACCACGCCCTCATGAGATGTCTGTGATGGGGGCAACAACCAATATGATTTTTTTATATCAACAATTACCTGAGCAGGTGTTAGAAGCTTGTATAAACACACCTATGAGGCATTCGTCCTAACCCCTACAAAGGACTAGGGAAGTTGGCAGATGGTGCCAAAGAAGGCAAGAAGAAAGTCGGCATCCTGCCCTACCCCAGGAGTCTGAATTCATGGCATTATGCCTCGGCCAGCTCCACCTGCCGTGACTCTGGTTTGGTATGAGATGACCCCTCAAATGGTCATCCAAAGGCCAACTGATAACAAGAAGAAGCATATCCTGTTGTGGATGCAAAAGCAAACCAGCCCGACAATCAGACGACTGTAGGCGATCATCGACGCATTGGAGGAATATGAACAACCCAAGATCTAGCTAGCGCAGCTGAAGGAGTATGTCCCCGGGAGCACCTGGAGTCCCTTAGGCTAGATCAAGAAGCTATAGATGAAATGTTGAGGAAATTCACCTCAAAAGATGCTCCATGCTAGCAGATGCCAACCGAAAAGAAAAAGAAAAAGTCAAAGAATAAAAGAAAATGCAGCATTGTATCCTGCAATACTTGGTCGGCTTTGTTTAACTTAGCCTAGAACCCCAAAGAAGAAGATGTAGAAATATGCTTCACGCCAGCCAAAGCAAATCAGGCCGAAGCTTTCACCTCCCAACACGTCGCTAGATCTGGGAAGAGGTGGGGACGTGTACCTCTGGCTAATCACAATATTATGTTCAGGGGTAAACAGCTGTATCAAATCCCCAAACCTGAAGTGAAAGGCATGAGAGTCCCGTCTCTATCGGGCCTCCATCCCAAAGATACAATCGGCAAAGTGGTCCCCTCGTGCACCAAATTTTTGCTCACAAAGAATAACAAACAACCATGCTAGCAGGCCAGGTCAAAGGCCAATAGCACTCCCATGTGGGCCTCGAGTCCACTGCTTCCGACAGATAAGGGCGATGAAACTACCCCTGTTGCCAAGCCCGTACAGATAAAAGAACCAAATGATCAGATATTTCAGGGACAGGCGGCCCCTAAAGAGGAAGATAAAATATCTTCTCCGCTGACTCCTTTGGCACAGAAACACGACAAGCACAGCAAAGCTGAAGAAGCCAGGTTGGCCAACATCAGAGCCGGCAACAAGATAATGAGGCAATTGAAAAGGATCTTGGTAAGATTTAGTGTTTGGGAGATACTTTTTCTAGATGAAGAAACCCGACATGTCACGCCCCGAGCGCGGAAGATTACCTGGAAGTGGCGTGACGATGTCTATAACATTCATGTCAATCAGAGCGTAGTGCATTCAACACATACAGACAGAGTGCGTAAGATAGAAATAACCCAAATCTTTATTTAATCATAACCATGTTTCTTCCAAATAGTATGAAGACTAAATGAGAAGAATTGTTCGTACTCATCATCTGAGTCTCTTGATCGACCCGCTTGTATAACTGTTCACGCCTTGATATTTCTGCCTTGTTTAGGGCGTGACAGATCGCATGCCAAGGATGTCATTTTCACGTGAAATGCCACACGAATGCATGTTGGGTTCACAAAATCTTGAACGGTGAACACCGCACCCCATGCCTCGATCCACGGCCCATCTTCATCCTCCTCACCCTTATGCCATCCTCGCCTGTCCCTCCTCCTCCACTATTAGTGTAACAACCCAGTTTCCCGAATACCAGTAACCCAATATCCAAAGACTCGGGGATGCCACCCAAGAGCTGATGAGGCTCCGAAAGGGTTGGAAAAGAGGTTGTAGTGTACAAAGATCTACAATCACATGCGTAATTTTAAGAAAATATTACATTAAGTAGAAGTAAAATTTACATTATCAAAGTGTTATAATTATACAATAGTCTAGAAGTAAAGAGTACAAGCCCAAAAGTATAAAGTAACAAAAGAGTACAACTACACGGGACATACCCCAGAGTGGACCATGCTGGATCTACTACTGGCCGCCAAAACCACGTGGAAAACATGATGACTACTGCGCCTCACCTGAAAATCAAAGGGTGAGTCTCATTTCATGGACTCAATAGGGGTCCTGTAGATCCCTACCTCATAGCTAAAAAGTGGAAGAGAAATAGTTAATTATGAAGAAATAACTAACTAGCTTGCAACTATAACAATTTAAGAAAGCTGTATAGAGATAGCAATTAAAAGATAGCTAATTAAACATGAACACAAGAATCACACGTTCACCATTAGAGTTAACTTTTCACAAATTAAGTGACAAGAGAAAGAACAATCACTAGAAGAAAGACCAGATGCATCCACTGACGACTTACACTGCACCTCAGGTGTCTCCCACTCGCCTTAACATAGTAACTGAGACACCGTAACTATAACCAAAGACAAGGACTAGTCAGGGTCATACTCGTCAATGGAAGTCCATGCCCCTGACCACATGTGCACACACAAGCTCAATGCCTTGAGCCAGGTCTCTAGCTAATTTTTCCCCCCAGTTGGAAACTATTGTAAAGCAAGGGGGCCCACGGGAACTAGCCTAAAAACCATGCACCGGGACTGCCCCGCCGCCTCTCCTTGATGGGCTGACTCTAAGGGTCGTTGGGCTACGACTAGTGGATCAGTCACAAAGAAAGGGAAAATCACTCAAAATGGGGAAATAAACATGTTATAAGTCAGCAAACAATGCAAAACTATTAATAACTTAACCATAGATGCATGACCAAATGACATAATAGGCATAAATGGGTCTGTCAGGAACACGCAGGACACTCAGGGCGCATTACCAGATTAATGCGGCGAAGTCATTAGTGTGTTAATGTGTTCGTCCATTAACGCGGCGGAAGTCTTTACCGCGTTAGGAGTTGACGCGGTGGTCCTCATGACCGCGTCATTTACTACCTTCGAAAAACCCATTAGCATGGAACGCGGATCCACGATACGGCGCGTTAAGCCATATCGCGGTGCCACCCTGCTGTGCATTCTCGGAGAATGCGGCCAGTAGTTGTGCCACATTCTACGCAGCACTCCGACCCTATTCTAACCTCTCCTCCGTGGGGGGGCCGGGGGGGGGGGGGGGGGGGGGGGGGGGGGGGGGGGGGGGGGGGGGGGGGGGTCAGGAATTAACATGTCATCCTCTATAAATGTAATAGCTGGCCCAGAGTTAACCTCTGTCAGGAATGCTTCATACTGAGCCGGTGACTGTAGAGCATCAATAATTGCTTGGCGAGCTTCCTCGCTCAAGGAAAGAATTTCCCATATAGAAAATCTTGTGGGGAGCTTCTTCAACATCTTCATAATTCGACTGCCCACTCGAACGTTGGACAATCGCATCTCCTCTACCCAGCGAGGTTTTGGAGGCTCATGGGGAGCTTGTGGCATGGCTTGCCCTTCTTTTGCTTCCTCCTTTTGAGGGGACTGTTGGGGAGTCTCCATTGGGGAGGTCACCTCCAGTGCTGAGGGAAGATCGATGCCTGCTTTATTCTTCTTCTTGAGCATCGCGGCAGATGGTTGACAGGGATTTTTGTCTTCAATACTAGTGCTCTGCGTCAGCCGTTTGCCCTCTAGGATGGACAGGAATTCAATAAATGACAGAGCTTCATCACCTTCCTCTGCTTTTGCATAGAGGCCTGACGGGGGAGGAATTTTAATGCCCTGGACTTCTAGCTCTGGTATTTGGTAGGGTTGCTCACCCGTGAAGATAATATTGTCATTAGCTGGAGGCAGGCGCCCCCACTTTCTCCCAGAGTGGGTAGCATGCATTGGGGTTGAGGCCTCAGCTTGATTTGCTTCTAGTGGTGGAGTGGAAGGTTCCCTTTCATCCTCTTCCCCTGGCAGGGTGAACAGTGCTGATAGAGCATTACATTGCATTATGACTATTTTCCTCTTGCTCTTTGATTTATTCTTTTTTTGATGTCTTGACTTAGCCAGCTTGTGCCCCCAGAAGAGGTCAGCTTCAGCTTCTTCTGGCTTCTTTTCTGGTTGCTCTTTGATGGTCAATTCCCTAGCTGTTTCTAGAGGCTATGATCTTTCACCAATATCAGCTTTGGCTCAGGCTATTCATATTTATCGAGCTAGTTAATATATTGCTGCAGATGCCTCACCTCGGGGCTTATCTCCTTATGAATAGGCAGCAGAGTTTGCTTCCTCTAATTGTGAGTAAATATTCAGATGACCGGCGGCGCCTCCGTAGTGTGCCATACATGGTTTATTGGATGCGAGGTCTGTTTTGGAGTGACACATCGAATAGAGGCACCCGATGCTTTACAGACTGATGGCCTTCTTTTAGTCTTGGCCAGTACTGTCTACCATCCCGCCTGTTCCTTGATTGGAGTAAGAAAGCATGCTTCATATGTACGTTGTGTGCAAGCTTTAGTAGCTTCTTCAGGCAATTACTGGTACATGGAAATCATATTGACAGTTTGTCTCATCATTGGAGGCTCATGGGGGCGTGGAGGATCCACTTGGTGCTCCCCCATTTGTACCTCCCCTTTCCGGATCATACTTTCCATGACATCCTTGAAGACATAACAGTTTTCGATGACATGCCAAAGTGCCCAGTGATACAAACAGAACATGGGGTCATCCTTCTTTGTTGCATCGACAGCTCTTTTTGGCTCGGGCAGTGTTATCTTATTATATTTATACACCCATTCAAACAATGCCTATGTCTTCTCTTTGGGAAACGAGTATGATTTCTTCATTTTGATTCTCAGAGAGATAGCTTGTTTCTTTTCTATCATCTCTATTGGCAGAGGGGTAGCTGCTACTTTGGCCTTTTCTTTTTGCTGATCAATATAATATTAATATTTAAACTTTATGATAAAATCCTGGGCACTACACCCTCTCCCCCTTAAAAGGAACTTCGTCCCTGAAGTTAAGAGCAAGATACATACTGAATAGATGGGGACATTTTTTCTTCATCTCCACTTCAAGTTCCCATGATGCTTCTTCTTGAGAGAAATTTCTCCATAGGACCTTCACTAACGGAATAGTCTTTGATCTAAGAACCTGCTCCTTACGATCCAAAATCCTGACCGGTCACTTTTCATAAGACAGGTCCAGTTGGAACTCCAAGTCTTCATAACTGATGATGTGTGTAGGATCGTGGACATACTTACGGAGCATAGACACGTGAAACACTAGGTGAATTGCTACCATAGATGGAGGTAGTGCTAATCGATATGCCACATTACCCACTTGCTCTAAAATCTCAAAAGGTTCGATAAATCTCGGATGCAACTTTCCCTGCTTGCCAAATCTTGACACTCCCTTGGTAGGTGAAACCTTGAGGAAAACATACTTGCCAATTTCAAAAGTCAAGTCTTTCCTTCTATTGTCTGCATAACTCTTCTGTCGATCTTGCACTGCCTTCAGTCATTGCCAGATCAATTGAATCTTCTCAGATGTTTCTTGCACCACCTCAGGACCAATCAACTGACTATCACCAATCTCTTCCCAACACAAAGGAGATCTGCATGGTCTTCCATACAAAGCTTCAAATGGATCCATGCCTATACTTGCATGAAAACTATTGTTATAGGCAAACCCTACCAAAGGTAGGTGTCGCTCCCAATCACCCTTCCAATCAAGTATGCAACTTCTCAACATATCCTCTAGTGTCCGAATAGCCCTCTCGGACTGGCCATCCGTTTGAGGATGATAAGCCAAGCTAAGCTTCAATTGAGACCCAAAGGCGTTCTGCAATCCTTGCCAAAGTCTCCATGTGAAGTGAGGATCTCGGTCTAAAATGATGGACTTCGGGACTCCATGCAATCTGACAATATTTTCAACATATAAACGCGCCAGACTTTCCACAAATTGCTTCTTCTTCATGGCCAGAAAATTCACGGTCTTTGAGAACCGATCTATAATCACCCAAATGGAATCATTGCCCCTGAAGGACCTGGGCAATCTTGTGACGAAATCCATTGTGATATCTTCCCATTTCCATTGAGGTATCTCAATTCTTTGCATTAAGTCAGATAGCCTTTGATTCTCAGCCTTCACTTGTTAGCAAATCAAATATTTGGCCACAAACTTAGCCACATCCTTCTTCACACCTTGCCACCAAAATGTTCGCTTTAAGTCTTGATACATTTTGCTATTACGAGGATGAATGGAGAACCTTGACCGGTGAGCTTCTTCCAAAACTTCACTTTTCAAAACTGCCACATCTGGTACACAGATTCTATGCTAAAATTTAACAACACCCTCCTCATCACGAGCAATACCTACCTTACCAGCCATTCCTTGTAATCGAGGATCATCTCGCTGAGCCTCCACTACATGATCCACAACCGTAGGCGTGAGGGATAACTGGGCAACAAAAGCTTGACAAAGTTGTGGCTCTATCAATGTTAAAGAATGAACAGCATCTTCAATCATCTTCCAATATTTTTGCATTAGTGTTCTCTTTCGGCTAAGAGCATCGGCTACCACATTTGCCTCCCTGGGATGATATAGTAGCTCAAAGTCATAGTCCTTCAGAAATTCTACCCACCTCCTCCAACGCAAGTTCAACTCCTTTTGCGAGAACAAGTACTTGAGACTCTTATGGTCCATAAAAACTTCAAATTTGACTCCTTAAAGATAGTGCCTCCAAATTTTTAGTGCATGAACAACAACTACCAATTCCAGATCATGCGTAGGGTAGTTCTCCTCATGTTCCTTCAATTGTGAAGAAGCATATGCCACAACCCTACCATTTTGCATTAAGACACAACCAACTCTGATTCTTGAAGCATCAGTATAAAGAGTGAACATGTCGATGCTATTGGGCAGGACCAAAAGTGGAGTGGATGCCAAACAATTCTTCAACTCTTGGAAACTTCGCTCACAGTCCTCAGACCATATGAACTTCACTCCTTTCCTTGTTAATCTCGTCAAGGGTGCAGTAATTGAAGCAAAGCCTTTAATAAATTTCTGATAATATCTAGCCAACCCTAGGAAACTCTGAATTTCAATGGGAGTCTTCAGAGCCTCCCACTCCAACACAACTTGGACCTTCGATGGATCGACAGCTACGCCATTGTCAGATATTACATGGCCAAGAAATTGAACCTCCTTGAGCTAGTAGTCACACTTGCTGAACTTTGCATACTGCTTGTGCGTCCGAAGAGTCTCCAAAATAACCTTCAAATGCTCTCAGTGAGACACTTCATTAGGGAAATAAATCAGCACATCATCAATAAATACAACCACAAAGCTATCCAAATAGGGCTTAAACACTCGGTTCATTAGGCCCATAAATGCTGCCGGGGCATTCGTTAGACCAAAGGGTAGAACCAAGAATTCATAGTACCCATATCTGGTTCGGAAACCTGTCTTCGAAGTATCCTCCTTCTTAATTCGAAGATGATGATATCCTGATCGCAAATCAATCTTCGAAAATACCATGGCACCTTACAATTGATCAAAGAGATCATCAATACGACGTAGAGGATAGCGGTTCTTTACCGTTACCTGGTTGAGCTTCCAATAATCAATATAGAGTCGAAGTGATCCATCCTTCTTCCTCACAAATAGAATTGGGGCTCCCCAAGGCGAGTCACTTGGTAGAATGAAGCCTTTGTCCAATAGCTCTTGCAGCTGTTTCCTTAACTCAGCCAACTCTGTTGGTGCCATTCGATAACATGCTTTAGAAATCAGTGCCGTACCGGGTAGAAGATCAATAGAGAATTCGATCTCCCGGATAGGTGACAACCCTGGCAAATCCTCCAGAAAGACATCGGGGAAGTCTCGAACCACTTTAATCCTCTCTAATGATGGCGCTTCCTTGACTTTTTCTCTGGTTACTACACAGGCTAGAAAGGCACTGCAGCCTTTGTACAATTATCTGGCTACCTTCATGGCTGAGACCATGAACTTTCCTAACCCAAACTTTGGTAAAAGGTGGAAGAACTCCTTCTCGCTAGGAATGCAAAAAACAACCCGCTTCTTGTGGCAATCCATGAGAGCATAATGTCTCTCCAGCCAATCTAGACCAAGAATAACATCATAGTCCTTCATCTTCAAAAGATAGAAGTGGCCTGGCAATTCCAGCACTTCAACATTTACAGGCAAGGAAGGATAACTCTTGGTAGTGGACAATGCTCCTGTTGGCGTGTGTACTAGAAGGGGCACATCTAAATCCTTTGCCATCAAACCCAACTTATCATGCAATATTTTTGAAAACTGATCGGACACGAATGAATGAGTAGCACCAGTGTCAAATAGGGCTCTAGCATAGAAGCCTGATATAAAAAGCGTACCTTCAGTCACATGGTCCGCTTGCTCCGCAACTAGTGGTTGGCTCTCCCCCTTAAAAGATGGTAGGTTCATCTGTCGAAACTGCTCCATGGCCAATGGCCTGTCAATGACCCTTTGAACTAACTCCGGTTGCGGTGGAGCCTAAGTCAAGAACACCATAGGTTACTTACCCGGCCCACTCAAATAAAGCTACGCACTCCAAACAATCTACCATACCCGGGCTTGAGCCTGAACTTGAGCTTGCAATGCAGTTTGCATGTCGACCGGGGTTTGCATCATCCACACCAATCCTTGCATGAACGTACCATAATCCACCAATGCCGGCGGCACCGGCAATCCTTGTTGACCTTCACCACCATCTCTCCTCGACTCCTCCTCACGAGCAGGGGCAGCAGCACGGTGACCCTGGGATGCTATAACCTTATGAACATAGTGGATTAATGAGGTTGAGTTTCTTCATTACTACGTCATTCTCTATAGTTATATTTTCTGCTCAATTAACTTGTGAAGCTATCTAGATTTTGGGATAGGAATCTAGTTGATGGATTGTTTACTTATGTAAATTCTCAACCTTTGGCTCTGATACCACTCTCTGTAACACCACACTTTATATTCTGGTTCAGTTTCTAACTCTCATCGGATTTAGGAGAGATACCACAGTGGGAAAAACCCAACAGAATAGAACTCTCTCTTTTATGGATGGTTTCTCTGGTTATAATCAGATCCGCTTGGCTGAGGAGGATTAAGAGAAGACCTCTTTTACTGCACCATGGGGCACATATTATTATGTGGTCATGTCATTCGGACTCAAGAATGCCGAAGCCATCTATCATAGGGCTATGATGGCCATTTTTCATGATATGATCTACATTTATATCGAGGTGTATGTCGATGACCTGGTAGTGAAATCAAGGATGAGGATCAAGCATCCTGGGGTTCTGGCTAAGGTCTTGCAAAGAGCACGAGAATACCAATTGAAAATGAACCCTAAGAAGTGTGTATTTGGCATTTCGTCAGGGAAACTGCTTGGATTCATCGTAAGTAAGTGGAGTATCGAGATCGATCCCAATAAGGCACAAGCAATAAAAGAGATGCCTCCTCCCAAGAATTTAAAGGAAGTTCAAGGATTAATAGGGAGGTTGTAATTTATACGTCGATTTATCTCCCAATACTCACAAAGGTGTAGGCCGTTCTACGAGCTTACTAAGCCGAGAGTCAAGTTCAATTGGGATGACAAGTGTGGGGCAGCTTTTGACGGATTGAAAGATTATCTCTCAAATCCTCCTGTCCTGAGGTCGCCAATTCTAGGCAAACCACTTGTCCTTTATGTTTCCGTCTTGGATGATTCAGTAGGTGCTGTCCTTGTGCAAGTTGATGAGGAAAATAAGGAAAGGACAGTCTACTACTTGTCTAAGCTCCTTAACTCCTGTGAGCAAAAATACACAGCTATCGAAAGACCTGTGCAGCCTTAGTCTGGATAGTTCAGAAACTTAAGCACTATTTCTTAGCTCACGAGGTTCATCTCATCGCTCGCATGAATCCCATCAAATTCCTTCTCGAAAAATCTGTCCTCACTGAACGATTAGCACGATGGCAAAGTTTTCTCTCCCAATTTGACATCACTTACATTCAGCAGAAGGTGATTAAAGGCTATGTCATCGCAGAACATCTTGCTCATCATCCCCTACCTCGATTTGACCCTGTCTGCTTAGAGTCTCCAGACGAGGAACTGATGTTCGTTAATCAACCTTTAGATCCGATGTGGACATTACATTTTGATGGAGCTCTGAATTATCATGGGAGGGGGATCGGTGTGGTCGTTTTAACACCTAAAGGTATCACCATTCCTTTTGCTTCTCAGCTTGCCTTCCCTATTACAAATAATATAGCTGAGTATGTGGCTCTTCTGACCAGATTACAGATCGCCCATCAATTTGGTGTTACCCAGTTACGCATTGTTGGTGATAGTCAGCTCATTCTGTGCTAAGTGCTTGTCAAATGTCGCGCGATCGACCCTAAACTCAAACCCTACCAGGAACTCACTTCTGCTTATGCTAAGCTATTCACTAAGCTAATCTTCGTCCATGTTCCTCGCAGCCAGAACATCTTAACTGACGCTCTTGCTTCACTGGCTTCCATCTTGATTTTTCTCCCCGAACGAGACTTCCATTCTGCTCTCATTCACAAGCGCCACACTCCCGCCATCAAGGATCCTGCATTTCTTATTGTTAAGGAGAAGGTGCTTAAGAAGCTTAAGGACGAAGAGATCATTGAAAATAAGGAGATCATGCTTATTAATCTAGAACAAGAGCTGGCTGATGAAAAAAAACCATGGTACTATGAGATTGCTAAGTATTGTCATGATAAATAAAAAATAGGGTTAAAAATAGAGAGGCCCTGTTGGCCTTGTCCCTATAATTGGGCAAGGGCAAAAATGGCTGTAACCCGGCTGCAGCGAAAACCCGAAAGGGCGCTGCAGGAAAAATAGGGTACCCCGCCACGTGAAAATCCGAAAGGGCACGTGGGCAAAAACAAGAGGGGGCTGACTTCGGTAAAAATCTGAAAGGGCGCTTAAGTCAGTAAAGTGGTAATTTGAAAGTTCCTCTTTACTCTCCTCCTAATGAAACTCCGAAAAGGACAATCATCAAAATGTCCCACCGGAGATCCTATAATAAAGCCGCGTTCCGCCCTTGTCATCATCGGCAAGATCGGTAGACATTTTCTCTTAACTTGGACCTTTCATCCTTGTTAATGAATAAAATCTCGCTTCGACATTTAACCAATGCTGACGAATAAACCCGCGTTCGGCCCTTGTCATCATCGGTAAGATCGGTCAACATCTTCCCTTAACTTGGACATTTCATCCCTGTTAATGAATAAACCATTGCTTCAGCATTTAACCAATGCTGACGAATAAACCTGCGTTCGGCCCTTGTCATCATCGGCAAGATCGGTCGACATTTTTTCTTAACTTGGACCTTTCGTCCTTGTTAATGAATAAACCCTTCGACATTTAACCAATGCTGACGAATAAACCCACGTTCGGCCCTTGTCATCATCGGCAAGATCGGTCGTCATCTTCCCTTAATAAACCCGCCTTCAGGAATGGGGGACAGGCAGTCGGAGTTGTCGCTGCTGCGGCCACTCTGGAATTTTGCGGATGATGAGACCAGTTGGAAAATCTTTGTAGTTGGTTCAGGATGACGTCTGAATTTTGCCGAATTCCCTGGTCGCCAGTGCTGGTCGGGGACAGGTCGCAAACGGGCCTTTGATTTCTGGTTCTGACAGTAGAGGGACCTCAGCAGTAGGAAGAAGAGGCCGCCACAAGCGCTCCCGAACTCTGATTTGAGCATGGTAGGAGTCTTTGGAACCATCGTCGAGTCCTCTTAGAAATGACACCTATGGGAATGCCAGCAGAGGTCAGATATGACCGGGGCAGCCTGAACAGTGAACAAGTGTCTGTTCAATCTAGGAGTTGACAAAACAGAGCACCTAGGGAATAAAATTTAGAAAACCCTCTTCCGGATGCCGAACAGGATGCCGCTTTTTGGTGATGGAAGATGACTTGTGGTCGAAGCTCTCGTCCAAGTGGCGCCTCCAGAACCTGAGGGATGTGGCCGTGGGAGCTTCTGGAAGTGGCTTCAGGTTGCTTGCAGGGCCTTTACTGTGCAGTCGGAGAAGAATGACTCTTTCGGGCAGCTGGGGTGTCAGATGCCGGCAAGACCACCTCAGCTACGAAGCAGACTTGACGAACTTTCCAACAATATAGGGCTTGCCACCAGAAACTTTGAGCTGCTATCGTGGTTGATCTTGAAACTTGTGGCTCTATTACTGCCAGCGACCCTGGACTGGGCCTGAAGCTGCAAGAAATATGATTGATAGGGTGGGGGAGGTTAGGAGGGCGATGGGGTTGGATAATGGCTGTGGGGAGGGGAGGGGAGTGGTTGGAGGACTGATGGGGAGTTGAGTGATCAATGGTGTGGGCGAAGCTGGCTGGAGATTGCAGTGTGATGGCTGGGTGAGCACAAGAGAGGGGGTGGAATGGGGTTGGTACGCGCAGCCCCTCTGAGTTCAATCAAGTAATTCCACAGTTCTTCATACTCTTCCCTATTCTCATCGGTGGTCATAGCCTCAAGTTTAGCCTTGAGTTCACCAATGGAAATTAGGGAACGTATAATCTTAGGGGACTCAATAAAAGTTGGTGCAGTGGGGTTAAATACAATGTCGAGAGGATTAATGCGACGCACCATGGGTCCCACATATCCCGCCTGTATCTTGTCATCTCGTTCCACTCTCTGGTCCAACCACTCAACCAGAGCAAAGCAGTTGCCATAGTCAATGTAGTCCAAGATGCACTTTGACATCTCAGCCTTCCACTGTGGTTGCTGGATGACCCAGTTCATGTAGTTCAGGATAGCTTCTCTCTTCTCCAGAGAGTTGCTCTCTTCATTGTCCGCTAACCAATCGATGCTCTTACGCTTGGGGAACTCCACAGCCATGTAGTTGGCGTAGAGGTTATCCCTAATCTGCGTTAGCTTTGGAATGGTTGGGCTGGTAGAAGGTCTTGCATATAATTTGTTAAGTATTAGCCAGCTTTATGATAAAAGTCATAGGGTAGTTTTTGACTCTACTAGTTGCCACATTTATCAGTCTAATTCTGATAATGTTAAATTTTCTGACAAAAGAGTCAATAACATTTACTTAGTTGACCTAGATGATGTACCACATTCAAACTTGTGCCTTGCTGCTAACAAAGATGACCTAGCCTATCTTTGGCATCGTAGAGTAGGTCATACTAGTTACACAGTGCTACACAAACTGAATAAGCACTGCATGGTCAGAGGGCTTCCTGAAATATCATTTAAGATTGATAATGTTGTATGTGAGGCTTGCACTCATTCAAAACAGACCAGAAAGTCATTCAAGTCTCGAACAGAAAACCTATCATCTAAACCATATGAGCTGATTCACATGGATCTCTTTGGACCTACTAGAACAGCCAGTTTATCAAATAGATTATATGATTTTATGTTGGTTGATGATTTCTCTAGGTTCACTTGGGTGTTTTTCCTCACACACAAACATGAAGCATTTAATGAATTTCAGGAGTTCTATTTAAGAATAAAATAGAATAATGACAATTCTATTCAGAGTATTTTGTCTGATCATGGTGGTGAGTTTGATAACTCACAGTTTGATGACTTCTGCAGGAATAATGGTATAAATCACAGGTTCTCTTGGTAGATGCCTAATTTTGGACATCCTGCGGACCATGTCTAGCCATCATAGAAGTGACATTCTTTTCCTTGGTTGATTAAGAGTGTGGAGCCTTAGCCTTGTTTAGGTAAGCTCCACCTTGTCCCTTCGCGGATCCAACTGATCCCACTGATCCCACTGATCCCTGGAAGTCCAGATAGCTGGCCGCCCATAACCCAGGGAGGCCAGATGACTGGCCGCCCAGCCCATTCCTGGGTGACCACAGAGTTGGCTGCCCACATCCCAAGGTGGCCACATGGGTGGCCACCCAGCCTCCAAGAAGGCTAGACTATTGGCCGCCATCACCCTCAAGACGGCCATCGTTCTCGCCACCTAGCTCCTTGGACAGCCAGAACCTTGGCCGCCTCCTGTCAAATGTCAGTCAACTCCACGTTTCAGCCCACTCCAGGCATGTCCTCCGAAACCGCTCCCACTCCGGGAGGTTCGAGACCCACGTAGCCTCACACGCACGTTGAATCTATAAATTCAGGTGACATATGGTTGTGCATTTGTTGGTACTGCTGTCAGAAAATAACTCTTCATGCTTGCAGGGAAATGTGGCAAAATCTCTTGATATTTGTCTCTGATTATGAGAAAGTAGTAGAAAAGAAGCTGATCCAACAGTCATGTTAGAACCCGTCAATTTCAACCATTCTGCTGAAAGTGCAATGCGACATAGATGCAGTTCTGGAGTCAGAAGCAGACATTTCAGTGATGTAACATTTATAGATTTTAAAGCATGCTTGCGCCTCTGTCTCTTATGATGTGGACTCTGCCAGGGGCCAGAAAAAAGACCATGGCTATTATGTTCACTCTGTAAAATCTGGTGGACAATAGAGAGGATGTAGTTTTTCCTGTTGTCCTTTGAATGAAGGACCACCATTCTATTTCTCAAACCAATCAAAACTTTAGTTTCTATTGTCTGAAGCAAACATTCTTGTTCACTAGGATTTTTTTCTGCAAGCAAAGCATCAACCACAACTTTCCTTCCGTGCATTTGTAGGTAACTTCTGAATAGCAGCCCAATAACGATTTATTGCTTTCTTATATATTGCCCTTAGATGACCTGTCATTATGTCTTCAGCAGGCACCTGGCAGTCCTTTGTGACATTGCCAGATGATTTACTTGTTAGCTTCTTGACGACTGATGAGATAATATGACCAAACTATAACGATTCATATAATCACCAATATCTGCATGCTCTTGGGTTGTATTTTTTAATCTCCCCAGATGCCAATGCCATATGATCTACATTCTGATGTTCATTTTTGCTTGTCCTGCATGAGTACACTGCATTTTGAGGATAAATCTACATCACTATTATCAGTGGAGCTGATAATGTAATCTGCCTCAATTTTTTTGCAATGTAGGAATAATAATGTAATCATGGACTTTATCTGAAGCCTTAAAACCTTCAGGAAAGGCATTGGGACAGGTAAGCCCATAAAGTTGAGTTGTAGCTGCTGGCCCAAACTTGGATGACTCTGAAGCTGTACAATGATGGGAATGGTCATGAGGTGGACTCGAATTGCTCCTTCTCTATCATGTTTTCCCCTTGAGCCATTTCATCTTTCGAAGATGACATCATTTGCAAAGCAAATTGGTGGATAGCATCCACATGCCCTCCATGACTGTTCCAGCCAATATGGGGTCCAGATCCAGCAGGCTGCCTCAGGTGACTCTGAACTTTACAAATTTGGCAGTTCCCAGCTTCTTCCCTTTCGAGTACAACTTTATTGCAGCGGCCAAAGGGTTCTGATCCAATTTTTTTGAAAGGAGTGAGGATAGTATTCTTTGCCTTCTGGGCATTTTTTTTCTGATGTGCCAAAACTTTGACCTCTGCCTTTAAGGCTTGCTTCTCTGTCTCTAGCAGAAGGCATCGGCCATCGGAATTTGCTGAACTTGCCAATATGCCAACCATCTCGCTAATAGACTTATTCTTTTTCTATGCAAAAATGTTATCAAAATGTCGAGACTGGTGAACACACTTGCATGATTGTAAAGCCACTAAACAACAATGTTGATGATGGTGGTGCCAGTGAATATGGCTTTATGCTTCCATTTTATCAATGTAAGTTCCTGAGAAAGTTTACTTTTTCAACCTGATGTTACCCATAAGTTGGTTGATTCAAACTTGCCATTTGATGGACCTTTCCACAAGAATGGACGTCTCCCATAACAACCATTAATTATTACACGTCCACATGAGTGGTCGCTCATTCTTGATCAAAATATAGCAATTAATATTAAAGAAATAGGTATTAACATCTGTTATGGAAGTCACTATTTACTGAAAATCGGAGTGAACCAACAAATAACTCAAGAATGAGAGTCTCGTACGGCAATCGCCCATAAAAATTGGCGTCGATTTTATCCGATGTAAATTCAAGAAAAATCTTAAAAAATAGGAAAACCTTCTTATTCAACTCAAAATGAAATCCACTTTGGGGCATGTTCGTGCGCGCGCCTCATGCGGGTCGCGCCGCGTCGGGGGTATGTGTTCGATGACTGGGCTTAGGGACGGGATAAGGCGATAGGGGAGACGCCAGACTCTGGCGTACTTTGGGCATCCCCTCCTATGGTCGTATCCTTCTCGGGGCAGCACCATGCACTCACCTTTTACGAAAAGTCGAGGGAGGACCAAGTGGCACGAGAGGTTTCCTGATTTTGAGGGAAACATGGCTGGGGTGCGGGCGTGCAGGTCGCTAACTTGACAATCACCTGGGGAACCACTGGTTGACCGGGAAGCGCCGCTAGAACGCGGCACATAGGCTCAGGAGTCGGGTGACACGTGGATGGGAGGGAGGTTCCACAGGTGCGAATGCCTAGGCGATTGTAGGGAATCATGTACTGGACGTCTTTCCCCACCGATCGCAAGTAGTCAGTGTTTATTTACATCAGATTGAATCCGAATACCTTCATTCTAAGCTGAATAGAAGCCTGGGTAAATTTGGAGTCTTGGGTGGAGAGCAAGAGGCACTTTACAGCTATGGGTTCACGCTTAACTGGGAAGTGTTTGCTGGAGTCGAAGGTACTAGACACCTGCACCAAGTGGTGCGAGAGAAGGCTGGGACCTGAGCGTGGATGTGAGAACATTCATTTAGGTGATGATATAATTTATGAGAGCCACACGGGCTTTACAGATGGGCCGTAGCGGCCAAAGATACAACTGGCGCAAGCCACGAGACATTTTCGACAAAGAGGCCGGTCCCTGGGTTAGTGCGTGATAAAATAGACATCCGCGTATTTTATAGAGATTCTCCTCGAGACAAGGGCTATGCCAGATTTGTCGAGGGAGAACTAGACTGGGTATCCGGAGGATACACTGACTGGCGACTGGGCAAGGTTCGAACACGGCTCGGGTTGAGTAGTCGAGTGCGGCCTCGTGACGGTAGGAGGTGCGACGCCCTGGCGTGTGCCTATGGCCACCTCACATGGGCACCCCCAGGATGAGAGAGTATTTTTCGTTGTCATAATACTGCATGTGTAGTGGGAATAGACTTGTGTGTCATGGCCAAATGCCGTGTGAGGGGAGTACAAGAGACATACCCTTAGCGTGCGTGAGCCGATTCACAAGTCACCCGCACACACAAATCTCCTTACTTGCTGCGCTGATGCCTTGGATGATCTCCGATTGTATGCCTTGATTGCCCCACCCCTTGAGCTTCTAAGGGGCTTTTATAGGAGAAGTTGAAGGGCCATGGAAGGATTTAGGCGGACTAGGTTGAGGGGTTGGGTTTGGTCCGCGTAAACCTTAAGAAAAATATTTTTTTTGGTTTACGGAGTGGGAGAGGGAGGGTTCAGGCGGACCAGCCCAAGGGGCTGGTCTGGTAACCTTATTGAATTAAATTATATGGGCATTCTCTCAACAATAGGATTCCTAATAGGGGTGGAATGGTGACTCGGTTGACTCTAAGTTCACTCTCTCTCACGGATGCAGCCTAGACTTGGGGTGGTACAGTACAACCTGCTCGGCGTCCGTGTGGGAATCCACAACTCACGGGGATATACGGAGGTCCCAGATAGGGTTACCTAGTCGGCTCCAAGGAATATGAAGACAAGAGGATCCCCTACCAAGGTAGGAATGCAACTAGTATGATAAACAATGTATGAACCTATGCACACCAAGGGTGAATGCAAATTCTAGCCTAAGACTAACAAACAATGCTCAACCAACGGTAGATATGACAACAACAATGCAAAGATGAATGACAACCAGGGGGAGATGAGTAGCACCGAAAATAAGTATGGAATGATATGAAATAACACATAAATGTCAATCTCGTGGCGCACTGTAGCAAATCGGCGGTCTGATGGGAGATCACATAGGAGCGGAGACGGCCTTGAGTAGGACCGCCAAGTGACAGGGAGCAATGAAATAAAAACAACACAGAACTGAAACAAACGAAAATAGTATAGACAGCAGCGTACCTGAGCGAACTGGACAGTCTGACAAATGATCGCGAAACCTAAGAAACGGCCCTGACAGGACCACAGAAAGTAACAGATCCAAAGAGATGTAATCAACAGAAATGTACCTGAGATCAAAGTACGCGGTCTATCATCTGACTGTTGGACGTTGGACACGGCCCGCAGAGGACCGCAGAAGATTGCTTACTCAGAGAAATACGAATGACAAGAACGAAAAGAATCAACGTACTCGAGACAGATGAAATGTTGTTTATCGACCGACCATTGAACACTATGAACGGCCTAGAAAGGACCGCAAGTAACCCATAGGCAGAAAGTGACAGAAAACAAACCGGCCAACCCGAGGCAACTAACAACTCACCCAAACAAAGACAAAAGAGTAGGCCAACACTATCAAAAGCATGATGGGCAGTAGGTGTCCCACCGTGATCGCCAAAAAAGGGATGTAGATATGTTCCTTTCCCTTGGGAAGAAAATGATGAATGAATGAAATGCTATGTGGGAAGAAATTGAGTGTGGGTGTGTATGTAAGTGAATGGTATGAAAAAGACAAGTGATGCAACAACCAATCACTTACATGCATAGACTAGTTGTGATCGCCACCAGGATACTGAGTGCAAAGGCGGGAGCACTACGTACCTTGGAAAGGGAGACAGATAAAGCCACTCGCCAACAGATGCAGCGCTGGTACGAGATGAAGACGGTCCTCTAGAGACCGTTGAAAGAAGTAGATGGCTGGATGATAGACCATGTACAGCGTTGGAGAGGGACACGGGAAGAAGACTTGGTTGGGGCCTAAGCGGTCCGCAGTCGGTCACGAACAGAAGTGGGACAGTCTGAGGAAGGCCGCACACCTCTTTAAATGGTCTGGGGTGAACCGCACAGAACCTTCCGATTCCAAGCCGTGGAACTTAATCCTCCACCCCCTCTAGCCGACCAGGAGGGATGGGCCTCGTGCTAAAGCTTCTGTTGACCTACAAAACAACACAAATGACTAAAAAAAGCAACCCAAATAAGTTTATGAAGTGCAATATCTATGAACGGAATGAAAAACTAAACACATAAATGGAATGGGGGATACCCAGCTCTTGCGCGGCCTTGGTCCTCCGAGTATTTATCCCCGGCCTCTCGGCCAACTGAGTTAACTCGTGAGGGTCTTTGGGGAGTCCCCCATACTGGCCGAATACACCGGCCATATTGCAGGTGAAGACCTGCATCCTTCTTCTTCGCCAATGGACCTTCCTCTTAGCTTGATCTAGGAAGGTGAGCCTTTCAAAGATAGGAACTCTTTCCTTTTCTTCTCGCCGAGGGGCGGCGTCATCAGCTTCAGCACGGAAGCCGTCTTCATATCCATTATTGTCAACTGACGACGTCACCTCCCATTCTTCTTCTTTTTCTACTGCCATTGGTGGACAATAGTCTTCTCTGACTGTGGCCACTTGGATCAGCCGTTGCTGTCCGACGGAGGGGTTGCCCAGCCCCCGAAAATAGTTTCAGACCAGAGCAATCATCTCTTCTTGACCCCGTTCCTGATGAGGCATGGGGGACAGCTATCGACCTCCCACAAGAGGGATGTAGGCGAACCGTGCCCGATTGGCGGGCTGCTAGAATCTTCGTCCCATAGCAGGGACATCGGCTTGGCGGGCACCAGCCCAGAAACTCCCGCGGCGTGGAGGTTCTGCAACTACTACTTCTTCTTTGGGGGCCAGGCCCCTCTCCTTCTTCATTCTTGATCCGTCACGAGCATGGTGGTGGCGGACTGGTGCGGCAGCTTGGTGGGCAGGTTGGACCCTCTTGGGGACCCACACCTATTTAAACTTCTTTGGCCTTGGGGCCAACTTCTTCTAGCCATGGTGGCCGGCTTCATCTCTTTCCGCCCTCCTTGCAGTGGGGGCTTGATATAAGTTGTGAACAGGGACAGCGAGGATGACCCGATTCGAGACCACCCGGGCATCGCGTCCGTCGAGGAAGATGCAGACTCCGCCGATCAGCACTGACTTTCTGGACTGGGAGAGGCGTCTGGTAACAACAGCAGAGTCCCTTCGGCATCCCCTGTGCTGGTGTCCTCCAGAACTCTTGTTAACTGGAGCGGGGCGGGTCCCAGAAATGACATGATGAACTAGGAAACTGGTTACTAGTGCTGGCTTCTTGGACGCATTTCGGCGGTGTCGAGCCTCCGAGGATGCGGTCTTCCTTGCATCTTTCTCGGCGGGCTCGGAGGGCTCCACCTCTAACATGTCAACGAAGGCTAACCCCAAAAAGTTGGGGAAGCCAACGGCAGCGGGGAAGGTACCAAACACCGTGGGCATCGCCAGGTACCTGCACGCGTAAGCTTCGATGATTGAGGTGCCGAAAATGACACCGGCCAGTCCAGTCATGGTTGCCATTAGTTGCCTGCGAAGACGAACAATGCCACGATCAGTAACCTTTGGGAGGGCCTTGGCGGCCCCAGTTTCCCGGCAAAGAGATGAAAGGTGACACTGGTCCCACCGGGCGTGCCAATGACTTGGTGACGCATTTTTTTATTATTATTATTTATTGATTATTATTGTTATTTATTGGCGTGTCAGTCACCAGGGTGACAAGTTTATTGTGCGCTCAACCTGACCCGCGTCGGGCGAGAGTGTGGTTCAGTCGGGACCAGCGGTCCGTCATACCATTAAGGCTATGGCGTTAATTACATCCCCCGCTAGGAGGAAAAATCTTTGATTAATTGCCAAGATAAAGGGGCTGCCAAGGCCGAAATAATGGATGCAGATGATCAATACAATATCAACCATTGGATCTAGGGCTAGGGATTGAAGGGCCTAGATGCTCTTCCACACTCATTGACCCAAAAAAAAAAAACTAACACTCCTAATAAAATACAAGGAGGAAGGGGCGCCCTATTGACTTTGTTGTCCTCCCTTTTGAAAATTTAAGTCATTTGCCCCCCTTTCTCTCTCCATGAAGGAAAGAATATCCACCTAGGCTTTGACCGACCCCACATGGGCCCAAAGCATAGGTGGACCAATGGTGGAGAGGTGAGGTGGCTCTTGGGACCCCCAATGGTCATGTTATAAATAACCCCCTAATACAATCTAAATTACAATCCAAATAAAATCAAATAAGCACACACTGCACACAAATAAAATCCCAATAAATATGATAAATGTGAAGACTCAATGGGGAGTCTCCAGGCTGTCTCCGAGCCAAATGGAAGCTGTCGTGGATCGCGTGGTGCTCCGTGTATGGTACCGATGGCCCGCCGACCCGGACCGCTCTTGTGCTCAGGTGTCTGCACCAGCACGAGGACTTGGACATTCCCAAGTTTCGAGTAGCTTTGGCAACCCAGCTTACGGGTTGGACTTACCGATGGGTTTTGGGATACAGCCCACTTTTCACGTGATGGACCCGACACCCTCTAAGGGCACCGCGGTGGATCCTAGAGACCACATCGAGCCTATACCCTCCTTTGAGAGAGGCACCCTCGGAGAGCCTCCACATATCAGCTTGAGAGCCCGACATGTGCACATGGATGAAATACTAGGCAAGTCGGGTACCATCACTAGCAAGAGGGTGTGCCCGAGCCACCTTGAGAGGCTGAAGAGTTGTTCCCCGGCTAATGACGAGGGGTTGACTTTGGAGGTCGTGGCTCGTCTAGAGCCGCTTTGGAGGACCACTTCCCCGGTTGACCCATACTCGACGGAGTCGAGTTCTCCGCACCCCAGAGGTATGATGGGGGCATCCCTCACCCTTCATATTTTTTCGAGGCTCCGATTGCTCGCTGGCATGGCTCCATTGCGCCTGTCACATCTTTTTGAGTTGAGTCATGTAATTTTCATAATTTATTTGAGTCATAAACTATGTAATATTTCTTTTATTTGAGTCCAGTACCTTGGTTAGGCAGTCATTTACCTAAGTTGTATGTCATTAGGTTGATTAGGTTGGCTAGTGGGCCCAATTAAGTGGGCTAGGCCCAGGGGCGCCCCTCTCTCTTGGTCAGTCCAGTCATTAGTTTAAAAGTTAGGGACTTATTATAAATTGTGGGGTCCCTATAAATAGGACCACAGTTCTTCCATTTGAAGCAAATGAATATTTAAGAGAAAATTTAAATTCTATTAGGAGTTACCTATGGTGAGAAACCCATCCATTCCGCTCTCTCTCTCTCTCTAGGTGGCAACCCCCATTCTCTCTCCTTCCACTCTCTCTCTTGGGTGCACCTGCCCTTTCACCTCCCCCCCACTGTGCACCTCAGCTGCCACCTCATCCCTCTCTCCTCCACCTCATCCATTCTCCACTTGCCACATCATCCACCCTTTCACCTCCCTAGATACCTTAGCTCCCCCCATTAAATCCTCCTCAACCCCAAGAGTCACCTCCTTCTCCCAAGGGAGAATCCCATCTCCCCAAGCACCCTTCCACTCCCCCACACACCCATTCACTTCCCCAAGACCAACATTAAAATAATGGGTAATTTGGGACATCAAAATGACGAATAAGAGAAATGACTCAACTTGTGGGCTAAAACGGGTGTCAACACCTACGAGATCCCTAGAGACGAGTACTGCTCTCCTCAGAAATGAGAAGGTAGCCTATGGGCTCCCTATTGGCAGACACTTCTTCCCCTCTCAGAAATGAGAAGGTAGCCTACTGGCTCCCTAGAGGTGGGCACTTCTGCACCCCTCAGAAATGAGAAGGTAGCATATGGGCTCCCTAGAGGCAAGCATCACTCCCCTTAGAAACTAAGGTAGCTTATGAGCTCCCTAGAGGCGAGCACCGCTCCCTCAGAAACTAAGGTAGCTTACGAGCTTCCTAGAGGTACGTACCACTCCCCTCAAAAATGAAGGTAGTTCACGAGCTCCTTAAAGGTGAGCGCCGCTCCCCTTGAGACTGAAGGTAGCCTACAGGCTCCCTAGAGGCGAGCACTGCTCCCCTAGAAAATGAAGGTAGCCTACGGGCTCCCTAGAGGTGAGCACTACTCCCCTTTAAATGAAGGTAACCTGCGGACTCCCAAGAGGCGAGCACTGCTCCCCTTGAAAATGAAGGTAACTTATGGGCTCCCTAGAGACGAGCATTGCTCCCTTTGAAAATGAATGTAACCTACAGGCTTCCTAGAGACGAGCATTGCTCCCCTTGAAAATGAAGGTAGCTTACGGAATCCCTAGGGGCTTATGAGTCCCGAAGAGGAGAGCACCTGTAATATCCCGAATCCTTAGTGGATCTTTACTCGGTCTTTATTAGGTCTTTCGGATCCTTTTTAGAGAGTTTTGGATCACTTTTGTAGCTCCCGAGTTTAGTTTTACAATCTGTGTGGGTTTTGTTCCTATACAAGTTATGGAACCCTGCGGTGAGTTTATTTCTCAATTCATCGACTCGCGGACGATACAGTTGCGATGTACTCTTTGCGAGGATCGTTTCGACTATTTTTACATATTTTTCTAAATTAGTACATTTTTGGCACATTTTATAGATTTTCAGAAATTAGAAAAATTTTTAATTTCCTTTTATTTAAACCAAACCCAACCCACCCTCTCTCTCTTATCTCTCATGTTCTCTCACTCTCTCACTCCCATTCTCTCGATCCATCGACTCCGGCTGCAGACGGAGGCGATCGTAGGCGAGGTAGCGACGTCGGGAGGCTACTGAGACGCGTGGTGGAGTGAGGAACGGCGTGGATTTGGCGCGATCCCGAACGGTGGATTCAAAGCCGATGGTTCGGTTCGCGTGATAGTTTTCTGCGTGGTTTAGTCACCTCGGCACTTGGTTTCATCGGTGGAGGTAGGGAGATGGACCGCCACTTCGTCCTCTACATTTTCCCTGCAATTTTATGTAGATTGGTGCTCGATCGGGGGAGATCGGACCAGTTTAGTGCAAATCGTGATTTTTGGAGTTTGTAGGGTTCGCCAAAAAATGGCAACCATTCTCGTTGTAATTAGTGTCAAATTGACCGCTGGGATGTCAGGATCCCAACCCCACCAGTTTCGTGCCGATTGCTCGTCATTTGGGGCCGGTAGGAGTCTGGGAACCCTGGTGACTCATTTTGGGTCGATTCGTCAGAATCACCCCGATCTCGGGTTTTAATGCATTTCGATGGATGCATGTAGCATTTTTGACCCCCTGAGGTCATTTCCTGTTGATTGGCATTGTTTCCCCTACGCTACGGCATGCATGGGGCGTGGAACGGGCCGATTCGACTGTTCTACCATTTTAATCATTGGATTGATTTAGTGGTCCTACCAGAGACCATTATAGGCCATAACGGTCCCACGATAGACCATTATGGTTCATGGTTTTTCATCTTTTGAGGTCATGGAGCATAACAAACTCAGCCTGGCCCATTATTTGATTATAACACCCCTGTCTAGGTGCATTATATTCAGGTTATTTTCGAGGCCGTCTGCTGTTGTCAGCCCCTCGACGACCGTGCTTCCTCGAACATCGTGTCAGTCGGTTCGACATAACGGATGCCTCCTTATGCGTTATGATCAGATGACACCCCGGTGTAGGTCCGTTATGGTGTGTTTGACCGATGTTCGACTGGGTATGGTAGTTGATATAACGCGCCTAACCCTATGTGTTAGGTGGATATGACGGACTCAGCTTGGTCTGTTATATGCTTCTTGTCCGTGTTAGTGTTTTGGGTCTGTTGGATATAACGCCCCTATCCTAGTGCGTTATACTAGTGTAACGTGCCTATGGAGGTCTGTTACATGCCCTTCATTTGAGTTTTAGTCCGTATGCCATAACGCCCCTATCCTGATGCATTATGCTGATGTGGCGCGCCTATTCTGGTGCGTTACATGGTCTGTATTGGATTTCAGGTCTAGTTGCCCTGATGCCCCTTCTATGGTGCGTTATAGTAGGTAACGCCCCAATGCTCGTGCATTATAGTCTTGTGGTTGGCCATGTTGGTCTATCTTAGGTCATGTTCTAGGGCGATGTCTGTGTGTCGGTGGTTTCTGGATCGATCAGTTTAGGTGACTTTGTGTGGTCTTTTCTTTAACTAGGACTGTACCCTAACGATTCAATCTAGAACTGTCAGCGTCGTTGTCTCTTGTTGCGTAGCGACTCCCAATTGACTGTTGGGTTCGCCTAGCGATTGAGTGATGGTTTGCTTTGCCCAGAGTGTTGTCGTCGTCCAACAATTCAGTTTCTACTTGTCTTGGCTTAATCTCTTGGTTTGCTCATGACCCGTGGGTGTTTATTGACATCCTATGAGGGCAATGACCATGATGGGACGGCCAGGAGTGCTTGTGCATGCTGTGTGTGTCTCTGTGTGTTTGTGTCGTGTCTGGTTTCGGTCAACCCGATGAGACCAGGGGTTGACATGTGGCCTTGTGTGCGTCTCAATGGCTTTGTCCAATCTAAGGCTTTATTTCTGGATGCCTCGAGGTATCGTCTTACCTCAGTTTGCATGTCCAGGTGTGTTGAGGGTTCTTGGTGTTCCCTCAGGTCTCCGTGAGTCATTTCATCAGAGTGTCATTTTCTCTGGCTTAGGATTAGATCGATTGGCGGTTATTCCGTTGTGAGCAACGATCTTGGCCTATAGTCTAGTGACTCGAGGATCATTGTACTAGTAGGTCTAGTTTCCTGGTCCTAAGTTTGTCGGTAGATTCTTATACTGCCATTGGTGCTTTGTAGTACGGGTGACTGTGCATGATTAGCCTGCCTGTACTTCAGCACTCATGTTTCAGAGTTCGTGTTTCGTAAGACTTCACTAGTTGTCGCCTTATGGCACGCTTCAGCATGACGGCTCTTGTAGCGGGGCACTTTCTCGATATGTGATTTTTAAGCTAGTTTTTGTGGGCTCCTAATTTGGCAGTACTGTTGCCCTCGACCGCAGCGTCCGTGGAGGGAGAAAACTAGCTAGCGGCCTAGCTTAGTGGTCTACGGCCAGTGTGTGCACACGCGATTAGGGGCTTTGGACTCACGTCGACGGGCGTGACCCTAACTAGTTCTCTATACGATAGTTCTATTCCTGGTTCTTTCCAGAGCATAACTGAGATTTCACCTTCCTAGGTGTTAGCTCAGTAGACGCGTCTGGCCTTTCTTCTAGTGAGGGGTTGCTTTGTCACGTGGTGTGTGACTCTTCATGTTTTCTACGCGTTGTGACCTTCCGGGTCAACCCTCTCACGGCTACCCTCGAGGTCAGTGTCCTGTCACATGCATGGCATTCTGGTCGTGCATAGGATACGGTGCATGACGTTCTAGTCGTGTTGGCCATTGTCTGTCTAGGCTTTGTCAGTTGTTCTTACAGCTCTTCGTTTAGAGCCTGGCGTCGTGCCGACAGTTCGGTAAGCCTCTAACTTTTCCTAGTTCAAAGTTTACCCTTCTGTCTTTGTTTGGTGTAGTGTCTACTTGGAGTAGTTTCGGTGGCCGAGGTTAGTTTGGTAGTCGTGCTCGTCTGGTACGACGTCTTCCCTTTCCTTATAGCTCCCCTGTACTTAGTTGCTCCCTACTCCTGCTACCCTTTCTTTACAGATTTATAGTTTAACTTTTCTGCTTTACTACTGCTTGTTACTTACCTACTATTACTTGTTATTTTAGCGTGTTACTACGTGTTTTCCAGTGGGGATCCGCGTGACCCCTATTGAGCTAGAGACAAAGCTGGCAACTAGCAGAGTCCAGTCCAACTAAAGACAAGTATAGTCCAACAGAAAAGGGAATGCACCCTCAAGTCGGGGGAAGCCCGACACTGGCAAAGCTAGCAACTAAGAACCACCTACCGCACCTCCAGACCACGAGGAAGAAGAGCAGCCACACTGAAAAGTCAGCGGTGAGCCTTGTCACTGGCTCAGTAGGGGACCCGCAGATCCCCACCAAGAAACCAAAGCAATAATAGTAGTAAGAACAACAAGAGAAACAGCAGTAAGTAGGAGTAACATGAACGGAAGTAAAGAGAAAAAGCTGTACTAAACAAACCATGGCAGTCGATAAGACCTCGGCCCTCTAAACTACTCCTAATCGGAAAAGGCACAACTTCCCACACACCTGGTAAGGAGTTGTCAAACTAATTTCAAGAAATCACGATTACATTGTCAGAACACGTCATAATACAATAGACGTGTAGGCTTCACATCACGACCTCTCGGACATGGGAAACACCACCTAAAACATCGGCGCACACACGACCTCACCGTCGTGTGCACTATACAAGCCACGGTAAAGCCTGAGACAAGCTACCCGAAGCACTACGTTAACAATGACGGAGAACCGGTCACAAAACCACAAGTCACGTGTCATATGATAGAAGCACCTCCTCACTAGAAGCAAAGTCAGATGCATCCACTGACGTCTTACACTGCGTCTCAAGCGTCTCACACTCACCTCGAACACGGTGACTAAGACACTGTAACAAGTATAAGGAACAACAGTAACTAGTGACTAGTTAGGGTCACGCCCGTCGGTGCTCCTCCAAACACCCCTGACCACATGTGCACACACAAGCGCAATGTCTTGAGCCAGGCCTCTAGATAGTTTTCCCCCTCAGTAGGATGCTACTGCAAAGCAAGGGGGCCCCTGGAAACTAGCCTAAAAATCATCTCTCGGGAACTGCCCCACCACCACTCCAAGGTGGGCCGACACGAAGTGTCATCAGGCTACAGCTAGTGGAGGCTCACTAGACATAGAGACTCAAAATAGCGAAGTACAGATAGGGTAAGCACTCACCTGTCGCACGTACTGCGAAACACAAGGCAGTACACAGAACTACCACCAGACTCAGGATAGTCAACTAGACCTACTCACAATGATCCTTGAGTCACACAACTCAGGTCAAGATCATCACACATCACGGCAATATACCATTAATCAGCCTAGTCCCTAAGCCAAATCACGAAGAAACACAAGTCATCAGCCCCTAGGCTGCACATAGGACTCACAATTCTGTATAACACAAATCACGAAACATGAGAGAACATCAAAGCCCTCAAATCAGATACGTACGCAAATTGAGGTAAGATGATACCTCCAAGCATCCAAAACCAGAATCTTGATCCATACAGGATACCTGAGACACTCACGAGGTCACCTGTCAACCACTGAGTCACAACCGGGTTGACCAAAAATCATAATAACCCTCGAAATAACACAAAACATTACTCGATACAATGGCACTTCCAAACACCCTATAACACAGTCACAGTCCTCATAGGACATCCAAGACATCCACAGACAATGGACTAACCAAGGGGTCGAAGCCAAGCCAACTGACATGAAAGAAACGCTGAACACTACTCGGGATGAAACCATTCTTTTGGGATCCCTTGACATAATATAAGACTCTACGCGGGTTGGCTCAACCCATTGAGTTGGTCCACATAAACCCCATCCAAGGGAGGGGGTTTCCGCGGGTTGGCTCAACCCATTAAGCTGGTCCGCATAAACCCCATCCAGGGGAGGGGCTTTACGCGGACCAGTTTCACCCATTTGGCCAATCTTCATAACCCCCCCACTATTCACTAGGTTTACGCGGACCAGCCTTACCCTTTAGGCCAATCCATGTAAACCCCCTTGTGACCCTTTAAATTCCCTTATAAAAACCCCCCCAGGGGTAGGGCACAAAAGACAAGGAGGACACACAAGGAGCATCAAGCATCCAGCACTCAGCATCCGATGACTCCAAGGCTACGAGCGGCTCCCCATAACGAGCCAAGGAGAATTGTGTGTGTGTGACTTGTCAGTCGGTTTAGCACACCGAGGGTATGTCCTTCGCACTTCCCTCACGTGTTAACTAAGCCGTAACACACAAGTCCACACTCGCCACATGTGAGACGCAATGACAAGGGTAGACACCCCCTCATGCTGGGATCGCCCCTCACGTGCCCGTCAGCCGCGACCATGCACATGTCATGACGTCTTGCTCCCTCTCGGTAACGAGGCCACGTCGACCACTCAACTCGAGCCGTGATCGACCCTCACCCGGATACTGGATTGACGTATCCCCTCAGTCACCCATCCAGTCTTAAGCCCTCGTTCGGCATCGCGGCTATGGCCCACATCACAAGGGGGGGATCTTCTGTAAAACACACATGTATTCATATCACGCATCGACAAGGGGACCGACTAGCACATCAGAATTGTCCCATGGTATGCACCTGTTGTACCCTGGCCTCCACGGCCCGTCTGTAAAAATATATACATCTCAGTGTTACACCACCAATTGGACGTATGCTCTCGCATCCATGTTCGGGCCTCCAGCAACCCTCTGTGTCACCTAGCGTGAACCCCTAGCACCCTTCACCCCCAACCAACACGACCCAGTCTGAGACGAACCTATAGCTACAAAGTGCTCTCGAGCCTTCATCCCGAGCTTCAGGAATATGGACTCCGCTTTGGCATGGAACGGAGGTCTTCGGATTCAATCCGATGTAAATAAACATCGACTACTTGCGGTCGATGGGGAAAGACGTCCTATACACGACTCCCCACAATTGCCTGTGCACTCGCACCTACGGAACCGTCCACCCCTCCACATGTCGCTCACCCCCTAAGTCCACATGTTGTGCCCTGGCAGCGCATCCCTAGTTAAACGTTCGGTTCCACGGGTGATTGTTGAGAAATCAACTGACACGCCCGCATCCCAGCCACGTTTCCCCCTTTACCCGAAAACTTCCTGTGCCACTCGGTCTCCCCTAAACTCTCCATAAAAGGCAAGTGCATGGTGCTGCTTTGAGACAGATACAGTCACGAGAGGGGGTGCCCGAGGCCCCTTATCTTCTGGCATCTCCCCTGTCGCTATATCCTTCCCCTCACTCCGATCACTGCACACACTGCTCCGCAGGCCCGTCGGCACGCATGCGTACGCCGGTGAACCCCTAGGGCGGAACAATAGATAATTGGTCCATCTTCATACCCATGAAGGTTTCGTTATGCTGGGTTAAACAAGCCTCCATTTTGGCAAAAGTCTGTTGGTTGGTCGCAAGAACTTGTTTGTTAGTTTGTAAGGACTTCATGATGAGCTGATCCTACTGGTGAGTTTTCTAACCTTAAACTCTTAAATCATACACTTCTATTATGATTATGCGATGAAATGACTGACCTAGAGTTTTTAAATGCAGCGAGAGGAGGGGACCCAGAGGCGGGGGACCGACGCTCCTTCCTCTTCCACTACCCAAACCCCGACTGACCGAGCAGAGCGTGAGGCTGAGTTCAGGCGGATGGTGGAGTAGGCTGAGACAGCCGAGGTGACACTCTCTGAGAGGGTACGTTTCCAACACTTTCCCTTGTGAATTATGCTTATATATTAAATGCAGTTAACTAATGATAATGATGAAGGTATGCAGGTGACAGAGCTGATGGCAGTCGTAGGCGAGAGTGACCAGTTGTGAGAGGAGCTCGTACTGGCACAGGATGAGGCTGCCCGTCTGCGAGGGGAGCTAGAGCAGAGTGCCTACCTGAGGGAGGAGGCGGAGTGAGACCAGGCTGTGGCACGGGAGGAGGTGGATTGCCTTCGGGAGATACTGGCACGGAGTCAGCCGGTCGACATAGTCGAGACAGGGCTTCTTCGGGCCGAGGTGGAGAGACTTCGAGCCATAGCCACCGAGGCAGAGCGTACTCAGGCCGAGCTGGAGAGACTTCGGGCTGGGGCTGCCGAGGTAGAGCATATCTGGGCCGAGGCAGAGCGCTACCGGGAGGAGCGAGACCTCACTCGGATTCAGGCAGCAAAGCTAGAGGGTGTCATGGAGGGCTTCCAGATGCGCAATCGGATGCGCAGCAGCCGAGTGGCCCCGAGCGGGAGCAGGGCAATCCAGAGTGGGAGTTAGGCTACTCATGCCTCCGTCAGGCGATACCTCGCCACTTCCTCTGAGCGACAGAGGTACGAGGAGGATGAGCGGCGCCGTCGCCGAAAGTGAGAGGAGGGTGCGACCTCTGAGATGGGCCTGCCCTCAAAGAGGCAGGAGGGAAGAGGGGACAGTGACAGGCCAGAGGGAGCAGCCTGACTTTTGTACTTTAGACACACTCACTTGTACATGATGATATGATATGATAGTGACATGGTTTCTTTGTTGATTTTCTTTTATGGGTGAATGAGGCACGTCGACTTCTCAGGAGAGACGATGCGAGAGAGGAGAGGTACGCTGACTCTACGAGTAAGACGACGCGAGAGAGGGGAGAGGCACGTCGACTTATGGGAGAGACAACGCGAGAGAGGAGAGGTACGTCGACTCTACGAGTGAGACGATGCGAGAGAGGAGAGAGAGATGAGTACAAAAGAGTGTAGCAGGGGAAAGGGCGGTTGATAACCGGTCGCTTCATAAAAGAGTGGCCAGTTTCAGACCATACTAGGGTGGTCCCAACGAGCCAGCGACAGTAGATAAATGGTGACAAACGGGCCGCCCAATAGGAAAGACGGCTAGATCCTACCAGTTCAAGTCTCAAAATCGAACTCTCTAGAGAATGGTGAACGGTGATCCATGGGCCGCTCTTTGTGAAGGGTGGTCTATCGTGAGACTGCCCATCTCAACGTGCTAAGAGTCCGAGCGGGACTCTTTTGGAGAGTCCCAAACCAAGGAGTTAGAGTTTTGTTTCAACCCAAACTCTATCCTAATCCCTTCTAACCTCATCCTAGCTCACTTCTAGTGGGAGTAGGCCTCTTAATCAAGCTATATAAAAGGGAGGGTAGTCCAAATTCGCAACTCACACCATAACATGTATTAACCTTGACAAACCCATGCATAGATCATTTGAAGACCCCTCTAAGATGAGTATCAATATCCTAGGGACAAGGGGTCGACGCATCCAGTGAGGGGGTCGACCCTTTCCAGCAGAGCATTGCTAAAAGGTTTTCAAAAATGCTTTAAACCCTTCCTAAGTCTCCAAACTTCACATATAAAGATTTGAATGAAATCATCAATCATCTATGCAGTATGAGAATATCATTCCTCCATTTTTGACCATGATCAATATGAACTCTCCATCACATTTTGAAACCTCAAAGACCATAAGGAAAATGCATAAAACATAAATGGGTTGATACACCATTTAACCCAAAAGTCATCAATTGAAGGATTTGAGAGACTAGAAGCTTGTCACGCGGGTTTCTGGGATTTGGTGATCGGACTGAGGGAAGGGATAAAGCGATAAAGGGAAACACGGGAGTGTGACATATCTCGGGTATCCCCCTGTGTAGCCTTATCCCTCTCAGGGTGGTACCGGGCACTCACCTCTTACGAAGAGTCGAGAGGAAATCGAATGACACGGGCAATTTTCGGGAGCAAAGTAACTAAGTCGAGGTGCGGGCGTGCCAGTCGATCTCTCGACAACCACCCATGGAACCTAAGATTAACTGGGAAGCGTCACCAAGATGCAGCAAGTGGGCTCGGGAGATCGGGTGACATGTGGAGAGAATGGAGGTTCCATAGGTGTGAGTGCGTAGGCGATTGTGGGGAGTAGTGTACTGGATGTCTTTTCCCACCGACCGCAAGCAGTCAGTGTTTATTTACATCGGATTGAATCCGAACACCTTTGTTCCACGTTGAATAGAAGTCTGCATATAACTATAGCCATGGGTAGAGGGCCAGGGGCATTCCACAGCTATAGGTGTGCATTTGACAGGGAGGTGTAGCTAGCTGGAGTCAGGGGTACTGGACACACACTGAGTGGTGCAGAGGAGGACTGGGGCCCAAATACGAGTACGGAGACACGCATTCAGATAGTAACATATTTTCTGAGAGCCGTGTGGGCTTTACAAGTGGGTCGGCGAGGCTGAATTACAACTGGTGCAAACTGCGGGACAATTTCGGCACGTGGGTCAGCCCCCGAGTCATTGCGTGATAAGGCGGACATCCACGTGTTTTTTATAGAGGCCCTCCTCCAGGCGAGGGGCATGCTCAATTTGCTGGGGGAGGACTAGACTACCGACCGGAGGGGATACTAGCTAACAATTGGGCGGGGGCCGGATGCGGCTCAGGACGAGCAGCCGGGTCTGGATCCCCAACGAGGCGAGCATCTCCATAGTGAGAAATTGAGGCCGGTCCCGGGGATAGCATCTCCGGGCTAGGAGCTGGGTCACTCGAATCGGAGGTTAGGATGGTCGGCGGCCGGCTCGAGACAAGCGATGGACACTCAGTTCCATGATGGAGGTAGGTGTAGCATCGAGGCCGTCATATACGGGCAGTCCCGGCATGAGGGTGTATTTGTCGTTGTCATAATGCCTTGCGTGTAGCGGGGATGGACTTGTGTGAAGTGGCTAGACGTCGTATGAGGGGAGTATGAGTGACATACCCTCGACGTGTGTAAGCCATTTTACAAGCCAACCGCACACACTAAGCTCCTTGCGTCTGTCATTGCTTGCTGGAGGCGAGTATGACTGCATCTGAGTGCTCTTCTCCGTTATATGCTTGCTGGTCTAGGTCCTAGGGTCATCATTGCATCCAATACATCATAGGGCTGTGCCACATCAGGCATGCCTGGTGGGACGTCTCTCGCCTCCCTTCTTTTACTGAGGAGAAAGTCTGTGCCAGCCCTGATGTCCTGGTGCCCTTTTCCTGTCCTTGCAAGAGAGGTAGGAGAAGAGCACCTGTTTGCACTTCCCAGTAGCTTCCAGTTCATTTCCCAATTGTCGGATCGTGTTCGACGTTTGTCAATAGCCATCATCCATGCTCGTTCAGTACTCGAACAACTATGATAGCCGTTACCTATGGTCCCATCATCGTCGCCACCCACGCACGGGTGGGCTACTTGGCGGTGCCGATCGCTTTTGGCTGTTTCGCCCCAGTCGTCGAATCGCCCTAATTTTTTGGTGTGGTCCCCGGGGCTGCTCCGCCGCCACCCCCAGCTCCTATCTTTTTTGGCCCCACCAATGTGCCACACCAATTACCAGTCTCGACAGCCAGACTGAGCGTCAGGCTTGGATCTCCATTTACCGGTCCCCTTAGGTGTTCCGAACCAGTCCCAGCCCGAGCAAGCACCAGCCCCTGGGCCCAGTTCCGATCGACTCCCGACACAGGCTTCGCGTCCTGAGTTTTGATCTCCACTTCTATAGTTCACTCGGGCCTCCAGCCCCAGGCCCCGGCCAAGTCGGCATCCAGTGTGGGTCTCTACCCTAAGGTGTTTGACTCCTCAGTACCCTGCTCGGGCCGTCAACCCCGAGCCTCCATTGAGCCAGCTACCCACACGGGTCTCCTGACCCGGGGGCATGGCTCCCCAGCATCCCGTTCGGGGCTCTCGACCCAAACCCCAGAAGAGTAACCGCCTCACTCGGGTTATCAACCCCTAGTACGAGGCGTCTCAGCACCCAGACTGGGTGTACAGCCCAGGGGTTTCTTGAGGATGGCACTTGGTGTGAGTGATCCACGTCAGGCTTCGCACCTCCCGGTTCCACCTCAGGGGCATTTCTCCCCTGACCTGACAACGTCGGCTCCCAGCACGGGTTGACCTCTATGGGACGTGGCGACCCCGGCATGGACTGAGGGCCCTCTATTGTGCCTTCCGATCTCGCCAGCTCCCAGTCTAGGCTCAAGGCCTCGGGTCACCGGCACCCCGGTACCCCCTGTAGTGTCAGCTCCAGGTGCAAGCACATCATTGCGAGCATCTACAACACTACTGTCGGCTCAGGCAAAGGCCTACACTTGAGTCACCCAGCCACCGACCTTCACTACAGACTTTGCAACTTGGGGGCCTATTTCGGTATTCCCAGTGGGTGGCCCCGCACCACTAGCATTCATGGACCGGGTTTTCTCGGTCTACCACCTCGGAGCAGAATCATCTTCGGCTCTCCGGAAGAAGCAGCGTCGTAGCCGCAAAGGCAAGCGACCCGCTGCTGCCACCAGCAACTCTGGCAAGACCATCCTTGTCGGGGACTTACGGATTCGCCAGGATGGGGGCGAACCCATTGTACCTCCAGAATAGATCATCTCTATGGTCCCTACTACCAACCGCTTTAGCCTCCTGCGGCGAACACGGGAAGACAAGGCGGAACTCAAAAGGGCGAACGCTTCGACAACGGCCCAAAGGCACCAGTGCCGGTTCGGCATCCCAGCTCCCAAGTCCCGTCGGAGAAATAGGGCAAGCAAGAAGACTCCTGGCCACCTCACATCATGGTCTTAGCCCTCATAGGATATCAAAAGACATCCACGGGTCAACAGGTGGACCACAAGGTCAAGCCAAGATATTCCAGAAATTGAAATACTGGTACAACACTCCCTGAGCATAGGTGATCCATCACTCGACCCCTAGGCAAGCCCAGTAGTCAAGGAAGAGAGGCCATGCCACCAGAGACAAACACAGTGGTAGTATTCAGAGTGAGTCGTTAGGGAACTGTTGCAGTTAGTGAAGAGACCACACCCAGTCACCTAGATCGATCGATCCAGAAAACCACCGACACATAAACACCACCCTATAACATAAACCTAAGATAGAAGAACACAATAAAACCATCACGGAGAAAAACAAGACTATAACGCACCACCTGAGGGGCGTTACCTGCTATGACGCACTAGGAGAGGGGCGTCATGGCAGCTACACACCGAACAAGGGCTCAGACAATATAACGCACCTGGATAGGCACGCTATATCAGCATAATGCACCAAGGTAGGGACGTTATGGCCAACAGACCCAAAACTCGAATCACAATGAATAGCATATAATGGATCACCCTGAGTCCGTTATAGCTCTCTGGCGCATGGGGTTAAGTGCGTCATACCAACCGCCATGCCTAGTCAAACGTCAGTCAAAGGCACCATAACAGACCTGCACAGGGGCGTTATCTGCTCATAACGCACTAGGAGGCATCCATTATGATGAACCAACTGACATGATCTTCGAGGGAGACACGGTCAGCGAGGAACTGACAACCCCAGTCCTCGAAAACCACCCGAGCATAGCGTACCAGCACCGGTGCGTTATAGCACCCGTAACGGACCAGTCCTGGTCTGTTACACCGCACTCACCCCGAAAGACCCGAAACGGCCCATGAACATAACGGTCTATCAGGCGACCGTTAAGAAGGTGACGATCTCTGGAAGGACCGTTACACCGACCCGATGAACAAAATGATGGAACGGTCGAATCGGCCCGTCCCATGCTCCATGCACGTCGTAGCACAAGGGAAACACAGCCAAGCGGTGGGAAACGACCCCAGGGGGTCAAAAACAGCACATGCATCCACCGAAATGCACTGAAACGTGAGATCAGGACGATTTCGACGAATCGACCCTAATGAGTCACTGGGGTTCTCGGACTCCTACTGGCCCCAAATGACTACCAATCGACGCAAAACTTACGTGAATTGGATCCTGACATCCCAGCGGTCATTTTGACACTAATTCTATCGTGAATGGTTGCCGTTTTCCGGTGAACCCTGAAAATCCCAAAAATTTTGATTTTCACCAAATTGGCCCGATCTCCCCCGATCGAGCACCAAATCGAGCACAGGGGTAGGGAAAACGTGCAGAACGGAAGGGCGATCCATCTCACTACCTCCACCAAAGAAACCAAGCGCCGAGACGACTAAACCGCGCCGAAACAACATCGCGAACCAAACCATCGGCTTTGAATTCACCATTCGGGATCGCGCCCAAACTGCACCGTTCCTCGCTTCACCACGCATCTCAGTAGCTCCCCGGCGTCGCCACCTCACCCGTGGCCCTCCGTCTGCAATCGGAGGTGAGTGTTGTGCATATGTTGTCTAGCTTTGATGATAGCAACATATCATATTCTGTTTTGATGATAGCAACAAAGTACCTTCGCGTCCACCAGCCCGCCCCAGAAAATTCCCAGTGGACCCTGCCTCCACCCCCTTTCCTTCTCTCCCAAAGCCAATGCCCCCCACCCCAAACCCTAGCCCAGGCCGCCCCACCAGAGCCACCCACACCCCAGCCACCTCCAGCCACCCCTCCCCAATGCAACCCACGCCCCTCACCCTTCCAAGAGCGTCTACGGCGACCCCGGCAACCCATAGCATCATTCTTGTTGTCGACGTTGAAGATCTCCTTGTTCTGCTGCTCATAGACCTGTAGCAGAAACCTTGTCTGAGTTTGCAGCATCCACACTGTCATCTACAATGGGAATATGCCCGAGACCCCTTCTGTGGGTTCGTGTGTCTCTAATTCCTATTTGCACCAGAGGTGGTTTCGTACCGTTTCAACTTCGACACTGGTCGTGGCACCTGTTCTTCCACGACTGCGCAGATCAGGTGCAATCTAGTCTGCCCAGACTGTGCACCCAAATTTCAGTTCGTACCACGCCCAACTTGTTTCTCTTTGGCCCAAGGCGTCTTCACCGAAGTTGTGCCCCTCGACGACACGAAACCAACCCAGGTGGTTTCGTCACATTCTCACATCCGTGCCAAATGTTCCACCACGGCCATCGCACCTCTGTCCGGCTACTCACCCAGGAACCTAAGGCTTGCCACTTCTGCGACCACGTCTGGCTCGGTGATCCAATGGCCGTTATATTTTGAGGGTATGTAGACCTACCTGACTGCTATCCCACTGAGTTGGTCCCGCCTCGTTTGGAGTTCCACAACGGGTGTACCAGTGACTGCACCACAACTACGCAAACCTATCCTGCAGGATAGAATCGCGTAGGTCCACGACTTCGGCCGACCCCACCCTCAAATTTTCAGGAACACTCCAAAACCCCCCAGGCTTCGTTTGAGCACTGACAGCACTCCATTCGGACGTCCGTGCTTGGCGTACCGTGTAGGACAATCGACTACATCATGGCAAGATTGTTCGCAGACCAGCACCTTGATCTTCCCCTCCCCTTGCTCCCCCCTCCTGCGTGAGGGTAGTTAATGTATTAATTGCCCCATCCCCGTGTTCCCCCTCCCTGCGTGGAGTCTTTCATTTGGTTGTACACACAGGTCACGACCGAAGCTACAGCGATGCAGCGTGTCCGTCG
This sequence comes from Amorphophallus titanum, assembly GCA_024336825.1. Lineage (NCBI taxonomy): Eukaryota > Viridiplantae > Streptophyta > Magnoliopsida > Alismatales > Araceae > Amorphophallus > Amorphophallus titanum. The sequence continues at coordinate 3,266,942 of JANBPO010002988.1, read as the reverse complement.
GGTGCGCACGCTCCCGGCTCGCCCTCGTCTTCAATCGGTACTGGCCTCTTCAGGCTTGGCAAGGTACGTGGTTGACCACCTACTCCCATGTGGTTTGTCCCTTCATATTTTCTTTGTGCTTGCACCGACGGTGGGAGAGAGCAAGGTCCTGACCCCCGTTTCATGTGAGTTTGACTGACATGCGAAAGAGTGAACCCCATAGTGCCCTCAGGCGCGAGGTCTGCCCTGGCTGAATTCCGGTGATCCCACCCCTTCAGGTCAGCCTTCCACCGACCCAACTCACTAGTTCTGACCACGTAGATGGCTTGTGGGCCAAAGCCCCATCTTCCCCATCGCCGGGTTACAACCGAATTCCGAGTGCGCCACGTGTTTGTCCGCCGTGTCCAACCCGGCATGTTCGGCCTTGCTTGCTGTCCACTAGGTCCTAATGCCGACCGGGATCCGTCTCGCGTCAGATTTGGTATCAGAGCAAGTTTTCGACTTGCCCTTGCATGTCGAGTCCTAGGCCAACTTCCATTCCCTTGAAAAATAAAATATTAGTGCTTGGTGTTGATTCCTCTCAATTCTATCCAGGTGGGAAGAACTCGACCCCGTCGAGTAAGGGGGTGCGACTATTGCGGATCCGACACTCCATGATGTGAAACGACTAAGGTGAATGCAACAATGAGAATGAAAATCCTCAGACCTACCATGCAAACACACGCACAAAAGTAAGGAAACCACATAATTTACTGAATCATCGTTGTGCGCACGATCCCCGAGGTGACTCGACGATGCCGAGTGGAGGTGGTGGAGCAAGGCCCTTGCTGGTAGAGGGCCAGCAAGGCTATGGTTGCCCTCCCAAGGGTACGGTGCCCAGAATCAAGAGGCTGGCTTGGTGCCAAAGGGCACAGGGTCGCTCTCTCTCTCTCAAGCCCACGGTGACCGCTCGTAAGCTGGGTGCTCTAGGGTCGGGTGCTCTCTCACTGCTAGCAGAGTAGTTCTACGGATTATGAATGAACAAGGACTGAAATAAGAGTAGGGGATTAGAGCTTACCAGGTTAGTTTGAAGAAATCGACCCCGTTCAGAGACGAAGGCGAGCGGGGAAGTGTGGGTTCCCCACACACCGCGTCGATGAAGCTTCTCCCTATTTAATAACTTACATGCACTACTCCTCACGTAGGAGGGTTGGACAAGGGATGGGGATTGTGGATTACAACAAACACTACCTCCACGCAGGGAGGGGCACTAAGCCGGCCAGGCGGGGTGGGGGAAGATAACTAACGACGGTGCCGATTGGCTATTCTACCGGTTCAGCCTGCTTCTGGAACTGCCTGACAGGTGGTCACTGTTGATGCCACCACGGGCCGTGTCAGACTTGGAAGTCACCGAAACTAGTGCCAATTCTTCTCTGACTGACCCAGGAATGCTCCTGAATTTTTGTGGGATCCCTCGACGTCATCAAAGGCCGGGGACGGCTCTAGAGCTGGACCTCTGCGTTCTGGCTTGGACTGGTCCCAGAGTACTGCAGTAGGAAGATGAAGTTGCCACGACCACTCCCAAAGTCTGAACGAGGCAGGACCAAAACAAGTACGAACATGGTCAAATCCTCTTCGAGCAGCAACTAGGAAGAACACCAGAGGACGTCAGGGCAGAGAGATAGATCTTGTTGAGTGAAGGGGTGTCAGTTCAGGTCCTGACTAGACTGATCTGCGCACCTGGGGGGGAGAAAATTGGAACAGGAGGCTCTGGACTCCAATCGGGGCCTCGCTTGCTGAGTTGGAAAGCTGACTGGTAGTATCTCATCTCGGTCAAACGACGCACCCAGGAGAATAGGGATGAGGTCACAGTAGCTTCTGCACTACAGTTCTGTCTTCCATCCATGGCAACTCTGTGCAGTTGGGGGAGAATGGGTCCTCCGGACAGTAGGGAAGTCAGATAAAGACGGGACCACCACAGCTGCGAATCTGCCTCAACGAACTTTCTAGCAATGTATGGCACGCCTCCTGAAGATACCAGGTGACTCCGAGGCAGGCTTTGCAATTCGAGCCTCTGCTACTGCCTGCGAGCTGGGTTGTGCATGGTGGTGTAGATGGAGATAGGGTGGCAAGGGGCGGAGGTACAACAAGGGGAAATGAAGGGATAATGGCTATGGATGATGGAGGGGATGTTGGGGGGTGATGGGGTAGGTGGAGGACCAGAGAGGGGTGGAGCTGGGTGAGGAGAAGGCGGTCCCCTAGCGACCGCCAGGGCCCCCCTATGTCAGTTCGAGCCTTGCAGTCGCGCGATGGACTGCTACCAAGCTTTGCAGTCTCTAGGAGACCGCCATGGTGTTTCTAGCGATTGGGGTATGATTGTTTTCCATTTCGTGGTTGATTCGAGGTCGGGTGGGGTAGCTGCCTTGCGACTGACCGCCAGTCGACGGCTAGCGGTCAGGCCAAGGACCGCCACCCTGCTTGGTGGTCGGGAGGAGACCACTTAAGGTTCGAGAGTCTTTGGGTCCTTGCGGTCCTGGCTGGACCACAAGGCCAGGCCTTGCGGTCCGGAGGAGACCGCCAGGTGCTGTGACGGTCCAGGGAGGATCGGCACGTGATTTTTGTGTACGCCGTGTCCGTTTCGCGTTGTGTTGGCCTCTGGTCGACCCGGTTGTGACCCAGTGGTTGAGCTTCGGCCTCGTGAGAGTCACGAACATCTGGGGGTTCTGTGTTCGTGTCTTTAGGGGTGTCCAGAGGTACCGAGTTATCTCGATTAGCATGTCGTGGGTCTTGGGGGTCTGGGTGACCCCACGTGTTCTGGGCTTTCGTACTTTTGGTCGGACGAGTCGTCGTGAGTCGGCACGGGTGCAGAGAGTCTTTCCCGCATGACGTGGGTTTCTCCGAGAAGCATTTTTCGTGTGAGTCATGTGTGTGGCCTTGGACTGTGAGTCCAGTTAACCAGCCTGGGGCTGGAGATTTTTCGTGTATCCCATGGATGAGAGATCCACTCGATGGCTTATGAGCTGCCTTGAGAATCATGTCACCGTGATTTCAGACCTAGGGATTAGGCCAGATTGACGGCACTGTGCCGTCAAGTGCAATGGTTTTGACCCGAGTCTCGTGACTCAAGGACTATTTGGTTTAGTAGGTCTAGTGGGCTGTCCAGAGTCTGGTGGCCATGAGCCACCTGTTACTCCGCGTTACTTGCGATGGATGCGTGTGTGGTTTTCAATGTTCATGTTTAGTGAGCCCCCACTAATCGTAGCTTTCCTGTGCACGTGTGTGCAGACCCACTTGGGAGTGGTGGAGAGCGTGACCCGAGTGAGACAACTTTTAGGCTGGTTACCGTAGGGCCCCTTCCCTTTGCAGCCTGAGTCCAGCTAGGGGAAAAACTAGCTAGAAGACCCGACAGCTAGAGCAGATGGGCTGTGTGTGCACGTGTAGTTGGCGGCAGAGGACACCCGCTGACGAGCACGACCCTAGCTAGTCCTGTTCTGACTGTACGGTGTCTCAGTCTCCGCCTGGGGCATCGTACGGAGACACCTGAGGCTGCGGACTAAGTCGTCAGTGGACGCATCCGACCTTGCTTCTGGTGGACAGTGTGACGCCCCCTTCCCGCGATCCCGTATCGTATTCGGGGACGTCACAGCAGATGTACGGAATTATTGTGGGCTGAGATATTTGCAAGGCATTAAAGGCCAAACCATCACATATTTCAATAGTACAACCATACCATTTCCATAATATAAACACACATAATTTATATCATATACAATGTTCTACATATCTCTACCCAAAAGTACATTCATTATTTAAAAGAAAACTAAATCTATTTATTCTACGTAGCGGAATCCAACTAAACCCGGGATCATCTCCCGACCTATCGCCCGTCGGAGTCAAGACGCACACTAGTCAATTTCCTGAAATGGTTGAGTTACCAGGCGGCGCTCCAGCAGGCTGCCTTTGCTTACTATGAGCCGGGTTATCATTGGGGCCTGCAGAAGGGTTTTTCCCAAGGCTACCATCGAGCGATCGCTTTGGCCTATGAGCTGGCGCACGAAGAGCTCGATTTTCCTTCCAGACAATGCTATGACTCAGATGAAGATACCCCTGATTCTTCTGTTCAGTCACCGAGCGAAGGCAGAAGTCGAGGTGCCTCTGTTTTGTCAGAGCGATCGCCAACTCCGGCGGTCTCGGGAGGGCACACGAACGAGACAGTTCCCACACCGGTGGGGTCAGTGTCTAGACCGGCCGTCACCGAGGGTGCAGGGGGCCAATTGCTCGCTACTGAGGATCCTTCAACCGTCGAGCTTTGTAGTGGGCCCGAGGCCTGATGTACCTTTTTACTTTTTCCTTTTCTTTTCTTTGGCATGACCATGTAAAACTTGCCTTGTGTCCTCAAGTTTTAGTAACAGTAAATGCTGAATTGACTATTCCTTATCGCCTTTGGCACAATCTGACCACTGTACTTGTAGTTGTTGGAAAGGCGGTGATTTTTTCTGTAGATATCTTGTGTGTCGATTGGTTGGCATGACGCTGGCGCCTGTCCATCCCCCATGTTTTAAATGACTTGTCACTTCGCGTGTTTCTATTGAAGAGGTGTTGGTGGAAAACGAGATAACCGTCTTAGGGAAAAGGGGTTTCTGTCTTTTGCAATTCTTCGAGGGAAAAATCTTTTAAGACAACAGCTCCCTTTTGGCCTATAAAAGGCTCCGAAGGGTGTTTCCTCCTCTCCTCACCGCTTATGGCTATCCCTATAGTTTTTCCTCTCCACGAAGTGTTGTGCTGTTAGTCTTGGTGAAGCATGGAAAATGTTTCAGAGGGTGAAGATGCAGACGGCAGGGGAGAGGAGGGTCCTGCTAATCCGGCTTGAAAGAGGGTCCGTCAGTTGGCAAACGGCTAGTAAGAGGGTCCGTCATGCTAGAGCATGTCACCTTCATACTTTCGGACGGCCAACGCTACCTTCGGAGGAAGATAGGAGCGTCGGAGGATGGATGGGGGCATCCGGCAGCGGCAGCTCTTCAAGCTTCCTCTCCAGTCCATCTCTCTCTCTTCCTCCTCGCCTCCTTCTCTGCCCTCCATCTCGCCGTCGGTGGGGGGGGGACTCTCCAAGTTTCATTCTTTCACTGTCGCACCCCGCCCCTCCCTTCTACTTGTTGTTTCCCATTTTTTCCTTCTCCTCTCTCGTACCATCCTCTCGTTCTTTGAGTCTAAGGGGGGTGTCCCCTACTATCCACTTTTTAATCATATTCCATTGGAGGGGTTTCTTCCAAAGAGTTTGCAGATTGGACCCTCTCCCTCTTCTTCCGGTACTTGTCCCTCTGAAGGTCTCGAGCAAATAAGGTCGGTCATCCCAACAGCCGAGTCAGTTTCTACACGAGGTAGAGTCAGTGGCTCGTTCTGAGAGTACCAGTCGAGCTCGCACCGAGTGATCAGATTGTACCAGCAGATAATGTAATTTTGTTTTTCCTTTTGCTTTGCACTGTAATGGCCTTGGCCTATCCAATGTATCAAAGAAGCATTAATAAGAAGAAGGGGGAAGTTTTTGCTCTATGTTACTTACATGTACATTTTTTAGGAAGGCTCAAAAATAAAATTTGTGTAGTGTTGCCACATTCCATGTCCAAGGGATGGGCGTTCCTTCCATGGTAGCCAGTCGGTATGCCCCTTTCCCGAGCATCTCGACCACTGGGTAGGAGCCTTCCCAGTTAGGGGCTAGCTTGTTCACTGCCTCCAGTGGTCGAGAGGCTTCAGCTTTTTTGAGGATGAAGTCACCTGGCTGGAAATACCTATCTCAGACTCTGGCGTTGTAGTATCGAGTGAGGCACCCTTGATATTCCGTTGCTCGGATGCTGGCTGTCTCTCAGACTTCGTCCACTAAATCGAGGTTCTCTAGTAATTTCTGCTCGTTTACCTCGGGCGAGAAGTAGATGACTCGGAGAGAGGCATTGCCGATTTCCAACAGAATCACGACTTCCATGCCATACACCAACTAAAAAGGACTCTCACCGGTGGTCGTTCTTGGAGTTGTTCGATGTGACCACAGTACGCTCGGTAATTCATCAAGCCAACTTCCCTTGGCTTTGTCGAGCCTAGTCTTGATGCCTTTTAATATAGCTTTATTGGCATTTTCGACCAGACCGTTAGCCTGAGGGTGGACGACCGAAGTGAAGTGGTTGTAAATATCGAGGTCGACACATTTTTCTATGAAATAGCGAGAATCAAATTGCCGACCGTTATCGCTCACAATTACTCGGGGGATGTCGTAGCAACAGATAATCGACTTCCAAACAATGCTCCATATGACTGACTCAGTCATCCTGGCGATGGCTTCGACTTTGATCCACTTTGTAAAGTAGTCGATGGCAATGATGATGAACTTCTTTTGGGCCTAAGTCATAGGGAATGGCCCGAGGATGTCGATTCCCCACTGAGCGAAGGGGTATGGCTCGGTAAGAGTAACAAGCTACGAGGCAGGCTGATGGACCAGGTGGTCGAAGCACTGACATCGATCGCACTTCTGTGTATAGGCTGAGCGATCACGCTGGAGAGTGGGCCACCAATACCCTTGACGAAGTAAGATCCTGGCGAGTGATCTTCCTCCCTGGTGTGCGCCGCACATTCCTTCATGTACTTCTTGAACTGCTCGAGCGGCTTTGTCAATACTGATGCACTTTAGAAGGGGGTCGGAGAAAGATCTGTAGTATAAGGTGTCATCTAGGAGGATGAAGCGCCGAGCTTGATACTTCAGCCTTCGAGCCTCCCGAGGGTCGGCGGGCTCTTGAGAGTCTTGGAGCCAAGATAGGTACGGGGTCCGCCAATCGCTCGGTGCAGCCGGGTCAACGATCATGAGCTCGGACTCGATGCTTGGTTGTTCTAGCTCTTTGAGGAAGACCGATCAAGTGCTTTCCGGTCCGAGGGAGGAGGCTAGGCGAGAGAGGGCGTCCATGCAGGAGTTTTCTTCCCAAGCTATCTGGACTACCTCAAAGCTCTCGAATAGCTGGGCTAACCCTCAAACCATCTAAAGGTATTTGATCATCGGTGCCTCCCGGGCTTCGTAATCCCGTTGACCGGGCTAGCGACCAGTTGGGAGTCAGTGTGGATTCTGACTCGCTCGGCCCCTAGTCGACGCGTCATCTTGGCCCCCAAAATGAGGGCTTCATACTCGGAAGCATTATTGGACGCCTGGAAGTTGAACTTTAAGGCATACTGCAGCTCAGCTCCTTCGAGCGACTTGAGGAGCATGCCAGCACCACTGTCGGCCGAGTTGGACGATTCGTCTACTAACAAGTCCCAAATGGGTCCTTGTGCCGACGAAGGTTCTTCCTTGAGCGGGACCATGCTCTCTGCGATGAAGTCCGCTAGGGCCTGTCCCTTGATGGCTAAGCGGGGGCAGTAAGAGATGTCGTAGGTCCCGAGCATGATGGCCCACTTGACGAGGCACCCTGAGGCCTCAGGATGAGAAAGAATTTTCTTCAGTGGTTCGTTGGTCAACACGATGATGGAATTACTCTGGAAGTAAGGTCGGAGGTGCTTGGCTGAGGTAACCAATGCTAGCATGAGCTTATTGGTTGCAGGGTACCTCCTTTTGGCTTCATTGAGCACCTTACTGGTGTAATAGACTGGCCTCTCGATTCCCGCATTGTTTCAGACTAAAATCGAGCTTACAGTGAAAGGAGTCGCCGAGAGATACAGGCGTAATGCTTCGCCCGGAACCGGCTTTAATAGTACCTGGGGCGAGATTAGGAACTCCTTGAGCTCCTCAAAAGCCTTCTGACATTCCTCGTCCCAGGAGAACGTAGTAGATGCCATTTTAGGTCCCCTCAATAGCTTGAAGAAGGGTAGGCATCGTTCAGCCACCCGAGAGAGGAAACGATTGAGTGTGGCAATGCGCCCAGTAAGACGCTGGATGTCTTTAACGCAAGTAGGTGGCCGCATGTCCAGGATGGCCTGGACCTTGTCAGGGTTCACCTCAATCCCACGCTGAGTCACCAAGAAGCCAAGGAACTTCCCTGATCTGACTCCGAAGGCACACTTGGCGGGGTTGAGCTTCATGCTGTACTTGAGGAGGGCTACGACTAGTGGCTCCATCACAAGGAAAGAGAAAGTTACTCTATCGTGGTCTAAAAATAATGCCATAGTTTTATAAAATACTTAAACATGGTGAATATGTGCCACTGAATGCATTAGGAATTAAACACATTCTTTTTAGATTGCCAGAGGATATAAGGGACCAAGCTGGGATCGTTACCTGGCATAATGGATTAGGGCAGGGGCATTATATGGTACATAACGCATCTCCCTCCATTCGTTAAACTTACCCGCACACCTATGTGAATGCAAGCACACGGACATGCAGACATGTAGACCATAACACACCACTATTGGGGCGTTATGCTCAGTATAACGCATCTATCCCTGTGCGTTATACTCAACTGAACAATGCAATGCAACTTAAAGCGCAGGGCATAATGTGCCAAGAATGGGGAGTCATGCTGAGTATAACGTGCCTCCCATAGCCCGTTATACTCACCAAAGCAAAAAATAGAAACCACAGAACATAACGCACCAAGGCTGGTGCACTATGAGGATATAACGCATGGGTCTGAGTCCGTTAAAGTCACCCGAACACCAAGAATCAACAGAAAACTACAATTTTAATGCATAATATAACATGCCAGATCTGGGGCGTTATATGACCATAGCAGATCTATCGTACACCGCTATGCTAACCGCCTTACTGGTCAATGGTCAATGGTCAAACCATCGATCAAAGGTCAAATGACAGTCCAATGGGGGTCCGTTAAAGCCACCCGAACGTAAAAAATCTACAGAAAACCTATGACCATAATGGTCAGGGAAGGGTGCATTATACTAACCACCTATCTACGATGTTCATGAGCATAACGAACCTAGGGTGGTCCGCTATGTGGGCATAACATGCAAGACAAGGTGTGTTAAATGCATAACGGCCACTGGTGTGACTGCCATGCGATCTGGGCGACGAAACAGGTACGGTTTGAAACTGAGCCGTTCCCCGGTCGATTGAAATCGACTAGTTCGTTTACAAAACTTGTTAAAAACATAAAACCTGCCATGCCACGCATCCATACAAGCCAATAGAAGCTGGAAAATACAATTAACATGCCCATCAATAATTAAAAATACTAATGAACATGTTTTTATTACATTTTAGGGAAAAACTAAAAATGGACATTAACTAGGCCAACCGGCCGTGGATGGACGTGCAAGTGGTATGGAAATGATCCTAGCGAGGAGGTGAATCCATCCCTCTACCTCTGACATGATGAGGAAGTTGATCCGATGCCGAACGGACGACGAGGGTAATGGTGACCTCCCGACTTCACGCGCCTCCACGCTCCGCGGATCGAGGGAAGAAGGATGTCCACGCGATCCTCGCGATACGACTTTCCCACGGTGCCTCCCGTGCCTCGATCAGCGGCCGTTTCGATCAAAACCGAGTGAGGAGAAGAAAAATCCCAAAATTAGGCCTAAAATCTCCCAAAAAGAGTTTTACATGAAAAACGATAAAAACGTCCGCCATCGGTGACGCATGAGGCGTCAAAACGCTCCTGGCAAGACGAGGAACACATTCCCCTACCTCGATCGCGACGAGGCCCGCAAAATGGTACAGATCAGGCGACAGGACGATGGGGCTCTTCTCGACCCGTCTCGTCTCCACGCTCCCCGAACCGCGGAATAGAGGGTACCACCTCGACTTACTCGTCGAGCCCTTGGACCTAGATTCACAAGCAATCGAATCGAACGGTGGATCCACTCAAGCGGGTTTACCCGCGTCGTGCACACCCAGGTCCATAGGTGGACCGACGATGATGGTGAGGGTCCGAGGTTGGACCTTGGGGTTCCATGGGTATGGCTAGCTCGGGGAAGACCCCAATGGGCCAGGGATGCCCAATTCACAGGTGGCCAGCATGCCAAGGGCGTGGGAAGTAGTGTCTCACTCACAACTCATCTGCGGTGGCACTCAACTTGATGAGAATTCGGGACCGGGCACTCACCTCACCGCCAACGAGCAACTTAGAAACAATACTAAGCTAAGCAAAGTTAAACAAGCAAGGAGAGGGGGCTAGAAGCTCACCTGATCAGCGTGAAGACGCAGATCCCGGCTGGAGACGAAGGCGAGCGGGGAGGCATGGGTATGCACCCGCACGCCGCGCCGATGTAGCTTTAGATGGTGACCTGCTATTACATGCACTACACCTCACACAGGAGGGTGATCTTGGGATAGGAAAATTAAATTACACCAAAAACTACCTCCACGCAGAGAGAGGCAGTCAGCCGGCCAGGCAGGGTGGGGAGATCAGAGTGGCCGAAGGAGATCGAATCTCGACCTACGCGGACTGAGTCGCTGACCTGGCTGACTGCATGCAGCACCTTGTCAGAGGTAGAAATCACTGATGGGATATCCAACGGAGGCAGGGTTGGCGTCTCTAGAAATATGGTCAAGTTGGTAATAACTAGGATGAGGAATCGCCGCGTTTCGAGCTCCGACGAAGCGAGGCGACCGAAACTCGCAGAGCTATGCAGGTGACAATTCTGGGCAACCAGTGAGCTCCTTGCCGGGGTCGTACTCTCAGTTGGGGCATCAGATTGAGGTGGGACCAATGCCAACGTACTCGTGGGAGAGTTCTCTTTCAGAAGAGACCAACGGAGCTTCGAGAAGAGGTCAGAGTAGAGTGCTGGAGGCAGAACAGTGACAAGGTGTCCAAACTGGTTCTGCTATGCTAACCTGCGCACTCCGGGGAGAAATGACGGAACACAGTGCTCTGGTACTCAAACGACCTCCTTCTTGTTGGACATGGTAGAGGACTTTCAGAAGATGTCCTCCTCCGAAGGGCGCACCAAGATCCTCACCGATCTGGTTGGGAGAGCTGCTACAAGTCACCTCTGGCTATCCGCCAATGACAGTTGGCGCAGTCTGGCGAGGACGGCTCCTCCGAACAGCATGGACGTCGAATGGAGGCAGGACCACCTCACCTGTGAAGCTGCTTGGACGAGCTTTCCACCAATATAAGGTATGCCACTTGAATCCTTGAGGTGTGGTCATGGATGAGTCTGAAACTTTGACCTCTGCTATTGCCTGTAAACTGGACTGAGCAGGTTGGGGATAGGGGTTGATAGTGGTTGGAAGGGGTGAAGGGACTGCAATGGGGTGAGGGCTAATGGCTGTGGGGCTTGGATGGGGGGTGGATAGGGGTGGTGGAGAGGCTGTGAGGGAGGTTAGGGCTGGAGTTGGGTTGTGCAAGTGGAACGGGTGGTGGGGGGATTGGCTGGTTGCAGCCAGCACAAGGGAGAGGGAGGGAGATAGGGGAGGTCGACTAAGCAAGGTGGAGGGGAGGTGGGGGCTGCGACCAAGGGAGGTTGGGGGAGAGGGAAAGGCTGGGGCACAACAAATTACATTAAGAGAGTGATTCTCTTCCTTCCTTTGGGTGTGATGCCCTAGGCCAAATCCTGTGACGGGATTTATTTTGGCGTGTGACTCGCCCCCTCTATCCTCCCCATCTCCTTCGCATCTGGTTCCACAAAAATTCTTAGTGAAGCTTATGCGAGTTAGGAAGAATTTGGCGATTTCGCGTCGATCGGAGCTCTGGATCGCTGGCAACAATTCGTCTCGTGAAGTCGCGCAGATCTGCCCGAGCTTGCTGTCTAGATCTAGAGTTTCCTGATCCATAATTTCTACAGATCGACTCCCACACTATCTGGATCTGCCTTTCAGAGTGAACGTATGATTTTGAGTCCTCTTCGCTTTGACATCAGGCTCGTGCCGATCTGAGATCTGTGCTAATCGTGGCGGAGATTCTCGTGGGACTGCACAGACCACCCTGTGCAGATTTGGCCCAGAAGAAGAGGTGATTTCTAGAAGCTGTCCCGCCCTCCCCTTTGCAGATCTGACCAAACCCCTTGGTCATATCCTTCCTCTAGACGTTGCCAACGATCGGCAACAAACGATGCCTTGTTCCAACACCGGGAGATATTTTTCCAGTAATTGATTATCTTTCTGTGTAGTTCTGTATGTGCCAAACCAGAGGCTGAGAACTGTTACTGCTGTGCCTAGATCCGGACAGATCTGATTGCGCCCTTCGGAGTAGAGAACCTTCATCTTGTCGTCGAAGTTCTCCAACAAACGGCACTCCGATCGGGCATCAGATCTTGGCGTACCGGCCTCCGCAAGATCGCCACGTAGGGTGACCAGCGTGGACAGAACCAAGTCAGCTTCCAATCGACTCACCCGATCGGCTCCGACTCACTTCCCTCACCTTTTGCGAGTGTGGCCCGTCAACCCAGATTACAGCAACCTCAAAATTACATTTGTAGCCCTTTACCTCCCCGCGTGGAGTGGACATCAGGTTCTGAAATTGTACAATTATTATTTGTGTGTATTGGGGTTGTCAGATTCGACCGGGAATTCTTTCCCACGCGCTAGTCGTGGAGGTACGCGCTTCGTTCCTATATCATATTGTTGGTTTAGTATATTTTCTATCATGCTGCGTTTGTGTGAATAGGGCCGTTATCTAGCTACAAATCACCATGATTGTGAGTTGAGAGCGCCCGTTCTTTAGCTCCTATCGAGCACCGAGTTTGGACTGCAGTGCCCTAGGCGACAATGGTTCCTTAACCGCTGCGATCCCACGTTTCCCTTGCAAGGGACGATCGTCGGGCTAGAGGGAGTTGTTGTTGACAGATGTCTCCACCCAGAGAACGTCACGGTGGTCAGCCGCCCGGCTTGTCTTTAGCATGTTAGTGCTGGCTACACTTCGAGTCGGTAGTAGGTCTTAGCCCGACCGCGTCTCCATCCCGCATCAAATTGGTATCAGAGCGTGGTTAAAGTCTAGGGTAGTCTTTGCACTTTAAAAAAAAAAGAAAAAAAAGAGAGAGAGAGAAAAAGAAAAAAAGATATTGAGTCTAGTGTATCTTGTCTTAGGTGTCTTTGCATGCCCACCCGGCGAGGTACCCAATACCATCGCCCCGCGTCAATGGCAAACCCACGGGATGTCCCCTCGGGAGACCTTCACTCCTTGCATGAGGCGATGATGGCCATCATGGCCCGATTGGACCAGTCTGAGGCCAACTTTATTGATATCTTGCAGTGGTGCCTCAATAGCAACTACTGAAGCTAAGAATCTCTGACAACCTGCATTAAGCAATCTACAGGCTCGAATAGCAGAAATAATCAAGTGAGAAGAACGAGATCGAATACCTTGAAAATAGAAGGATGGTTTCCCTTGTGGCTGAAAATAGACTTTCTTGGATCTGTAATCAACCATGACTCCATATTGTTCCAACCAATCCATGCCCAGAATAATATCATAATCAGCCAGCTGCAACGCATGCAACATCGCTGGCAACTACTGATTACCAATCACAATAGGAGACTCCTCCAGGCACAAAGGAGTAAACATGAAATCCCCAGAAGGTATTTCAACAAGCAACTCACAAGTCATCTTAGATGTCGGCTCCTCAATACAGGCAATAAAATCTTCAGAAATAAATGAATGAGAAGCACCTGAATCAAAAAGAACACGAGCTGCATGACCATAAATCATAATCGTACCTTCCACGAGATGGGACGCCACGGCTTCAGGATGGGTAATATGAGAAACCTTCCCTTTCTGCTTTTTGCTAGCTGCGGAAGACTGCTGAGAAGAAGCTGAAGCTTGAGGATAAAACTGCTGAGGTTGAGGTAGTGGAGGAGGTCTAAACTACGATGACTGTGGTTGAGAGAACTGAGAAAATTGCATCGGCTTCGGCCTCAGAGGATAGTCTCGAACCACATGCCCTGTCTGATCATAGCGAAAATAGACCACCGGCAACGAACACGGCTTGCCTGGATGGCTACCACCACACCTCGGACATTGCCTTGACTGACTCACTCCTTAACCTTGACGTTGTTAAGAAGAAGGCGCTGACTGCTGAACAGTGCCTGAAGATGCCCGCTGATCAAACCGCTTCTTAAATTTCTTGAATGTCCATCTGGACTTGGATTTAGAGAAAGAAGCATCATTAGCAGTAGGTGCAGCAGATGGGACTCCTGTCACAGTCGGCTGACTGACCTACTGATATTGCACACTGGGCTGAACAGAGCCAACTTGAGCATGACCTTGAGATCTTGCCATGTCAAACTCCAACGCTGCAGCTGCCTGATACGCTACATCCATCTCGGCCACACGAGTCGCAATCAATGGTTGCCTCAGCTCAGCTTTCAACACTCGTAGAAATTGCTTAGTCTTCAAGCCTTCATCAGTAAGAACATGGGGCACATACCGACCCAATTCCATAAACTTGTTACGGTACTGCAGCAAAGTCATATCACCTTGAGCCAATTCAATAAATTGATGCATCTTATCCATTCTGAGGTAAGCAAGACTATAAGTGTGCTCAAAAGACGTGACAAACACTGTCTAGGTGATCTGACGAAGTGGGCGAGAACGAAAAGCAACTTCCCACTCCGTGGTCCACCACGCGAGTGCTGCTCCCTAAAGATGGAACGTAGCAAGCATGAATTTTTCATCCTCCGTGCACTCCATTGAATGGAATACACGCTTGGTTGCATCTAGCCACACTCTGGCTGCATCTGGATCTGCCTGACCTTCATAAGCTGGTGGGTGGAACAACAAAAACTCTTTTAGTGCTCTGCCACGGCCACCGGGAGGCAAATCTGCTTGAGGAGCAGGATCAACTTGAACTTGAGCCGGCACAACCGGAGGAGGAGAAGTGCCACTTTCTTCCCTGGGAACACGACCTCGACCTCTTCTTAGTGGGAGGGGCGCCCCTTGAAACATTGGGAATAAATTTGACTTTGTTACACACTTGTCCCCTTGCCTTGTCCATGAAAGAAAAGATCCTTCTAGAAGCTAACTAGGACATTGACCAGTCCCACATGGGCCCTAGGGCATAGGTGGACCAATGGGAACAAGAGTGGGGGGGGCCTATTGGACCTACTGACCTTTTACAAATAAACCCAATGACTTTTATGGACTAACACTTTGGCTTACAAAGCCTTACAATTGCACACCTATTTATGTAAGGACATAAATGCAAACCTAAAGGATATAAAGGTAAATAAAAAGGCTAGTGTCTGGAGTTGATTCCCATCACTGGGTCTGCCTGCGTATGACAACCTACAACGGTCACACATATGCCATGATGTCGCACCTACCTCTGTCACGGAACCTTGTGCCCATCGCCCGCCTCAAGCCGACTGCCGACTGCCGACCGCTCTGACTTAAGATTCGAGTGAACCGGACCCTGGCCCGAGAGTGATATTCCCAGAACCGGCCTCGACTTCCCAGTAGTATAGAGATACTCATCCCCTTGGGATCCGCACCCAACTGCTCACCCCGAGCCGTGTCCGGCCTTCACCCCGTCATCGACCAGTATCTCCCCCGGTCACCCGATCTAGTCCTCTCTCGGTGAATCGGGCACGTCCCTCGCCTCGAGGAGAGCCTCTGTAAACACGCAGATATCTGCCTTATCATGCATTGACCTGGGGACCAACCCACGTGTCAGAATTGTCCCACGACTTGCACCAGTTGTAATTTGGCCTTCTTGGCCCACTTGTAAAGCCCACGTGGCTCTCATGAAATATGTTACCATCTGAATGCATGTCTTTGTGCCCGTATCCGGGTCCCAGCCCTCCTCCGCACCACCCAGTGTGTGTCTAGTACCCCCGACTCTAGCTAGCTAAACCTCCCAGTTGAACGCACACCTACAGCTACGGAATGCCCCTGGCCCTCTACCCATGGCTTCAGATATATACAGACTTCTCTTCAACACGGAACGAAGGTGTTCGGATTCAATCCGATGTAAATAAATACTGATAACTTGCGATCGGTGGGGAAAGACGTCTAGTACACGATTCCCCACTATCGCTTGCACACTCACACCTGTGGAATCTCCCTTCTCTCCACGTGTCGCCCGATCTCCCGAGCCTATGTGCCGCATCCTGGCGACGCTTCCCAGTTAACCCTTGGTTCCATAGGTGATTGTCGAGAAATCGACTGACACGCCCGCACCCCAGTTTTGTTTCCTCAAACCCTAGAAACTTCTCGTGCAATTCGATCCCCTCTCGACTCTCTGTAAAAGGCGAGTGCCTGGTACCGCCTTGAGAGGAATACGGTTACAAAGGGGGATACCTGAGATATCTCAAGCTCCCGTGTTTCCCTTTATCGCTTTATTCCTTCCCTCAGTCCGATCACCGATCCCCCGACGACATTAGGTTAACTCAAAAATTAGGGAAAACCCACCACAACTAGCCTAAATGGATCTCAATTCTTGACCTATTGGGCTCAATTCGAAGTCTAATGTAACGACCCGGAGATCCGGATACTGATATACCGATAATATCGATACACCGATACCAAGAACTGGGGAAGTCACCCAAGAGGCTGGTGAGGCCCCTGAAGGGTTGGAAGGGTTTTGTCGAGGGGTTGCATAAGGTTCTACCGTACTCTTGTTAGGTAGGGTACTTTTCTACTTTCTAGCTTCCTGCCTTATTTTTCGTGCGAGGTAGGGTTCGAGGGATCCCTACTGAGCCTGTGAAATGAGGCTCATCCCCTTCGTGTTTTCACCGTGTTTCAGGCGAGGCCAACACTTCAGGTGGTGTGGCAGGTGTTCAGCGCGGTTCCAGTAGCTGAGGTTAGTGCCAGTTGCCAGAGCCGAGGTATGCCCCGTGTATTTGTACCTTCTTTCAGTTGACTGTACTTTTATTTGGACATGATATGTACTGGACCTTGTAACCGTTTAGTTATTTATTTAATTTCTACATTATTATTTAGTTGTATATTGTGCTATCACTGCAGTTACTTTAGCTTCTTACACACCCTCACACCATCCTTTCTTCCCTTCCGAATCTTTGGGCTCGTGGGAGGCGGACCGAGTTTCGAGTCGCTCCGGTTCCTTTCCGGTACTCGGATCCCGGGTCGCCACAGCTTTGATCGGTCCTCTCCCGCTTTGCGCATGGGCTCCTCGTAGAGGTGCTCGAGATTGGCTCCCGGTCCTCTGTGATGTTGTGTGGTGCGGCAAGAGGCTTCGAGCCCTGGGTTCGGCCCAATTGCCGGGAAATTGACAGCGTTGTAGTGTTTAAGGTCTTGAGTGTGGCCCTGGCACGAGGCAGACGAGAGGACCCCCCCTGAGTTTGGGAACTGGGATAGCTAAGCCGATGAAGCCCGCTGCCTGTCAGGGCTCTGTCTTGAACATGGTCTACCTAGGTGCCGCGTTTTGAACACAGCAACCAGGGTGGCCGCGTTCAGAGATGATCGCCCCCAGTGTGGTGACCGCGATCTGACTAGCACCTGCTAGCGGCTCCAAAGCCCAAATGTGACTTGTTGTTGGAGTCGCCGGTGTCAAGCCGCTTGTGGAAGGCGTGTCAGGAGTTGTTACCTGCCTTTTTGTCATGCACCGCGTGACGCGATGGGTGGTTGTGAGTCTCGGGTTGGCCCGACAATTGAGATATCGGCATGATGATGTCGCTTGTCTAGTAGTCGGGGGTGATCTCTGCTTCTTGGTGAAGAGTCCTATGAGATGGCGAGTGGCTCCGAAATCCCAGTTGGATTCGACAGTTGGAGCCGTCAGCGTTACACCATTGATGAGGTGTTCGAGAGTGATTCCCACTTCTTCGAAGGGTGCTGTGAGACACGACAAGCTGTTCTGGGTCCTGGGTTGGCCCGGTTGTTGGAATGTCAGTAGTGTGATACCGTATGCAAGATATCCGGGGCTGGTCCCTGAATCTTTACAGAGTGTCGTTTGGTACGGCAGGTTGTCCCGAACCTCGGGTCCGATCCGGCCGCCGAAAAACGTGTTGACATGATGCCATTTGCTTGGGATGATCACCGTTTGTTATGTTGTGCCATTTGACAAGGCGCAATGTCCCCGTTTCCGGGCTCAACTCGACTGGTAGAGCACCTTTGGCGTTACGATGTGTCACTCTATTTAGGGAATATTTCCCTATGCTTAAATCCTGATTAATTCGAGAAAATAAGCGGGTGCCAACAACTTGATATCAGGATAAGCCTGAATTAAAGTGAGCTTGGCTTATCCCCACTTTTCCACCTATTAGGTGAAACAAGTTATCCCCATGCCATTAGCTACCTCAGTCTCAGTTAAATTATCTCCCAATCGAGTCCCGACATGAACTTCACATTCGTCTGACCAAGTCAGATCGAACACACAATAAACTGTCACCTAGTGATTGGCACGCCTACGTAAATAAAAAGTGTTCCACCAGGCCCCTGATGCCCTCCAGACCCTCAACGCCAAATTGGACACCCTCGTCGGCCTGATGAGGACCCAGGTGGCTAGGGAAGCACGGTCACTACTGCCTCGGGTGAGTCCCCCCTGTGTAGAAGCCACTCGATAAATAGCTGGAGGCCGCTTCACTCTCCAGGGCGGGCGGCTCATTCGCCATGGGCCAGGTGGGCTCTCACAAGCCCTGCCTCCAGATCAAGAAGCTTCCTCCAATCCGAGAGTGAAGAAACCTAGGCTGCCCCGACACCCCTTAGAAATAGAAACTCCTGCTGAAGAGCGGCGGGATGACTGCTAGAGGTGAGCTTGTAGCCTTTCGACTACATGCCAGCTAGAGTTGTGTCTCTGCCTATGGGACTTCGAACTACATTTTGTCGAGCAAGAGCGCGCCCTCCGTGCCTTGTAGAAAGGCTTCACCTCCGAGGACGAGGAGCAATCCTCGTTCTCCGACCAGATCTTCAGGGTTGAAGTCTCTCCGAGAGTCACACTCCCAGCCTTCAAGCCCTGTGATGGCCAGGGCGACCCGGCCGACCATTTCGACAGCTTTGACGCTCTGATGACGCTGCATAGGGCTACTGACACTGTCAAATGCCACGCGTTCGTAACCACCCTAGTGCAAGGAGCCCAAGCTTGGTTCCGTGCAGTCGCCCCCGACAACATCACCAACTTCCAGCAATTCGGGTGACTGTTCAAGGAGAGCTTCACTGACAGCAGCCCTCCAAGGTCGATAGCGAGATTACTGGCCCTCAAGCAGGCAAAGGGGGAGAAACTACGGGCTTATATTAACTGTTTCAAGACCGAAGCCTTGTGCATCCCTAGCCTGGATGTGGCCTCTGCCATCACCGCACTGACCGGAGGCACCCGCGATGAAAATCTCTGACGAGAACTAGTGCTCCACCCTCCCTCCTCCCTCGCTGATCTCATGACCTTGGCTCTATGCAATGCGGAGTGCGAGGAGGTCCTCATCACCTATCGAGATCCCACAGGCTCGAGATAGGAGAGGGAGAGAAAGAGGTCATCTGACCAGCCTTCCGGGTAGGGGAAGAGGAGGAACCGAGAGGGCGACCGAAAGGAACCCCCGCACAAGTTTGAGTGCTACACTCCTCTGACTGCACCTATCTACCAAATTTATGAAGAGATAAAGGACTCGGGACTACTTCGCCGCCCCGAGCCGATGAAGACCGACCCAAAGCGTCGAAGTCGTCGAAAGCACTGTCAGTTCCACGATGACCACGGCCACCATACTGGGGATTGCCAATGCCTCAAGGACGAGATCGAAAGTCTCATCCGCCAAGGCCGCTTATCCCAGTACGTGGACGAGCGACAAGAAGACCGCGGAGTCCCCCTAAAAGAGATCGACAACCGCCCTCGTGGAGTCCACATCAACGTCATCTCAGGAGGATCCGCCTCAGGAGGAGATAGCAGCCGAGGGAGGAAGCGCTATGCCGAGCGAGCCTCCCAGGTCTCCGAGCCCCCTAAGGCTTCGCCGGTGACCAACCAGCAGACCTTGGTCTTCTCGGACCAAGATCTCGAAGGAGTGGTCACCCCCCATGATGATCAAAGAAAGGAGCCTGAGACAAGCCCTCGGGAGTAACTAATATGAAAATGGGCAAAGTGTAAAAGCCCTATGCATAAGTATAAAAGAGTGTCAAGGCCCATCAAGCACCCGACTCGCTCTGCCTCAGGTCAGCAAGACGAGTCTCCCTCTGAAGAGTCTCCTCCTGGAGCTCCTCAAGCCTATAGAGAAGAGTCTCTGCCTTAGCCTGCAGGCGATTGCGCTCCTTAGCCTCCTGCGTCTGCTGCAAAAGAACCTGCACCTCCCTTTGCAGCTCCTCCACCTGCAAGGAGACTGTCCGGTCGCGCTCCCGAATGGCCGCAGCTCGAGTCTCGACCTCAGCCTGAGCTGCTTGCAGTCTGCCGAGCCACTCCTCCTCCTGCTGAATTATTAGCCGAGTCCTCCGTCTCTGCTCCTGTGCCACATGAAGATGGGCGAGCTCGCTCCAAAAAGCTGTCAGCTTCGCCATCCACGTATCTCTGGGGAGGCCGAACGTGTGATAACCCCGGGTAAAGGCCTCCAGGCTACCCCTCAGAGCCCCCGCAGTCGGCAAGGGATCCACTCGGATCTGCTACTCAAGACCCTATTATGCGGGACGAATGAGCGACTCGAGACCTATTTGATGCAAACTTGAGACTCTAGGCGACGACGCGACTAAATTGACGACGCGACCAGCCGCCATGTGAGCAACTCGACACCATAGAGCTCCAAAGAGGATTATGTGTCCTCAACAAGAAGCGCAAGCTCACTATCGTGCCAAGCGAGGAAAACGCGTGGATCTGCGCGGTTGAGAAATTAACAGTGAGTCAAGGATGGTCAGTTCACACTCGTGCTCGAATTGAGTCACGGGACGGTCACGCTCTCTTTCTCACAGCGGTGATTGAATTTGATCGAGCTAGGTTTCCTATCTCACGCAAGCAGCGGCATTCAAATATATATGAAATAAGTAAAGCGACAAAAGAGGAGCGAAAACGTACCTCCACGCTCGGGACGTGGGGAAGACATCCCGGCCAAGACACGTAACTCCCAGTACAGTAAATAGAAATAATTACAACACTGAATTTACGCCCCAGTCCACGCAGGGAGGTAAAGGGCTACATCAGCGATTCGGGAGCATTGATTTTGGGTTGACGGGTAGCACGTCGGCGGGATTCCCGAGGCGAATGCGGGCTGCTGGTCCGGCTCAGCACGAATCAGGTCGGCAGGACAGCAAGCGATGACGACCATTGGAACGGGGGTCCCCGTAGCTCTTCTGATGGGGGCGATCGGCTGGGACGATGGCGGGGCGTCCCTGGTTGATCCCTGGAAGCGGCTGTCGCTGGATCTGAGCCGGTGTATTTCTAGAAGATTTAAACGGGGATTGCTCTTGCTGGCATGTCACGGGACAGATCTGCGCGATGCGACGAAAATAGTCACCACGCCCAGATCCGATGTCGGATCGGGACTAAACCAGCACCGTTGTGAAGGGCACTGGAAGGGCTTCAACATACATGAGATTCACAACCATCCAACGGCCTGATTCTCTATGAAAAACTCTGCAATAGGGGATCTCAATCTGGTAGGGGTGCAGGGCAGACTGTGATCTGCCTGAAGAAGGGGTTTGACCGATGGGAAAATGATGGATCTGGGTGAAGGGATTAATATGGGTGAAAGAGGGGGATGTGGGGAACGTGCACAAAAAATAGTTTAAATTGTTTATCTAAGCTTACATTAGATTCTGAATTTGGGGGCGGATCTATTCACCCCCCCTCTAGACCGCCGTTCCACCTGCACCACAGCATCAACCGCTGTTGTCCAAGCGAGGGGTTGCCTAGTCCTCGAAAATAATTCTTAACCATAGTGGTCATCTCTTCTCTACCCCGCTCTTGATGTAGGATGAGGGACAGTTGTCGACCTCCCATGGGAGGGACGTAAGCAAGCCGGGTTCTGCGACAGGTTGTTGAAATCTGCATCCCACAGCAGGGACGTTGGCTTGACAGGCATAGACCCTAAAGCTTCCATGGCACGGAGGGTCCACAACTGCCTCTTCTTCCATCGGGGGTAGGCCCCTTTCCCTCCTTACTTCCACTCTGTCACGAGTAGGGCGACAGCGGACTGGTGTAGCTTGTTATGCTGGCTGGACCCTCTTGGGAACCCACACTTGCTTAAACTTCTTTGACCTAGGGTCCAACTTCTCTTGGCCATGACGGCCGGCTTCTTCTCTTTCGGCCCTCCTCCCAGGAAAAGCCTGATAGGAGTTGCGGATGGGGACGGCGGGGATGACCCGGTCAGGGACCACTTGGGTGTCACGTCTGTCGAGGAAGACGCTGACTTCGTCGATCAGCACGGACTTGCCAGATTGAGAGAGACATCCGGTAACCATAGCAGAATTCTTCTGGAAGACCTTACGTTGGCAAACTCTGGAGGTCTTGTTGACGAGAGTGGGGTGAGCCCCGGGGACAGCGTGGTGCACCAGACAGCTGGTGACCACGACCGAACTCTTAGCAGAGTCCTGGCAGCATCGAGCCTTCAGCAACTCAATCTTCTTCGTCGCTTCCTCGGCAGGCTCCGAGGATTCTACCTCCAGCACTTCGACGAAGGCCAACCCCAAGAAGTTGGGGAAGCCGACAGCGGCTAGGAAAGTCCCTAAGACAGTGGGCACCACCGGGTACCCATGCTCAGCATGGCCAGCAATGATTGCCGGGGCAAAGTTGACACTCTTCAACCCAGCTGATGCCATTGTTCACCTGAAAAGACAAACCAACCAACGATTAGCATCCTTTGGGAGGCCCTCGAGGCCCAAATATCTCGGTAAAGAGATGAAAGGTGACGCTGGTCCCACCGGGCGTGCCAGACTGCGGGATTCAATTTTTTTCCATCTCTCTAATTAATTAATTTGGTCAATTAATTAAAGATTTGGGTGTTTATTTGGTTTACTTTGATCAACCAATTAATTAACTGGTAATTAAGTGATTGATTTACTACGCAGGCATACCAGTCACGTAAGTGACGGGTTTATTGTGCACACATTCTGACCCATGTCAGGCGAGAGTGAGGTTTGGTCGGGACCAGCAATCCACTATACCATAAAGGCTATAGCGTTAATTACATCCCTCGCGAGGAGGAAAAACCTTTGATTAATTGTAGAGATAATGGGCTGTCGAGGCTGGAATAAAGAATGCAAAGGATGCAAATGATCATGCAGGATATTACAACCTACCATGCACGGTTTATTAGGGCACCGGGAAGCTTGTGCAGAATAGAGGGTCGTGGTGGCGACTAGAGACGCTAGGGGAAGAATGGCTTCTTCCTCAAGAAACCCTTCCCTCAGACAGGGATGATTGGCTGGCCCTCTCTTACGACGATCTCTCTTCAAATTGGTTCTTCTCTCTGGGTCCTCTCTCCTCTCCTCCTTGGTCGGATGAGGGTTACTTTTATAGTAACCTATTAATCTGATGCCATGGAGGGCGTGCCAGGGAGAGCGGTGCCAGGAATAGGTTCCACATCTTTGCGTGCCGAAATTGGTGATGCTGGGGAAAGGCTATCCCCTTTGCACGCCGGATATGGCGGCGCTGGGTTAAGGGGCTTCGGCAAGCTTCTTTGCGCCATATCAACTCATTTGCTCGACACAAGTAAGTCGATGGTTCAGGGGATGATTTCAGAAGTCATCGTTGACTGTTCCTCTCACCGTGGCTCTTGAAGAACCTTGACGGGACATTGACGAAGCTCTTGGCATGACATACGACCACAATCCAAACTTCGAATGAGTTTTGCTCGAGCATGTGGGCTCTCCGCTGACACGGCCTTCGGCACAATGATCTATGCTTCTGGCTCGGCCTGACTCATGCTTGAAGTTTCCTTGCGGGATGGTATGACATCCGGAATAATTCCGCCCCAACTGGATGATCATTCGGCCGCTGACGGACCCAATATAGCGAGAAGCCGAACCCATGTCAAGTGATTAGGACCTTCTGCTAACAGAGCCTCCGGTTCATTGTTATGAAGAGCCGATGGCGTTCTTCCTCCTCAAGAGAGTCTACATTTAGGTGGGGAGCCGCCGAGTAGACTGTCGTCCTTGGTCGGGCGACTGGTGTTGGGTGTGCAGCATGATAGAGTCGATGCTGGGTCATTAGGCAGGCTTGGTCACACTGTCGGTTGGTTGTAGATTCATCTCGACCTTCCTGAGGTGAAGTCCCCAGCATTCATTCCAGGTGACTCGAGGCTCTGGCAGCTTGAGAAGTCTTCAGTAGGTTGATCTTCATCGGCTTCTATGCTTCAGTGGGCTGTATCATTCATCTTTGCGGCTTGGTCGCCAACGATTATATTTTGAGTGCCAACATCATCTTAGACGATGCTTTGTACCGAAGGTCTTTCTCCGGTCCCCTCCTTAAGTGCCTTAGCACTGATGAAGCCGACCAAGCAATTCAAGAAGCTCACGAAGGCATCTGCGGCGCACACCAGGGAGGAAGATCACTTGCCAGGATCTTGCTTCGGCGAGGCTACTGGTGGACTACCCTTCAGCGCGACTGTTCGACCTATGTGCAGAGGTGCGACAGATGTCAACGCTCTGACCATCTGGTCCACCAGCCTGCCTCAGAGCTCGTTACTCTTACTGAGCCATATCCCTTCGCTCGGTGGGGAATCAACATTCTGGGGCCATTCCCTATGGCTCAGCCCCAGAAGAAGTTCGCCATCATCGCCATCAACTACTTTACAAAGTGGATTGAAGCTGAGGCCACCGCTAGGATCACCGAATCGGTGGTTTGGAGTTTCGCGTGGAAGTCGATCATTTGTCATTTTGGTATCCCCCAAGTGATTGTGGATGATAACGGTCGGCAATTTGATTCTCACTACATTAGAGACAGATGTGCCGACCTCAATATTTGCACCCACTTCACTTCCGTGGCCCACCCTCAGGCCAATGGGCTGGTTGAAAATGCCAACAGGGTTATATTAAAAGACATAAAAACCAGGCTCGGTAAGGCCAAGGGCAGCTAACTGGAGGAGTTACCAAGCATACTATGGTCACACCGAACTACTCCATGAATGGCCACCGGTGAAACCCCCTTTCAACTAGTGTATAGCACTGAAGCTGTGATCCCACTGGAGATCGACAACCCCTCTCTCCGAATCACCAACTTCTCGCCTAAGGTGAACGAGCAAATATTACTGGAGAACCTTGATCTGGTGAGTGAGATCTTAGAGATTGCAAGCATCTGAGCCTCGGAATACCAGCGGCGCCTCACCCAGTACTACAACGCCAGAGTCTGAGATAGACACTTCTAGCCAGGAGACTTCATCCTAAGAAAAGCTGAAGCCTCTTGACCACTAGAAGTGGTGGGCAAGCTAGCCCCTAACTGGGAAGGCCCCTACCGAGTGGTCGAGATGCTCGAGAAAGGGGCGTATCGACTGGCCACCATGGAAGGAACGCCCATCCCTCGGACATGGAACGCGACAACACTACATAAATTTTATTTTTGAGCCTCGCTCCAAAAGCGCACATGTAAGCAATATAGAGCAAAAGCAAGTCCTCTTTTTCTTATTAATACTTCTTTAATACATCGGATGGGCCAAGGCCATTACAGTACAGATCAAAAGAAAAAATAAAAAGTACATTATCCACTAGTACAACCAGTTTGCTCGATCTTACATGGTGCGCACTCCATTGGTACTCCCAAGGCAGGCCACTGACTCTACCCAGTGTAGAAACTGGCTCGAAAAATGGGATGACTAACCTAGTTTTGCTCTGGAACTTTAGAGAGACAAGTGCCAGAAAAAGCGGAGAAGAAGAGGGGAGAATGCCCGGATGCCACCCCAAACAAGAGAGGGCCTCCTCTGCCAACTCGGCCCGTATACACCAGTGAAAAACCAAATCAGGCCATCATTCTTGAGTTTGAATTTGATTGTAATAGAGAACTGACAGACCACTTCCTCCAAACTGTCTAGGGCCATTGCATTTTGTAGAGGAGGGAAAATGGTCTCCCGGGTCTCGTACCACACTTTTAAGATTTGTTTGACTAGAGAATGACGCCCAGCCACCCGTGGAAGCCTACAAGCACTAGAAAAGTGGCGTCACAAGTAACCCTAGGCGTTACCCCAGGGGACAACCCTCCGATGCTTAAGTTAGAGAAAAGCGACAGGGGACTGAGAGAGAGAGAGAGTGCAGAGCGGACAAGTCTATAGACAGAGCTTGATTCCCAAGAGCGAGTGCTCGGAGAGTACTCGCTGGACACTGAATGTGCTCGAAAGGTTCCCTCTTTTCCTCCGCGTGTCGGGTTAACTCCAGGGTTTGGATCTCTATTTGTCTCTGCCTGTGGGGGCGTCTTTGTGTGCGTCTGTGTACCACCCCCTTCTTCGTATATCCGACAGCCTATTTATAAGTCATCCAGGAGGTGGCGTCTGTTCCTTAACTGAGAAAGGCGTGAGTCGTGGGATAATCTCCCCTTGATCGTGGGAGGAATTTCCTGTAGTGCTCCTGCTCAACTGGGAATTGTGGTCTCGAGGTGAGGATCATGGCGTAGTGGGTATGGCCTCGTCACTGCCAGAGACGTGACCTGTAACAGTGGGGAATACGTCCGATTACTGGAGAGTCATCCAGCGTCTGGGACGCCCGTATTAAAGCTTCCTGGGGGTGGCAAGTCTTCAATGTGTCCTTACTGGGCTATCCAATTTTGGGCTGTCAGTTGGCCCGTGTTGGTCCAATCGGACCGGACCGGAGAGGGCCCATCACTGGTGGGCCGCAATGGGCCTGGTGGGTTTCAACCTCCTCACTAGCCCCCCACTCTCGAGCGCTGAGCATGCTCGGGGCTCGAGAGGATCTCCCAAAGGGCCAATTGTGGGAGGCTTCTAGGAGGATCCTCCACAATGTCTAGTTCCTTGGCACGTGGGCCCCGTCTCCTGCTACAATTCTTGGCGCGCAAGGCACCGCCTGTGGGGGTGTCAGGCGACGTCATTATCATTATGACGTGGTCGTTTTTCTTCTAGAAAAGCGGGCGCGAGCAGTTGCTTGGGGGACTCTCTACCAACCTCGGTAGCGACAGTCGCCTTTTATCATCATAACCCCTTGAGGCGGCCACTTCGCCTCCAGGGTTTATAAATTAGGGCAGATGTGTGCTAGAAGAGGACTCGCCCGTCTTCTTCATCTTCGGAACGAGAGCCCGCTGCTCCCTCTGCACTCACCCCTTGCCCAGGTGAGAGCACTTCTTTCCCTTCTTTCTAGGTCTCATGGCACCTCGTAGAAGATTAATCGTGTCCGGCTCTGAACCTTCGAGGAGGAGGCCAGCCGTACCAGTGCTCTGAGTACTTTGGGGCCGGCCCCAGCCGTCCTCATTCTCCCTCCCTCGCGTCTTACCTAGCTATCCACAGTTTCCAGGAGGCCTTCCAGGTTCCAACTGATTACGACATCATCTTCCCTTGCATCGATAAGTACTTAGGGTGCTACCACCCTGGCGACATTAGTATCCTCGTCGAGTCTTTTCGAGCAAGGTTCATCTTCCCCTTCACCCTTTCTTTGAGTTTGTCCTCCATTTCTATGGCAAGCTCCCTGGTGATCTTTCCCTCAATTCTTGGCACATCCTCTGCGCCTTCGTGTTCATCTGCAACCAAGTGGCAGTCACACCCACTGCCCACCTCTTCCGTCACTTCTATAGTCTTCAGCGCTGTCCTGATGCTGAGCATTCATCTTTTTACTTCGGGCCAGAACAAACCGGTCCATTATCTCTGTCACCTCCACCGTATCTAACATTAAGCGCTGGGCCGAGCGCTTCGTTATTGTGACGAAGGTAGGGGGGATCGACCGAGCCAGTGACTGGGGTTTCTATAGCATTCCCCATCTTCGCGCAGGTGACAACCTGCCAACCCCGACTGCCGAGGAGGCCAGGGCGGTGAAGGCCCTTCTTCGTCATCCCCTTCGCAATGCTTACACGAGGTTCACTCCCAAAGTACTTCGAAAATTAAGGTTGAGCCCCCCACTGCCTCCTGGTATGGCCCTTGTTAGTTTTGTGGTGTCTCTAATTTTGACCTCTGACTGCTTTGTTGTGGTGCAAGAGCTCCACCTCATCCAGAACTACGGTTCGAGACGGTGGAAATACCGTGGTATGTTCCCCGACCGTGTGACCACATCGAGTCGGTCGCAGATCAGGTGAACGTCGCAGCCCCCCAATTGGCAGTCGCCTTTGAGCCAAGGCACCTCCCATATCCCTTGCCAGCGGCGTGGGGCCTGCAGCCTTCTTCGTCTTCGTCACCTGCAACCACCTTATATGCGCCCAGTGCTAGCTCAGGCGCTCGCACAGCTAGCCCGAGAGCAGTCCCCAACAACCCGAGGAGTTCGTTGGTCATACCGGTAGAGGTCTCGCCAATGGCCGAGGACAAGTGCCGACGGGTTGACCTTGGGGCGGTGGCTACGATGGACTACCAACGTCGCTTGTCGAAGAAGAAAAAGGTCGTCATCGACGAGACGCCGTGTGGTCAGACGCCTCCTCCTCCACAATCTACGACCCCTCCGACTACCAAGATCGACCCAACGGAAGTCCCGCTACCAACTCCGTCTCCCCCCGTCTGCACACCGCGGACGGGGGCGAGCCCGTCGATTCCCACCGAGGAGCCAACCAAAAGGGGCAAGGCGGCCTGCCCCGCTGTTGATTTCAACTCCGCCCCAACCGAGGACGCCCCGGGGTTCCTCGCCCATCAATTTGAGGCCTATACGCTGATGAAGAAGGCCCTAAAGCCGAGGGATCGCACGGCCACCCTCTCCCCAGAGATTGATGGGGAGTTGATTGGTCTGTCGGGCAGGAATCTGTGCTCGATGGCCCAGGCTCTCGGCATATGGGGGGTCCACTTCCGGGAGGCTGCTCGGCAACTGGCCGACAGCCGCGTCAAGCAGTCGTCGCTGGAGACCCAGCTGCAGAAGATGAAGGCCGAGCACATCGGTCTTCAGGAGCTCCTCGAGTCCCAAGGGCACAACCTGGCGGAGGCCGAGCGCGACCAGGACGCATTCCAGGTGTAGGTCCAAGCATCTGAGGACCTTTGGAGGCAGATGAAGGCCCGCACCGAGATGAAGGAGGAGAGGGCGGGGCGGGCTGGAAGTTGCGGCCAGTCTGGCACGGAAGGAGGCAGAGGTGACCGCTGTCAAGGTCATGGAACTCGAGGCGGCTGTCGCCGCAGCTAGGGCCGATGCAGCGAGGGCGGGCGAGGAGGCAGTCGAGCACTTCTGAGAGTCCTCGGAGTACGAGGCCGAGTTGAACGCTGCCGCCCTCGAGGTCTACGGGCCGGAGAGGGATGCCAACTTCAAGGATGGCTAGGCGGCTGCTGACGCCACGGCGGCCCCAGTGCCGATGCTGCCACCTCCGACGTTGTTCAGACCGGAGGACGACCAAGGCGAGGAGGAGCTGGGCGATGAGGAGCCGGACGCAGGGGTGGAGCAGAGCGAGGGGGCCGAGCAGGAGGCGAGGGCCAAGCACCAGGTGGGTCGGGAGTTGGTTGATCTAACAGATGATCCACCACCACAGGGGTCGGTGCCCAGGACTCAGGGTCTGACGTCTGCTCAGGCAGTCGAGGGGGCGAGCACTTCCGGATGAAGTGCCTGCACTACGGGAGGCTCTCGTCGTCCTTGTTAATGTCTTTTCCCTTTTGTTTGGTTTTTTTTGTACGTGTCTCTTGGGTACGCCCGAGCAGGTGTAACCCCTCTCCTGTATATTCCTTCACTAGAAATGAAGTATGTTTACCTTTCCTCTCGAGCATCATGTTTGGTTGGCACCTTTTCGCCCCTCGGAAAGACTCGAGTCGCTTTCCTTCGTTTACACCTCCTTGAGATACGAACTGGCGGTCAAAGCTTCTTCAGGAAGCATGGGATATTGGGGGGGGCACGTTTCTCGGGATCCCACCGCCTCGCTTTCCGTAAAATCAGATGGGGATGAAAGCCCCTAACCCTTTCTGGAGGTTTCGCTCGCTCCCTATAAATAGAGGATCTGTGAGAAGCTCTGGAGGTACCTGCGCTCTTCATTTGCCTAAATCATCTTCTAAAGCGATGTCGTCTGAGAAGTCGGACTCTTCGTCCGGGGAACCCTCCCCCAAGCGTCCCTGCTTCCGAAAGGTGGCCCTCCCCGCGCCTGCTTCGACCTCCTCCAGCAGCGGCGGCGGCGGCATCAGCGACGTATCGGAGGATTACCAAAGGGGATACCTCCAGGGCTAGCGCGAAGCCCTAGTGAAGGTGCACAAGTTTTATTGTATCAGGGGGGTGCTCGAGCTCACCCCCGACTGATTTCATCCCATGAAGGACGAGTGATCGCCTGTGCTCCCCCCCTTATCAATAAAATAAATCCTTTCATGCTATTCCTTCTCGACTTGTGGGATGCTTGATGGTTTCTGCGTCTTTCCTTTTTCGATGTTTGCTTGATTTTCCTTTATCTGGTTGCTATTAACGAGCCTCTACTTTCCTCACAACGCTTCGGTTTCCCAAGGGAGACTAAACGTCGTAGGCAGGGAGTGACCCGCCGCTGCCTCTTCGAGAGGAGGTGTCTCCCCCTATAAATAGTAGGGTTGTGAGTTCATATCAGGCATTAGACATGCTTTGCTCCCCGTTCAGCGTGCCTTCGTTGTAGCTATGTCCCAACAAGTCGCGGATCCTTCGATGGGGGGTGAGTCTCCCAAGGACCCCTGCATGCCGGCCGACACTACGGTAGAGGTTGGCCCTCCTCTAACCAAGTTGGCGAATGAACCACCAAAGGGTCTCGAGCCCCCCTCCCAAGGCGCAAGGAAGTCTGCTCTCGCTACTGCCGAGGCGAGGAAGGAACCCCCCAAGGGTGCCGATCTTGCTACCGACATTCCGACAAGGTCTGGTCCTTCTCCGACAGCACCTGACGAGAACGAGGACTTCGAGCGAGGCTAGTTCGACAGTCACCGTGACGACATGAAGGCCCGATGGTTGTGGTGAGCCCGATCCACTTCCGCAACAGCGCGTCGTTACTGCCGTATTCTTTCCTCAATGGCGAGCGGCTGGATGATGATGATTGATAGAGCTTGTATCTTCTCTTTTTATAATAAATAAACAATTGCTCCTTGTGTTTCTATTTTGCCTTCGCGTGCACCTACCCTTGATTCTTTCGAATAGCTTATCACTGTGGCAAGCTTTGTTAGGGCATGTTCGCTACGTGATTATGTTTGTGCTTTGGGGGCGGGCGCCACGTTCCTGAGCGAACCCTGCCAGGTCATCTATGTTACTTCAGAGTAGAGTAGGCTAGGTCGTCAGAGGTCGTGCCTCTGCGAGATGAATAACAATCTTTGGGGGAGCGTAACTACACGTTTCTTTGGGAGTGATGAGGATTCCCTTAGTGAATTTTGGGGGTGAGTGTACGTCCATCTCCTGAAAATGAGTGCATTATTGCCCCCCCCCTTGAAGCTTCTAAGGCTACCCATGAAGATTTTGGAGGGGAGCTAGACTACTCGCCTCTTGAGGGCTAAAGAGCCACCATGTTTTCCGAGGGGAGTAGGAGTGCTCACATCTTAGAGGCTTGGAAACCACCATGATTTTCGGGGGAAACATGAGTGCTCGCCCCTTAGGGGCTTGGAAGCCGTCATGGTTTTCGGGGAAAGCATGAGTGCTCGCCCCTTAGGGGCTTGGAAGCCGTCATGGTTTTCGGGGAAAGCATGAGTGCTCACCCCTTAGGGGCTCGGAAACCACCATGGTTTCGGGGGAAGTATGAGTGCTCGCCCCTTGGGGGCGCAGAAGCCACCGTCTGTTGAGCTCAGGGCATGACCCACTGGCGCTAAAGGCAGGTGGAGCAAGGAGAAGGAATAAGAATCTTTATTTACCGGAAGAATACTCTATGGTTTACAGAGTTCCAGGTTCATGGGACTCCTCACCCATCCAAAGTCGTCATGCTGTACACCCCTTTGTCGAGCACTTCTGTCACCCAATACGAGCCC
Source organism: Amorphophallus titanum (assembly GCA_024336825.1). NCBI lineage: Eukaryota > Viridiplantae > Streptophyta > Magnoliopsida > Alismatales > Araceae > Amorphophallus > Amorphophallus titanum. Next base: position 3,235,249 of record JANBPO010002988.1, on the reverse strand, counting down.
TCCCAATTTGGAGCCAATTTTCCTGCGGCGGCTCTGGGGTCCGCGATGCTAGCTCGACGCACTACGAGGTCACCGGGGAGGAAGCTGTGCTCTTTGACTCGGGCATTGTAGTATTGCGCCAACTATTGTTGCTAAGCGATGAGCCTGAGCTGGGGGCGCTCCCTTTCCTCCGTGAGCAGGTCCAAATTCTCTCACAACGCTCGATTTTTTCCAGCCTCATCAAACTAACTAACTCTCAATGATGGGTTAGAGATTTCGACCGAGATGACTGCTTCTGCCCCATAAGCCAAGTGAAAAGGTGTTTCTCCTGTTGCAGCCCGAGCAGTAGTCCGGTGCGCCCACAGGACACTTGAGATAGAGTCTACCCAGGATTCACCTGCCTGCTCCAGGTGAGTCTTAATGTCGTGAAGAAGTGTTTGGTTGGCATTCTCCACTAAGCTATTTGCTTGGGGATGGCCCACTGAGGTGTAATGATTCCATATCCTCAGTTCCGACCACTTCTCCCGGAAGACAGTACTGGCGAACTGCCTGTTGTTGTCAGTTGTGACGACGCGCGAGATCCCAAAACGGCAAATTATGCTGCTCTAGAGGAACTTCCAAGTTGCTTCTCCCGTGATTTTCCCCAAGGACTCTGCCTCGACCCATTTGGTGGAATAATCAATGACGAGGATGAGGAATTTATTTCTTCCCTGAGCTTTCGGGAAGGGGCCCAGTATATGTATCCCCCATCGAGCAAATGGGCGAGGCTCCATTAAGGCGTGCAGCTGCAGCGCTGGCTGGTGGTGTAAGTTTGCGAACTTTTGACACAGGCGTAGCTCCGAACATAGTTAAGGCAGTCTTGTTGTAACGTCGGCCTCCAGTATCCTTGTCGGATGAGGCTTCTTGCGAGTGCTCGCCCACCGATATGACTTCCGCAGAGGCCTTCATGAACTTCCTGAATTGCCTATTTAACCTCGGTAGGGAATAAGCACTTCAGTAGGGGAGCAGAGAGTGATCGCCTAAATAGCCGACCATCGACAAGCGTGAAGTGTGCTGCTCATGCCCGCACACGTCAAGCATCAGCGCGGTCGTCGGTGAGGTGTTGTCACAGGTGGAAGTCAAGGATTGGGTCCATCCACGACGGCTCAAAGTCTATGGCGTGCACCTGGGGATTAGGCTCTTCAATGTTCGGCACTAACAACTCTTCCACCAGGACCGCTCTTGAATTGGTAACAGTGGTGAAGGAAGCTAAACGAGAGAGAGCGTCTGCTCGGAAGTTCTCTTCCCTTGGGATGTGAGCCATCTCGAAGCGGGAGAAGCCTGATGTAGCCTTCTTTGCCTTCTCGAGGTACTTCACCATTGCTAACTCCCGAGCTTCGAACTCTCCCCAAACCAGGCTGGCGACGAGCAAGGAGTCACTGTAAACCCGAAGGTTGGTCGCTCTGAGATGCTTTGTCATGCAGAGGCCGGATAGCAAAGCTTCATACTCAGCCACGTTGTTGGTGGCTGGGAAGTTGAACAGTAGGGCGTATTGTAATTCCGCTCCTTCCGGCGACAAAAGGACCAGGCCCGCCCCACTACCAGTGGCACAAGACGAGCCATCCACATAGAGCTCCCATATCGGTCCCGAGGACTGCTCAAGCAGCCCTTCGTCCGGCAACGTACACTCATCGACGAAGTCCGCCAATGCCTGAGCCTTGATCGTTGTCCTCAGGCGAAAATTAATGCCGAATTCCCCTAGCTCGATGACCCACTTAATGAGCCTCCCCGATGCATCTGGATTCTAGAGTCTTTGACGTAGGGGCTGGTCAGTGAGGACCACGCGGATGGGAGAGAAAATATGGTCGCAACTTTCGCGCGGCCGTAACCAGGGCAAACGTGAACTTCTCCGTCCATGAGTACCGGAACTCAGGGACTTGGAGCTTTCGGCTTACGTAGTATATCGGCTTTATAACTTTGTCCACCCCCAGTGAGCGCGGCGCTCAGTGTGCTCGGTGTCAAGGACAGGTATAAAAGTAGTTGTTCTCTATCCCGGGTATTAGAGAGTACAGGAGACGAAGATAAATACTGCTTCAGCTCCTCGAAAGCTCGCTCGCACTCATGATCCCAATCCACTCACCCCCTCTTCTCCAGCGACTTGTTGGCCTGCTTGATGAGTCAAAAGAAGGGAAGGCATCTTTCCGCGGCCCTAGATAAGAACCGAGCAAGGGCGGCCACGCAACCAGTGAGGCACTCTACGTCCCTTACCAGTTTCGGCCGCTTCATCTCTAGCACCATTCGGATCTGGTCGGGATTTGCTTCAATTCCACGGTGGGTTACTAGGAAACCGAGGAACTTACCTGACCTAACTCCAAACGCACATTTGCTTGGGTTGAGCTTCATGTTGTACTTTTGGAGCGTTGCAAACGTCTCTGCTAGGTCCTCTATGTGCTTGTCCGCTCGGAGGCTTTCAACAAGCATATTGTCAATGTAGACCTCCATGTTGCAGCCGATCTGAGCATCAAACATGTGGTTGACAAGGCGCTGGTACGTGGCTCCAGCATTCTTCAACCCGAAGGGGATGCGAGTGTAACAGTAGAGCCCGTGGTCGATGACGAAGGCGATTTTATCCTGGTCCGGCTCATGCATGTTGATCTGATGGTACCTGGAGTATGCATCCAAGAAGTTAAGCATCTCATGCCCGGCCGTGACATCGACCAGTTGATCGATCCGTGACATAGGAAAGCTATCTTTCGAGATGGCCTTGTTGAGATCCGTGCAGTCTACGCACATATGTCACTTCTCGTTGCTTTTAGGGACCAAGATCACATTGGCTACCCAATCTGGGTATTCAGTGGGTCGTAGGAGTCCCGAGCGTAATTTCTCACTCACTTGCTCCTTTATGATTGCCTATCGCTCGAGGTTACAATGCCTCCTGCGTTGTTGAACCGAGCGGCAATTCGGATCCAATCTTAACGGGTAGATGATGATTTCCGGCAGGATCCTTGGGAGATCGTCTTCAGAACAAGCAAACACATCCTGGTTTTTGATTAGGAATCATTTGTAATCTTCCTTTTCTTGCTCAGATAGCATGACACCGATGCGAAGAGTCTTGCTCGGATCCGAGGTCCTCCGTCCTCATCTTCTTCTCAGGGGGAGCCTCCTCAGCTCACCTTTCTTTGGTGGAGATCAAGTAGCATCTCCGTGACTCCCCCTGATCAACCTGGACTTCCCCTACTCCATGGACAGTGGAAAATTTTAACTTCTGATGGTAGGATGAGGGGACGCCCCTTAGCGTGCCGAGGATGCCCCTGCCTATTATGGCGTTGTATCCGGTCATTCCACACACGATCGTGAAGTCAGCCAAAAATGTTACGTCTCTGGGGGCAACCCCGAACGTGATCGGTAGGGAGATACGCCCCTCGGGGAGGAAGGTTGTGCCATAAAAGCCGTACAAGGGTGTCTGCAACGGTGCTATTCATGATAGATCCACACCCATGAGAACAAGGTAGTCATAAGAAATCACATCGGGGCCACTTTCATTATCGACGAGGATCCGTCGTACAGTACATTGATTGATGGTCGTCGAGACCACAAGAGCGTCAGAGTGGGGGGTGGTCACGCCTTCCAGATCGTCATCTGAAGAGATGATCGGATCCTTGAGACGATTCCGAATAGTGGAGTCGCGGCGGCCCTCGCCGCTACGATCCACTTGGTTTACCCCGGGCGCATACCTATAACGTCTCCTGGAGCTATCTCCACTCGACGCCGACCCTCCAGAAATCATCATGATCTCTTTTCCATTAGGTCGGTTGTCAATGGGTGGAGGGGCCCGATCTTACTGTCGCTTTTCTACGGCCTTGGCGATGAACTTATCGAGGAGGTCTCGTCGGATGAGGTCCTCGATCGCATCCTTAAGCTAGATGCAGTCGGCCGAGTCGTGACCGTGGTCGCAGTGGAAGCGACAGTATCTCTTCTTGCTCCTGGTCTTCGGATTGGACTTCATCTTCAGAGGCCACCGGAGATAGGGCTCCTCCCGAATCTCCATGAGGATCTGCTCGAGCGGAGCCGTCAGAGACGTGTAGTGTCAGTATTGGCCCCTGTCCCTTGCTTCTGGGCGGTCACGGCGTTCTCGGTCGCGCCGCTCACATTTGCCCAACCCTTCCCGTGGGGAGTCGACGGATCTCTTACGGTTGGGTTGACCAATCCCCGTCGCTTGGCCCAACGTTGCGTTATTCTCTTTGCAGCTGGCATGTTTCTGAGCCAGGGTGAGAAGATCCATCAAGGTCGTCGGGGCTTCTACCTCGAGCAAGCGTCGGAGGATGGGATCCTGAGTCCCCTGCGTCAAGGCGATGGTGAAAATGCTGACGTCAAGACGAGGGATGCGGAGGGCTTCCATCCGGAAATGGAACACGTAGTCCCACAAGGTCTCTTCGCGTCCCTATCTAATGGCGAGCAGGCACACCGCCGATTTGGCTTCCTTTCAGCAGCCCATGAAGTTCTCCTTGAACAAATTCTTCAGTTGCTGAACGGAGGTAATAGTCCCAACCGGCAGGGACTCGAACCAGGTCCGGGCGTTCTCCCGGAGGGTGGTGATGAACGCTAGGCATTTTACAGCGTCCGAGGCTCGGTGGAACACTAGGTTCGACTCGAAACAGTGCATGTGGTAGGCTGGGTCGGTGGTGGCGTCGTAGGGGGTGAATGACAACAGCTGAAACTTCGGAGGAATAGAGGCTTTATGATTTCCTTGGAGAAAGGGGCATGGAAGTTGATGTCGTCGTCGATTAGCCCCCGAGTCCTCACGGTGTGTAGAACGTCGTCCAGGTATCGGACCTTGCCCTCCAGCTCACGTTCTACTTCCTCGTAGTATCACAGCCGTTGTGCCATCTCCGGATTGAAGTGGAGGGGGCTGCGAGGCCGAGGTGCGGGCGAGCTATGCGGATGCCGGGACCGCAGGGCGGATGCGTGGGAGGGCTCGCGCACCGGGCAAAACTCCGCCACGGTCGAGGCTCCTCCCTTTTGGGGCAGCTCTATTGGGGCGCAGTCCCCGTAGGCCGATTGAGGAGGTCTTGACAGAGCTCCGTCAAAGTCTGGAGCTGACGGCGCATCTTTGCCAACTCGTCCGCGGCAGCGCCGCGCAGTGGCCGAGTAGATGAGGACGTCTCCTGGGAACCCCGTCGAGCACTCGGAGCCTAGTGGGATCCTCGACCGCGGTTGCTAGTGTTGCGATAGCTTCCACGAAGTGCCATGACCTTTCGTGTCGTTTCCCGCAGATGGCGTCAAAAAGTGTAGAGGAGGGAAAATGGTCTCTCGGGTCTCGTACCACACTTTTAAGATTTGTTTGGTTGGAGAAGGACGCCCAGTCACCAGTGGAAGCCTGCAAGCACCAAAAAAGTGGCGTCAGAATGAGCCTTGGGCGTTACCCTAGGAGACAACCCTCCGATACTTAAGTCGGAGCTAAGCCGAGGAAAAGAGCGACAGGGGACTCTGAGAGAGAGAGAGCATGAGTGCAGAGTGGACAAGCCTATAGACAAAGCTTGATTCCCATAAGTGCTCGCTACGTCCAACGAGTGCACGGAGAGTGCTCGTTGGACACTGAATGTGCTCAGAAGGTTCCCTTTTTATCTCCGCGTGTCGGGTTAACTCCAGGGTCTAGATCTTTGTATATCTCTACGTGTGGGTGCATCTCTGTGTGCGCCTGTGTACCTCCCCCTTCTTCGTGTATCCAACGGCCTATTTATAGATCGTCCAAGAGGTGGCGTCCTTTCCTTAACGGGGAAAGACATAAGTCGTGGGATAACGCCCCCTTGATAGTGGGAGGAGTTTCCTGCAATGCTCCTGCTCAACCGGGAATTGTGGTCTCGAGGCGAGGATCATGGCACAGTGGGTATGGCCTCGTCACCGCCAGAGATGTCGCCTATAACGGCAGGGAATACGTCCGGTTACTAGAGAGTCATCTGGCGTCCAGGATGCCTATATTAAAGCTTCCTGGGGGGTGGTGAGTCTTCGATGTGTCATTAGTAGGTTGTCCGATTTTGGGCTGTCAGTTGGCCCGCGTTGGTCCAACAGGGCTGGGCCGAAGCGAGCCCGTCGCTGGTGGACCGCAATGCCGCAATGGGCCTAGCGGGTTTCACCCTCCTCACATTCCATAAAATCAGCAAGCCTCCTTTCTGCCCATCAACCGGCTTGAAGGCCTAGCCCCAAAGCCGGGGGGGGGGCGGGGGGGGGGGGGGGGGGGGGGGGGGGGGGGGGGGGGGGGGGGGGGGGGGGGGGGGCCATTGAAAGGGCTTGAAGGGTGTGCCATTGAAGGGGCACAAAGAGTGCACCATTGAAGGGGCTTGAGGAGTGTGCCGTTGAAGAGCACAGTGAGTGTGCCACTGGAGAGGCCTTGGGGGTGTGCCATTGGAGACACCAGGGAGTGTGCCATTGGAGGCACTAGTGAGTGTGCCGTTGAAGAGGCTTTCAAGGCGTGCCGGGTCCAGGCCTTCAAGGCATGCCATTGGAGACTTGGGGTGTGCTGGGTCAAGGCCTTCAAGGTGTGCCGCTAGAGGCCAGTTTGAACCCATTGGCATCAATAACTGCAGTCCGCTGATTCTCTTCAGGGACTCAGGGGCTGTGAGCTTCCTGCGGTTAGTTCTTGTTCGCTGTCATGCTTCCGAGGATGGCCTCACGATAATGTACATATTCAGGGAGTCATTTTCTGCTTCCCCGCAAGGGCAGTAACATTCCTCAGAGTCTTGGGCATCCCACTTCCCCGGGGGCTTCTTCACTTAGTTCTGCCGTCGATGCGAGACTGGGCGGGATATATAAACGTGCAATTTTACAGGTCTACAACCTCTCGGCGGCATCGCAACTCACGAAACTGTAATGTACCGCACCTCATTTACCGATCCTGCTAACAATCGATCACAAGTCACCATAGTGCAAATCATCGTGCCAAGAGCCACAGCACAAGCCGCAAAGAACACCAGTCTCAACTTATACTCATGTCCCGTAACAATTACTAAACCTTTATAGCATAGTAGCCGCCAAACACGGCATGTTGAACATGGTGCACAACGGCCCCCAATTCACAAACTGCGTCCAAAAGCCAAGCCACCGCCGAAACAAGTGTAGATCAAGTTTTGAACTATCACAATCCACACATAAGCAAACACAGAACAAGGCTTCACCAAGACAATACTTCCAAAGCTTGCCTTGAAACAATGCCACAAGGGAAGATGAGGAGAATCAATCTCAACTAATAGTAGCTTACCAAGAAAGAAAATCCTAGGTTCGCTCGAGCATTCTCTCAAACAACACATCCAAACGACCACCTTAACACAATCTTAACACCTCAGGGGCTGACTAAACCTTAGGCTAGGATGGCCAAAACAACATAATCTCCTCCGGAGAACATGCACGGCCATCACACTAATGACAATTCCCATCTGCCACCTGAACAAGCCACGAAAAAATCTTAAACACCGCACCACAAATTCATGCCTACTGGCAATCTCTGCCAAGTGTAGCACAACTGAGACAAACACCATGACAAAAGAAAGGGCACTCGATCAGAACATGACAAGAGCAAAACCATCTCGCATAGTGCCAACATAGCACGCACAAGACCACATGTGAAAACAAAGTGATGAACAATCATAAAACCTATGCCAGCTACCGACTGTACTGGACCTTAAGGACTCTGAACACTGTAATATCACGAATTCCCATGTACTTTACAAACACAAGCTCAGCTAGCTCAAAAAAACATCTGAACAACTCCTAACTCTACTCTGATACCACCTGTGACGACCCAGACTCCGGATACCGTGTAAACCCGATATCACTTGGAACCTGCGAGGCCTACCAAGAGCGAAAAAGCTCCAAAGGGATAGAAAGGTATGTGAGAGTACATTGAACTTCCAGATAAAGCAGTAAGCAATTAAATTTCAATGATCAGGATTGCTAAAGTAGGTGTTGTCCTGATCTGACCCCCAGACACCATAAAACCCACAAAAAATATCAAACCACCTTCTCAAAAATGATAAAAAATATCCACGTTTTCCTTACTTCTCCCTATATCTCCCATAAAAATCCCAGCCTCCATATCCACTGTCTTCCCTCTGGCCAACTTGTGTTCTCAGGTAGATCCAACTTTGTCCTCCCAAATCTGGTTTTGTAAACCAAGAAGTTGTAAAATCGACCAAGAGGGTTACAGAGACATTCAAATTCTTTCTCTAGGCTAGGGTCGTGTCTCTTTGAAAGAGCTTTCCAACGGCGCTGGTCTCGTGTCGATCCGACGTCGGGGATGATCGCAGAAGGTGTTCTCACCGGGTCGTGCACTCTAGAAACAGAAGATCCAGTCCGTGGATAGCAAGCCACGTCTATCATCGGGCCGGCCGCCTCGCCTTCCATGGGACAACCAGCATGCTTTCATCCAGGGGACCGTCCCTCCAGGAGTCACCGACGCAGTAGTACCTCTCCCGGCCCATTCGGCCCACCAGCCAGGACGCGAGGCCCACAGTTGCCAGCCAACGCTACCATCGGAGCGGCTCAAATTGCTACCCGTCAACCCATGAATGGTCCTCCCGGGCCCCACTTGTAGCCCTTTGCCTCCCTGCGTGAAGTGGACAGTGATTTATAATTCTGTAATTATTGATTACATGTATTTACCATGAGTTACCATCCTTGACCGGGGTCATCATCCCCACGTCCGGAGCGTGGAGGTATCGTGTTCGCTCCGTACTCGGCATCTTGTTTTGCTTGTATATATTTTATATGCCGCTGCTAGAGAGCATGTTAGGATAAGTTAGCTCGCTATATCAATTCAATCACCGCTGCGAGCGAGAGAGTGAAACCCGTCTAGTGACTCACTCCAAGTACACACGAAAAAGCCGATACCCGAGACTCATAGTTGGTTCCTCAACCGCGCACGGTCCCACACATTTCACTCGCTTAGGGACGCTCGCGAGCTAGAGTCCCAGGTCGCATGTCCGTCCCACATCCAATTGGTATCAGAGCGCTAGTTGAGTCTAGGGATGTCATTGCATGAAAAGGGGATAAAAAAAGTGTCTTAAGTCTAGGTTAGTAGTCGAGTCGGCATTCAAACTTGTCTTATCATTTTCGGGTCATGTCTAGTGTCTTGTCATCAAGTGTCGGCATGGCCATCTTATAGCTCCCCGTGTCCCATAGATTACCAAAGGCCCACATCCTATGAAAGGTGGCGATACGCCCAAGGATGGGAAAACCAACCCGACTACCTCCGTAGGCCTGTAGCCCGAGATTTTTATGGCTCCTAAAACCCGAGTGACTACCTAGAGTGGGAAGTCGTTATGGATGACTACTTTGAGGTGTACATTATGTCCGATCCCATGCAAGTTGACTTTCCCAAAAGGTGACTTTTTTATGAAGCCGTCGAAACATGGAGGGACATCAAATACTTCTGGGAGGATAGGAGGTTAAGGCCCATCGAGTCATGGTGGGACATGAAGAGAGCGCTTAGGAGGGTCTACCTTCCCTGCACACCTACCTCCAACCACGGGGGTAATACCACTAGCCGACCCCACAAAATCACCCAGAATCAAGAGGGCCACACCTCCAACCAACCCCGCCCCTTTACCTCCATCCAAACCCACCAAAGCACTCCCAATCAAGTGGGTCAGTAAAAGTATATTTTTATCAAATGTGTATGGCCTCCATGTGTTTAATTGTGGTTGTTTAATTTTTACTCTTACTATCACGACTGTAACTGCCACGTTCTGAGCATCGCTTCCCACTGCTTTCGGTTCGGGGCGTGACACGAGCGATCGACAAGAGCATATGCCTGCCACCAAACTACATTCAGCTCGTCTGTGCCTCAGACGAGCACAGGGTCGAGTAGCTCATGACGTTCATCGTCGCTTACAGACTACAACCCCGGTCTAAGAAAAAGGCTAGAAGGGACAAGTCCATTATTTTCCACAAAGGAGACATGGTTCCTCCAGTCCCACCAGAAGATGATTTTGGCTAGTCCAAGCGAGCCAACAACGTCCTTGAAGCCGTCCAAATTCTAGATGACCTGTCGCCTTGCATCCGGGAGATGTACCTCAAGTAGCATATTCCCCAGTGGCAGGGCTCCGCGTAGCGGAGATATTTTCACGATCTCTGGACACCCTCACAAGTCCAGAGGCAACCCCCGTTCTCCCAAAAGGATTCCAGAGGTCTTGGTTATGACTAAGATCCAGACTTCTGTGTCTACCACACGGTCCATGCCGTGGGACCGATGCAGCTAGCCATCGACCCGATTGTCGCCAACACCAAGTTCGACAGCTCGGGAGATGAGGAGAGGAGATTTTAATCCCACTTCCTGCAAGAACCAGTACCCTAGTTCCAGCACTTGATGAGGCTTCCTCATCCATCCACGAGGATGTTGAGACGGAGGAGACCCCCGCGGCCTCCTAGCCAATTGAAGAACCTAGTTCACCACACTTTCCCCATGGGGAAGGTCCCCAGAACAAAGATCGCGAGGTGTCACTGGCATTGGCAGGCAACTCCAGCCAAGCCCTCGAAATGCCAACCGACAGCTGTTAGTCTGACATGGACGACCGGGGACAACCTCAGGCCGGGTCTAGCAGCGACAATCTTCCAGCCCCACTAGCTTCAACTGTTGGCTCCAAGGACCCATGGGTGTAGGAAGCCGACACTAATGATGAAGATTTCATCGACTCCCAGTCAGCACCTCCAGAGCTGGAGGACGGTGGCCAGGCAACCATCGACAAACTTGTCAAAATTAATCTGGGTGAAGATGAAGCCCCTCAGCCAACATTCCTCAGCGCTCTCCTCACCGAGGCAGAAAGGTAGGACTACAAGTAACTCATGCTCGAATACAAAGATTGCTTCGTCTGGACATACAAAGAGATGCCAGGGTTAGATCCTTTTGGAGTGGAGCATGACTTGGCTATATCTCCCTCAACCGCGCCAGTCAAACAACCCCAGCGGCACACGCGCCAAGAGCTGGAGCTCCAGGTTGCGGTCGAGGTCAACAAGATGGCAGAGGTCGACTTCATCAAGCCATGCACCTACCTGGTTTGGCTCACAAATATTGTCCCAGTCAAAAAGAAAAATAGTCAAGTCCACATTTGCGTCGACTTTCGAGACCTCAACAAGGCTTGTCCGAAGGAAGACTTCCCAGTTCCAATCACAGAAACAACGGTCGATATGACCACCGGTGATGGGGTCATCACCATCCGATCCCGCACTCAGGGCTCGTCCCCTCGCCATGGGGACATCCAGCATGGTCTAGTTATTTATCTTCAAGTCCTATGTAATTTTTATTTGAGTCATTTTGATGTAATTTTATGGTCCTTTTATTATCTGGTTGGATGGAAGGTCCAAGCCAAAGGTAAAAGAGTCTTTTTGTTCTTTGGCCAGACGAAAGATCTGAGTCAAAGGTAAAACATGGACGTCGACCCGATGGTATGTCAGAGTCAACAAACCCTACTTAGACAGTATGTCCAAGACAAGGGCAGAAATAAAGCACTGTTGTTGACTTAACATTATGTTGAAGTCAACCAACCTGGGAGAGACAAAAGGTCTGGGCCAGGGCAGAATATACTCATCGACTTGACAAACTGCCGAATTCAACCAACTTGGCGAAGACGTGAGGCCTAGGCAAAGGGAGGAATAAGGGATATAGACGTTGACCCGACGTCGTGTCAGAGCTAACGAACTTGATAGAGGTGTGAGGCCTAAGTCAAGGGCACAATGTAGGATAAGTGTTGACTCGACGTCATATCGAATCCAACGAACTTGGCAGAGACGTAAGGCCTAAGCCAAGAGTATAATGTAGGACAGGTGTTGACTCGACTTCATGTCAAATCCAACGAACATGGCAGAGGCATAAAGCCTAATTAAGTCAAGGGTATAATATAGGATAAGTGTTGATACAACGTCATGTCGAAGCTAACGAACTTGGCAGAGGTGTGAGGTCTAAGCCAAGGGCGCAATATAGGATAGGTGTTGACTTGACGTCATGTCGAAGTTAACAAACTTGGCAGAGACTTGAGGTCTAAGCCAAGGATAAAATATAGGATATAAATGTTGACCTGACGACATGTAGGAGACAACGAACTTCGTAGAGACGTGAGGCCTAAGCCAAGGGCATAATGTAGGATAGGTGTTAACTCGACGTCTTGTCGTAGCTAATGAACTTGGCAGAGACGTGAGGCCTAAGCCAAGGGCAAAATATAGGATAGGTGTTGACTTGACGTCATGTCGAAGCCAACGAACTTGATAGAGGCGTGAAGCCAAAGCCAAGGGCATAATATAGGATAGGCGTTGACCCGACATCATGTCGGAGCCAATGAACTTGATAAAGGCATGGGGCCTAAGCTTAAGGTATAATGTAGGATAGGTGTTGACTTGACATCATGTCGAAGCCAATGAACCCTGCCCCGACAGAAGGTTTGGGGCGAGGGTAATCTGGCATAAAGACATATGGGAAGCCTAGATCCATGGCTAAATATTGATGTCAACCCGATGAGATATCAGAGCTAACCAACCTTGCTTCGACAGAAGGTTTGAAACAAGGGCAGAATGTGTAGATACAGATGTCAACCCGACATCATGTCGAGGTCAACCAACTTGGTAGGGACGTGAGGTCTAGGCTAGGATAGAATATGGACGTTGACACGTGGAGATACTAGGATCAACAAACCTTGCTCAGACAGAAGGTCTGAGACAAAGTAAAGGGATCTTTTTGTTGGTTTATTTGTTTAGACTAGTTGGGTTTATTGAATTTGTTAAGCTTATTGAGTTTATTGGATTTATAGGATGATGGGAATATCGGATAAGCTAAAGATCTAGAGCGGGGTGAATAGATCAACCCCAACTATTCGATCTACAGCAATCGGTCAAGGTGCGGAATAAAAGATAGATTACTGTAGATACAAATCCAAATAGCAGTGAGATAATACTAAGATAATCTGTGAAGAGATAATAGACAAATCGATGCAGACTATCAATTAACAGAATTCAACTCCCCTGGGCTGGTCCACGTAAACCCCTTCCACTCAATAAAAAAATTAATTTTTTAAAATTAAAAAATCCCAGAACCAATCTACCTAAACCCCCTGGGGGAGGGGGTTTAGGTGGACCAGCCTCACCCCCTGAGGTTGGTCCTCCCAAACCCAACCCAGCCCCCTCCAATGACAAAATTACCCCTCCGTGGAGAGGTTTATGTGGACCAGACCAACCCACTGGGCTGGTTCGCCTAAACCCCACCTAGGGGAGGGGTTTATGTGGCCTAGCTCAACCCTATGAGCTGGTCCGTGTAAACCCTTTCTCTCCTACTCAGCCCGTGTAACTCTAATGCACTATTCACTGGGGTTTACACGGGCTAGCTTGAACCTATCAACCTAGTCCTCCTAAACCCATACTATTCACTTGGGTTTACACGGGCTAGCTTGGCCCTATCAACCTAGTCCTCCTAAACCCATCCCACCCCCTTTAACTTCTCTATAAAACCCCCCTTTCGGAGCCCAAGAGGCATCATTAACGAACAAGCATCAAGGGGCTCCGCCCCGGACTACAAAGGCGCGCTAAGGAGATTTGTGTGTGTTTGCTATGCTTATGCCGAGGGCATGCCTCATGGTCATACCTCAGACGGCATCTAGCCCAAACACTAAGCATTTGTGTGTGTGTTTGCTAGGCTTACGCCAAGGGCATGCAGCATGGTCATCCCTCATACGGCGTCTTGCCAAAACACCGACATCCTAAAAGGCGGCCCCCTATTTTGACAAATGTATGTCGACTCGATAATCATGCACGACCCTAGATCCTCCTTGATGAAGGCACTCTGCACGTGTCCTCTCTCGATATTCGTGCATGACCCTAAGGACACTTGATGAAAGCACTCTGCTCGAGCCCTGCCTCGATAGTCATGCACCCCCAGACACCACTCGACGGGAACACCCAGCTCAGCCCTGCCTTGGCGTTCATGCAGGACCCAGATGCCACTTCATGAGAGCGCCCCTACCAGTCCCTGCCTCGATAGTCATGCACCATTAGTCATCACTCGATCGAGGCACCCTACCTGATCTCTACCTCAACATTCGTACATGACACAGGCGTGGCTTGATGAGAGCACCCTGCCTGATCTCTGCCTCAACGTTCGTGCATGACACGGACATCGTTCGATGAGAGGACCCTGTCTAGTCTCTATTCCAATGGTCGCGCACCAGATCCATTCCATGGGTGAGCCAATTCTTCCCCTTCAGCATTGATCAATTTGTCAGCATTACTAGGATAAACTTCTTTTATTACGTAAGGCCATTCCCAATTTGGTTGGAGCTTTAAACGAGGTCCACCAAGTTTTACAAAGATTCTCTTAATGATCACTTTTGATAAAATCGTGAAAGCCTATTTTGATACACTCTTGCATGTTCGGCAGTGGCCAGCCACTTTTCATCTAAGAGTTCCAATTGTGCAAGGAGGGATTCACATCGTTCATCAATAAGGAGCTCCTTATCCAATTGTACTCTAAGAGAGGGGATAAGAATCTCATAGGGGACTACCGCCTCCATTCCATAAGTTAGGGCGAATGGGGTTTGCCCTGTAGGAGTTCGAATGAAAGTGCGGTGGGCCCATAGAGCTTCAACTAGCTTTTCTGGCCAATCCCCAAATTTGTTGGCTTCACATGTTTTCTTGATGATTTTAATCACCTCCACACCAGAGGGAGCTCAGAAAACACAGATGGTAAAATAAAGATCAGAACAAAGAGGAAAAGAGAAAACAAAACAATGTTCAATGTAGCTTCATAGAAGCATAAACAGATTTATTGGTTGGCTGCTCTCAGACATTCTTTCACTTCCTCTCCACTTGGACTGGGTTTCTCACACTCTATTTTGCTCCTGGAGATGCTCTCTTTTCAGGTGGAGGCAAAATGCAGCTTTTAGCAACCCTTCTTCAAAGCATTGTGTATCCTTATATAGGAATAGGGGCTCCGTATGGATCAGGCAAAATAACCCTACTGAAACCCCATTGGTCCATGTGTTGGACGAGAATATTCCTTTTCTCAAATCACGTGCCCATCATTCGCCCCCTGGGTCCACGTGCCAGCCTCCTGCCATTCTTGGGATCACGTACCTTCCTACAAACGAGATTATTCCCTGTTAGTAAAGAACAAAGTACTATTTAGGGTTGAATTGGAGCAAACCAGTATATTCCATGTGGATGGGAAATTTCACATAATCTGTGACATGTGGACATGTCTTTTACGCCAATAAATTCCTCTGAGTTTATTGGCTAAGGAGAGAATACGGTTTATTCAGTGTGAGGTCTTCTTGGAGTTCACGTGCGTGCTTTAAGTAGTCACACGCCTACCCTTCTTCAGTCAAACAATTGCTCAAACACCTTTGCTGCTCTAAACCTGCTACAGTGTGTGCTCAGACTTGGCCATGCATTATGCAAGTGTGCACAGACTTGAATGTTGCACGGACCTTGTATGGCCCAAGGCAAAAGTGCACAGATGTTAGATGTGCAGGATGGCCTAATGCACAGACTTTCTATTGGATGAACAGTAACATGCACCAACATCATGAGTCAAAAGATGCACCGACCTTGTTATCCCAAATGCACTGACCTATGCGAGACCTGCACCGACCTTGCAGTAAACTATATCGAGGTAATGTGCAAAGCAACAGAACGTGCACTGACTTTCCAATGAGGAACTAGAAATATGCACCGACCTTATATGAGGTAACCGAAAAGTGCACCCACTTTAGAAATGGTGTGAGCATGAAATGCACCGACCTCATATTACTCAACATGAAACCCAGCATCGACTTTGATTAGTAATATGCACTAAGTTGACCTGCACTCAGTGAAAGATGTACCGACCATATGTGCAAGGAATATGAACTAGCACCGACCTTAGTCCATACTAGCACCGACCTAGTGCAACATGCACAAACCTAAGTGAGTGTGCTACAAAAACTAGCACAGACCTTATCATGCCACATGCAAGACATGCACCGACTGCTATAGTAGTTGCACCGACCAAGATATACATACTAACAAAGTATGCACTGATCTTATATGCAGGTGACAATAACGTGCACTTACTTAGATGCTGAACAACAAAGTGTGCACCGATGTTAGATGAGTGGATGGCCTATATGCACCGACCTTGATCACTGTTCAAACTAGAAGTGTACAGACCTTGTAACACATACAAGCAACGTGCACCGACCTTGGTTTCCCAAATGAACATGAAGTGCACTGACCTTAACATGCACACAGGCTGTTTGATGAATTGTCATGCATACTCCAAGGCATATTCTTGTGAGAATATATCATGATATTTGACTTATATTGATTGACTTGTGGTGTATGACATCATCCCTTCCTCTGAGACCAGAGGGAACCCACAAGTGACACCCTGTCACTTGCAACCGGAGAACAAGTCTCCCTTCCTCCAAACTAGGAGGGAACCCACAAGTAGCAACCCACTACTTGTAAACCGGAGACTCAAAGTCTCCCTTCTCCTGAGTTCACAGCAGGAACCCCGACCTCAATCCAGAGGATCGGAAGAGCAAACCTCAAAGAGTAAAAAGGGAAAAATAAGAAATAAGAACACAGTGACTGAAAGTTGTAACAAGAAACAAGCAAATGTAGCTCTCCTTTGGAGCAGACTGGCCTGGATCTGATCCACGGTCCAGTAGGTACAGGTCTTCAAATTAGCCTTTCTTCACGAGCTCTCCCTCTCTCAATCGTTCTTTCTCTCTGTTGCTGCTTTTGCTCTTTCTTTCTTCTTCTCTATACTTCTCTGTCTCTCTTCTTCTAGAACAACTCTCCTTTTCTTCCTTTTTCCACTCCCTTTTCCACGCTAGTCTTGGACGACGACCAGTGATATTTATATAAGCTACAGTAAGTCACCGGGAGTGTGGACGGCATGCTCCATGCCCTTGGGGCCTTACACTTGCCCGTCTATCACACGTGTTAGAGGGATGAAACCTTGGATCACGTGTCCTCATCATTGGGGTATATTTTTCCAACAGTTCAGGAGGTACCTGACATTTCATCAAACACTTAGACAGTATTTGGAGTGGGATGTTAAGTGCAATGTAAATAAGCACGAGGTATAAGAGTGACAGCAAGAAATGACACGAGGTTGACTTTCTAACAAAAATGCACAAAACAACATGAGGTATGGCTTTAGAAAGCTGCTCGAGGTATGAGACTCGAAAAACTACTCGAGGTAGGGCCTTGAGTGCAAAAGCTTCACGGGATATCTCCTCGTCAGTGCAAAAACTGCACGAGGTATCAACTGTTCAGAAACTGCACGGGGTATGAACCCGTCAGGACAAAAATAGCACGAGGTATGAATTATGAAGAACGACACGAGGTATGAATCATGAAGAACGACACGAGGTATGGACTTGGTGAAGCAACACCTCATCAAACAAAAAAACTGCACGAACCATAAAATGGAGAAATGTGCTCGAGGTGCTACAGAGACAGAGAGTCTGCTCGAGGTACACGATGAGACGCAAAACCTGCTCGAGGTATGCAGTTAATAAACTGCATGGGGTATCGAACATGAAAAGTGGCACGAGGTATAGAAAGACGCAGAAACGACACGAGGTATGAAGACGCACAAAAAATGACACGAGGTATGAAGACGCAAAAATGACACGAGGTATGAAGATGCGAAAACGACACGAGGTGTGAAGATGCAAAAATGACACGAGGTATGAAGACGAAAAAATGACACGAGGTATGAAGACACGAAAACGACATGAGGTGTGAAGACGCAAAAATGACACGAGGTATGAAGAATAGAAAAACAACACGAGGTATAAGAATAGAAAAATAACACGAGATATAAGAATAGAAAAATAACATGAGGTATAAGAATAGAAAAACAACACGAGGTACAAAAATAGAAAAATAACACGAGGTACAAAAAGACTGAGTGTGCTAAAGTGCACGAAGTAAGACCTCGTCACACAAAAACCTGCACGAGGTATGAACACTGTTCATACTCGAGGTTCCAAGGCAGAAAACATGCACGAAGTGTGATCTTGTCCCCCACCCCATTTAATACACACCTCCTATAAATATGCTCATGTCTCTCTCCCTCTCTCTCTTCTAGGTCTCTCTCTCCACCTCCTAGGTCTCTCTCTCTCTCTCTTTCTACCTCTCTCTTCCCCATGGGAGAACCCCCTCTCTCTTTCTTTCTTTCTTTCTCTCTTCCCTCTCACCAACTCACGCACACCCTCGCCACAGACTTCTCTCTCTCCCTCTGAACACACAGAACTCTCTCTCTTCTCCCAACCGCGAAAACCCCTGACGTCTCTCTCATTCTCTCCCACGTAAACCCACCCCCTCTCCACTCCTTCCACTCCACCTCCCACCGGCGACCTCCCATCCCCACTTCTCTTTTCACCCCACCGGCGGAGGCTCCCTCTCCCTTTCTCTCCATGACACCCTCTCATCTCCGGCGAGCTTCTCCTTCTCTCCCAGATACCATCGCGACAGACTTCTCCTCCTCTCCCTTCTCATTTTCTCTCCCAGTCTAGCTCTCCACGTCCATGGCACCGCACCACTCTCTGGCAACACACAGACACCACTACGGCCCTCCTCCGATCTCCCTCTCACACCCCGATGGTGGCCACTCTCCCATCTCTTTTTCCTATCATTTCCTAGCTTCTCACCACCACAGCCACCTCCACTGTGAAAACCAACGCTGGCCACCACTCCCGTTCCCTCTCTCCCTCTGCCAACCACGCTGGAGGCCTCCCACTCACTCTCTCCCTCTCTCCGTCCATCTCCCACCACCACCGCTACCAGCGCCAACCCCTCCCGTTCACAACCCCTCCAGCCAGTGCATCCATCTCACCACCACCACTGTCCTCACGCCGCCCACGCCTCCGACCACCGCGAGCCTTCCACAGTCGGCCTCCACCGCTCCGGCTACCACCCACAGCCCTCTCCGGCAAGCCATCTCTTCCTCTCCCCACGCCAACTCTCTCACACCTCTGTTGCGGTCACCCCCACGCCGTAGAGCAC
Organism: Amorphophallus titanum; assembly: GCA_024336825.1. Taxonomy (NCBI): domain Eukaryota; kingdom Viridiplantae; phylum Streptophyta; class Magnoliopsida; order Alismatales; family Araceae; genus Amorphophallus; species Amorphophallus titanum. The sequence continues at coordinate 3,216,259 of JANBPO010002988.1, read as the reverse complement.
ATGGTACCCTCACCTCACCTCTTCTCCTTCCCACCACCTCCACACCTGCATACCACCCACAGCGGCCACCCTCCTTTGCCGCGAACGTCCCCTCCTCCCCACCTGCACACCCGCGGACACCCCTCCCTATCTCCCCCTCTCCCCGTCTCTCTAACACTCAGGCTGGCCTCCTCTTCTTGCCACCGCATGCATGTAGGTAGAGCGGACCCCCTTCTCATCTCCCCGGGTTCCATTCTCTCTCCCTTTCTCATCTTCATGCTTCCTCCAGAACCGCGGACGCTCCCACTGGTGCACCCTCGCCAACCCGCCGTGAACCTCCACCACCGCTGACCACCACACCACCTCTGGCTACCACCGCCACCCCCATCCCTCTCACCACTCTCATCTCTCTCGCACAGCCCTCTTCCCCCCCTTACGCCTGCTTCTCCCATCCGGCCCGCCAGCACCTCCTCTCCATGATAGCCTCCCTACACCTTCAGCCACCCTCCGCGAACCATCTCCCCTCCGCCGGCCATGCCCGTGAGCGATTGCCTTGCCGCCACACTCTCTCTCTCTAACCCTTTCACCCAGCCAACTGCACCGGCATGAGGCTCTCCAACTCCTCTCCACCATCTCTCTTCACCACCTCCTCCTCGGCGCACCTTCCCCTCCCCCTATCGCTCTCTAACCCACACCACCTTCTCACCACTGTAGAATAACACATGACTCATAGTTGTCATCATCAAAAAGGGGGAGATTGTTGGACCCTGATTTTGATGTTGACAATCTGAGTCATGATATAATCAAAATGCATAAAAATGTCCTCTACAGTTTCACATTGCATTTTACTTATAGCTAGCATGTTCATTCTGCTGTTAGTCTGTGCATACTTGGTTTGTTGTTCAGATAAGTTCATGCATATTTTAATTCGCTACGCATTGACTCGATGCATATGTCCATCAGGTTTCATTAAGTCCACGCATATGTTGCATCCTTAGCAAAGTAGGTCCGTGCAACCTTTGGTCATGCACATACAGAAGTCGATGCATTCTGTGCTAAGGCATATTGGGTCAGTGCAAGCTCAAATCTAAGGAGTTCTCAAAGCCAGTGCATTCCTAGTCTTTGCACGCCTTAAGTCGGTGCAACTTAGTGTTGCACTTCGATCAAGTCGGTGCAAACATTGGCGCCGCATGATAGTAAGTTTGTGCAGTATCTCTTATTGCACGATCCCCTCGGTGTAGGTCCTACCTTTTCTCGCATTAAGTTGGTGCATTGTTTATCTTGCATTTTCATACTTGATGCACTTTCAGTTTACTGTCTCACTGTGTCGGCGCAATCTCTGTGGCTGTACGCTACCAAGTCATTGCAGTGTTTGTCCGTGCATAAATCAACTCGTGCATACTTGGCGTATGCAAGACCGAACTCAGTGCAACTTTCATTGCTGAATGCGTATAAGTCGGTGCACTCTTATCTTGTGTCACAACATGGTCTGTGCACAACTGCTTGTGTGTTGATTATGTTCGTGCACATGATTGCTATCAAACCAAACTAAGTCCATCCATATGTATGTTCAGTCTATGCACGTTTGCTTAAATGTCTTAGCAAGTCTATGCAATCGTCATAAGCACCTGAACATTATATGTCTTGACATTTTGACAGGTCAATTGCTCGTGATAGGAGGGCACGTGATCAAAGGCAGACCGTCCCTGACAGATGACTGCCACGTGGAAGCTACAGTGCCCAGATTTGGACACGTGGGTGAGAGCTTTCTGGAATTAATTGGGCGGGAGTGTTTCCTCCACACGCCCAATGCGTGAGCGCGTGGGTCCCAGACTGAAGACCTATATAATCTCTTTTTCTAAAGAGTAGAATTGGATTGAAGAGAAGAAGAAAGAAGGTAGATGAATAGAAGGGATCTGAAAGATAGGGAGACTGAGATTGAAGAGAAGATCAGAGACAGAAAAAGGAGTCAGAGAGAATGAAGAGAAAGAGGATTCGAGAGATCGAGAGAAGAGTTGAAGAGAGAGTGAGATTGAGAGATGAGTTTTAGAGTATTTGTTCACTGGCACTAGGATCAGATCCAGGCCAGAGTGCTCCTGCGTGAGTATTATCCATCGGGTTTCATCGTCAACTTTCTGTTGCTGATTTCCTTAGCTCTTGTTTCTATTTTCATCTTTATTCAAGCTATTAGTCAGGAGAGCAAGCTGTGACGCTCAGCAGTTGTAGAGGAGGATTCCTCTGGTCGGCTAAGCTGTAATGATGCGGGACGACGGTGAGACTCGACGGGTGGACACGAACCTAGGACCTAGACGACAAGACACGACTCACTAGATGACGCGACCAGTAACTGACGACCAAGTCATCACCTAACGTGGCTCCCGAAGGGACAAAGACTCCAGTGCGGGATCGTCTGGTATGTAACTGAGTACTTGGTGATTTTATGGGGGATTCCTTTGCTTTACCCACCCGTGCTAAGCTTTCATTGGTGTCGATTGCAGGTACCTCTTCCCCTTTGGAGGAGGGAGAGCTTCCTCGTGACACGACTGAGGTAGCAGGGGATGAGCCTGCTATTGCAGCTTCCACTGGAGGCGACGAGGAGCTCGTCGATATTGAGGGGGTTTCCGAAGAGGACGCCCCTGCTGGTGAGCTTCTTGTCCAACCCCTCTACTAGGAAGTTGTCTTCATTTGAAACTGGAGTTTATAATAGCCTGACTTGGCTTCTTGGGGTACAGGTGCCTCTAATTTCCTTCATCGTTCAAAAAGTAATCAAGGGATATGTTATCACTGAACATCTCACACATTCTCCTATCCCTTGCACTGATTCTATCCAGGACGAGTTTCCTGATGAACACCTTGCTGTACTTACTCATCACCCCTTATGGTCATTGCACTTCAATGGTGCACTCAATTCTCAGGGCCGTGGGATCGGCGCCGTTCTCCTCACTCCGGAGGGAGTGACCATTCCCCTTGCTTATCAACTCTCTTTCTCTGCTACCAATAACATAGCCGAGTATGAGGCTCTCCTTGCTGGACTGAAGCAAGCCTACATCTTGGGCGCGCGGTACCTAAATATCATAGGAGACTCTCAGTTAGTTCTACGTCAAGTTCTTTCAACTTATTACACCCGTGACCCTAAGCTGAAACCCTATCAAGATTTGGTCACCCTCTTGGCTAGGCAATTCCGTAAGCTGATCTATATTCATACCCCTTGTTCTCAGAATATTCTTGCCGATGCACTTGCATCTCTGGCTTCTTCCCACTCTTTCCCTCTCAGTCATTTCACTGAGACCATTGTGGTCCAGCGGTTAGATGTTCCTTCCTTTCAGGATCTGTAGTTCGACAATTTTAGGACATCCATAGAGAAGAAGGCTGAGAAGGAAGATTTGAAAGAAGTTTCGTTAATTGAGCTTGAGGAAATTTTAGAAGAAGAGGAATTGCCATGGTATTATGAGATTGAGCAATACTGTAGGGATGGTTCATTCCTGGAAGCGGCCAATGCCAAATAGCGCAAGGCCATCAGAAGAGTCACCTCAAGATATATGATTATTATAGGAGAATTGTATAAGTGTGCTCTAAATGGAGTTCTCATGAGATGTCTTGACGATGATGAGGCTTGAAAAGTTGTCGAAGCAGCTCACGCTAGTGAGTGTGGAGGGCATGTTAATGGTCAAGCTTTGGCGAAGAAGATTCTTAGGTAGGGCTATTACTGGCCAACCCTAGAAGAAGATTGTTCCACCTATATCCGTAGGTGTCTTCAATGTCAACTTCATGCTGATAAAATTCATGCTCATGCTTCATCTCTCCATCCTCTTTCTACTCCTTGGCCATTCTCCATTTGGGCTTTTGATATCGTTGGCCCACTGGGTGATCCTAATGCTCAGACTAAGCAAAAGTCTTTTATCCTCACTGCAATTGAGTACTTCACGAAGTGGGCGGAAGCTGAAACTTATGCGAAGATCAAAGCTACCACAGTATGCCACTTCATCATGAAGAACATCATTTCACAGTTTGGAGTGCCAAGCAATATCGTCACCGACAATAGACCTCAATTTGTATCACAAGAACTGTAGGACATAAAACCCAGTCGGAATAAGAAATCCTAGCTCACACACACCCATGGCCGAAACACGATATCGCCCTAAGCCGCCACACAAGGCCGGATGATAGAAACTAGCAATTGTCAGCCCATTCAACTCATGCAAGAACGACCCTCTACGGACATACCCATTCACGTGGGAATGACCCTCCGTGGATACATGAAATCATGTGAGCACACAGAATCACACAGACACACCCTCTGCAAAACCACATCACCCGGGAGCAACCCTACGTAGAACACAGGGTCATGAGGGATCCTTAGAAACTCAAAAACTGGGGCTGCCACAAGTCTGGCTACCAAAACTGCATGGGCTGCCACACAGTTGGCTACCTAACATTGCTCTGGGCAGCCAGCAACATGGCTGCCCATAGAGCTAGGAGGCCACCTCCCCGGCCACCGAGAAACCTTTGGCCGCCCTACTAGGCACACACCCGGGGCAACCGGATCCTTAGCCGCCCAACTGGACAGAGTACAAAAGCCCAATGGCCATCGATCTAGCCAGCTACTGTAGGGGTTATCTAGATAGAACCTCACTTAGAGGTCTGAATCCACACCCACTCACCTCCAACGAGGGGAAAACAATGGGGAACCACTCCCCGACATCCCAAGCACAAAATGGAACAATTCTAAGTATGAATCGTGGCTCGAATCGGTCAAAAACCGCGGCACTATCCCAAGCATATTTTTTTTCCCTAATGCAAAATAAAACCCTCTCACGGCCTTACCTTGGCATGACATCAAGCGAAATTGACAAAGGAGGGTGCGAAATCCATCCCCCTACCTTCCACAAAGAATCCATGCATCGAGTTACACCGGAGATGCCGAATCCCACATTCAAATGCCATAAAGCAGGAAAAGCTAGACTACAAAGCTATAAAAGAAAGCCGAAAATGGAAGGAGTAGAGGAGCTAAAAGAAAAGGGAAAAGAAGCCGTACTGAGCGAAGCACGACTGCCAAACTAACCTCGGCTCCCTAGGCTACTCCGGGCGACAACGAGAGGGCAAACTCTGAACTGATGAAGTCAGGAGTCACCGATCCATCGACGAGACACCAAGTCGGCAAAGACCTACAACAAAAATTGTAAAAGCCCTAGACAGGCAAGACAGATCCTAAAGCATACACAACTTGATTGTCGTGCACGCTCTTCTAGACACGATCACACACACACATGACTAGGACGTCGTGCACATGACATAACATTGACCTCGGGCAAAGCTGAGAGATGGCTAACCTGGAAAGGTCACGACGTGTGAGAAACGTGAGAGTCACGTGTCACGTGACGGAAGTATCCCCTCACTAGAAGAATGGTCCGCTGCGTCCACTGACGTCTTATGCTGCGCCACAAGTACCTCGCTACGGACGCCTAGAACGGTGGAGACTGAGGTACACGCTGAACCAGAATAGGAACTACAGTCGTGAGTGACTAGACAGGGTAACACCTGTCGGCGTCAGTCCAAGCCCCTGACCACGTGTGTACACACTGGCTCACTACCTAAGACAGGCCTCTAGCAAGTATTCCCCCTCTGCAGGATGCTACAGTTGAACCGGGGGCCCACGAAACTAGCTTAAAAATCGTACAATGGGAACTGCCCCACCACAAGGGCTGACACACCGTAACGTGTCGTAAGGCTATGACTAGTGGAGGCTCACTGGACACAGAGACTTAAAATACGAGTGTTGGAGTACAGACAGGCAAGGAAGCATTATCATACGTACTATAAAGCACCACGGCAGCACAAAAAACTGCCAATAGACTCAGGACAAGGCAACTAGACCTGAAGCTACAACAATCCTTGAGTCTCACGACTCGGAGTCAAGATCATCGTACAAAGTGGAACAGGCTGCCAATCGGTCTAATCCTAAGCCAGAGAAACTGACTCACCGCTGGAAACGACTCACGGAGACCTGAGGGAACACCGAGGACCCTCAACACATCTGGATACGTAGAACGAGGTAAGACGACATCTCATGGCATCTAAAATCATGTCTCGAACTGGACAGAATCGTCGAGACACACAAGGTCGCCTGTCAACCACTGGGTCACACCGGGTTGACCGGAACCAGACGACAGCACTATACACAAACACTCCTGGCCATCTCATTATGGTCCCGGCCCTCATAGGATGCCGACAGACATCCACGGTGACGGGCAGACCATAAGGTCAAGCCAAGACAAACAGAAACTGGAACATCGGGAAATGACACTTTAGGCATAAGCGATCCAACACTCGGCCGCTAGGGGAAACCAAGCAGTCAAGGAGGAAGCCACTACGCACACAGAGACAAGGATATTGGCAGACAGGGGTAGGGCCATGAGGCGACTGTGGTGGTCAAGGATGTGACCACTAGGATCAGTCAACTCTGGCTAACCTACTCGACAAACCACCAAGCGGTCTAGACAAGACCCGCGACACGAACTGACTAACCATCCTAAGACACGGGCGAACAATGGCTGAACCACTAGGGTCAACCAACAATACTACGGACTCATCCCATAGCGTGGTCACAAAGGGGCCACTCAGGGAGATGAATGGTCTAGGGCAAGGCCATTCAAAGGGGAAGGAACGGTCTGGAGAAGGCCGCTCCAAGGGAACTGAACGGTCTGGGACAGGCCGCTCAGTGGAACTGACCTACTACAGTAGCTCGGTCAAACCTAGTCAATGGTCAGAATGGTTTTGACCAAACCACTCAAAGGACACTAAACGGTTGGGGGAAAATCGCCCATGAACTGCCCTGGGCAACTGAACGGTCTATCGACCGACTGCTCAAATTGCCCCAGGCAACAGAACGGCTAGGCTAGGGCCATTCAAAACACGAAGGGAGATGGAACGGTTGGAAACCAGCCGCTCTAAGGGATTGGATGGTCAATACTTGGCCATGCCAGACACTGGGTGGTCTATCGCACGACCGTGTAGACACCCACCGACCTACTCTAAACGGTCAGAAACCAGCCGCCCTAAGCCTTAAGCAGTTTCTGTTAAATCGTGAAGGCGTCACGATGAGCAAATCGCAGGATCGGCCCGATCGTGGCCTTTCCACACCCCGTTCGTTTCGAAACGAAGGGGATACAACCATAACGATGATATACAACACATAAACTCCGATGGGAGTCGAATCAGCTAAGAAGCGGCAAGAAACGGGTGATTTCTTCAAATCGACCCAAATGGAACCACAGGACTTCCCGGGCTCCTAACGGTCCCGAATGACAGCCAATCGACACGAAATCTTCAACTATAGAACGCTGACATTCTAGGGAGTCATTTGACACTAGCTGATCTAAAAATTGTCGCTATTTTTCGGTGATCCCTACGAACTCCACAAAACTATGATTTTACCAAAATGAGCCCAAACTCGCCCGTTTTAGCACCGAACGGCGCAAAACTACAGGGAAAACATGTAGGAGAAGTAGGTGATCTGTCTCCCTACCTCCACCAAAGAAACCGTGTGTCGAAGCGACTAAACCGTGTTGAAAATCGTCGATTCATGAACCGCACCTTCTCGGAATCCACCGAGAGATCTTTCCACGCCATGCTCAATCCGTCGCTCTATCCCACTCCAAGTTCACTCCATCGCGTCCTCGCCTCGGCCAGCTCCACAACAGTGTATGCCCCACACAAAAAAGGCCGAAGAGGAGAGAGAACGAGAGAGGAAGTGAGGGTGAGAATGAGGGGGGGAGAGAGGGGTAGAAGAAATTAGGAATTTTCTTAATTTTCTGAAATTCCAATCTTTGTGTAAAATATTCACTAATTTAGAAAAATACGTAAAAATAGCCGAAACGATCCTCTCCAAGAGCACATCGCAGCTGTAGCGTCCTCGAGTCCATGAATAGAAGAATAAACTCACCACAGGGTTCGGTAACTTGTACGAGAGAAAAACTCACACGGATCGTAAAACTCAACTCAAGAGCTACAAAAGCGATCCAAAATTCTCCAAAAAAGATCCGAAAGATCTAATAAGAATCCAATAAGGATCCAGGGTATTACAGATTCAGTCATTTTCAGCTTGGACTCAAATCAAATGGTAAATCATGCTCATATATCTTAAGAGGAAATGGTAAGACCCCACAACTCTAAAAATGCACAAACTAGTTGAGTTGGGGCTCATGATGCTCACTCTACATCTTACACCCTTAAAATCCCAAGTCTTTTGTGTTGGATCAATTTTTAATTTCATGTTTCAAATTTTAGACTCTCAAAGCTGAATGTCTTGAACTAAGTAGTAATATTATACTCTAAAGTCTACAAAATTAAAAGTTAAATTAAATACTCACATGATAGGGCTGTGCTGTGCTCAAGGGTGCTCCCTGAGTCAAAATCCCCACCTGTTAGAGCTTTACTGAGAAGGAGGTATGCCAGACAATCTTCTCTCTTGTAGGGGACGAAACTCTAGGGTTGGATGACTTTCCTTTGACTTTTTCCAGGGGTGTTGGGATGTCATCATGGATGACTTTATGGTTGTTGTGCGGGAATTTCAGAAGGGGAGAGCTCACTTGGGGAGTATTAATAAAACCCTCCTAGAAGCAAGACTTCGAGCCCATTAGTTTGTTGAATGGAATGTACAAGATTGAGTAATGCGTAGTACACACCTGGGTGTAATTACACACTCGAGGTGTGCACCAAGTGTAGACGCCTAATTTCAGACATCCTGCTGATCCCCAGTTGGACCTTCATGTGAATGATGCAGTCGTTTCACCCAATTTCTTGATGTCTTCTGCTTTAAAGTCTAGCCCGTAATACAATTGCTATTGGGCTACACTTGTCTGGAGAGGCCCAAGTCCCATGGGCTGGGCGGCCAAGGCAATGGCCACCCTGGTCGCTGGACGGCCAGGGCCATGGCTACCCTCACCCATCTGGGTGGCCACACCTTTGGATGCCCTGGTCGCTGGAAGGCCAGGGCGATGGCCGCCCTCACCCATCTTGGTGGCCACATTTTTGGCTGCCCAACCCTTGTAGAAGGCCAATTGGTTGGCCATCCTCCTACTTTGATCCGATCAGAAAACTTGGTTCGTTCTTCGACCATGACTAGCACGATCAGCCCCTGTCCAGCATGATCGCTCCCACGTCTTTCGAGGCTTCTGGAGCTCCCTCCAGAATATAAAACTTCCCACTCAGAGCGGGAGATTGTAGTGGGTTCTCTTTCCAGTGGCGGTAGGAGGAGAGGATCGAGAGGTTAGAGGGGTGGAGTCGGAGAAGGAGTTGGTAATCACTTCTCCCTAGCTCTTTCTCTTAAAGTTTAGAGAAAGTTCCCAGTGGTAGCTCTGAGCTCGGTCGCGCATCCTGTTTTAAACTTCTGAATCCCCTGTCACTCCCTGTTGTCTTCCTTTTTTTGCATCATGGCTCTATTTGCATGTGCATACACCATATGGTATAATCCTCCTACATCCCGTCTAGAGGTTTTTTCCCCTAACAAATGGGAAGGTGGGTGGTCAAAAGCCTTGGCCATCCTCCCTTCCCACTGCCCCAGGTAATCATGCCCCCATCACTCTCTGTGACATCTCATTAGAGCAAATGCTATGCTTCACCATGCTAGTGAAACACCCGGTGGTATGCTAAGACACCACAAAGGGATAGCTAGATGGACACTAAGATCTAGTGGGGGGGTGAATAGATCTACCCACCAAAAACTTTAACCCTTAAAAAAAGGACTTAACTATAGCAGATAGAAGATGCGGAATAGAAAAGCTATCTACTGCAGAGATAGGATCAGTATATGGAAGAGAATGAATAAAAAGAACATGAACTGATCCTATACGATCGAACGAGCGCAGTTGAGGCAAAGATGCGAGCACAATACACCCTTGGCCCCCTCTTCCTTATATAGAGCCTTGTCTAGAGGTCTAAACACACTAGGATTGAGTTGAGATAGTCTTAAGCAAGTTCAGATAGGATTTGGGTCAAGTTGAGATAAGAACCGCTTGGATTGGGACTCTCCAAGAGAGTCCCGATCGAGTTCCCTACGTGTTGAGTTGTGCGGTCTAGCGATAGAACGCACTTCCTGTTGAGCGGCTCTTGGTTGGCCGCATATGTGTTGAAAGATCATCACGTCATGCGACCGGTTACTAGCCGCACAACCTCCACATGCAGTCTAGATGTAACCGCATAAACCTTGTGCGGCCTAGGATCGGCCACCCATCCTTTGCTGTGTTGTTTGAAGCTCGTACCTCCCTCCTCTCGTGTCGTCTCTCCTGTAAGGTCGGCATGCCTCTCTCCTCTCATGTCGTCTCTCCCGTAGGGTCGGCGTACCTCTCTCCTCTCACGTCGTCTCTCCCATAAGGTCAGCATACCTCTCTCCTCTCGCATCGTCTCTCTCGTAAGGTCGGCGTGCCTCTCTCCTCTCGCGTCGTCTCTCGTAGGGTCTGCGTGCCTCCCTCCACTCGCGTCATCTCTATCATAGGGTCACCGTGCCTCCCTCCACTCGTGCCGTCTCTCTCGTAGAGTCCACGTACCTCCCTCCACTCGCGTCATCTCTCTCGTAGGGTCGGCGTGCCTCACCCCTCCCATATGTCTCACCCGTAAGTCATCCACAGTCTGAATTTGCACATTTTCATACATACATGCATCACATAAGAAAATCCACAAAGAAAAAGACAAAACTAGATCACTGTCATATCATATCATCATGTAGGAGTACAAAAAAGATCAGGCCGCCCCCTCTGGCTTGTCACTGTCACCACCTCCCTCCTGCCTCTTCGATGGCGGGTCCATCATAGAGGTCGCTCCCTCCTCTCTCTCTCACCATCGGCGTCTATTCTCCACCTCGTTCCTCTGCCGCTGAGAGGAAGTTGCAAGAAACTATCCAACAGAGCCGTGAGTGGCACGACTCCCACTCGAAGCCGCATGGCTACCACTCATCAGGCTACGAGATTGGCTCATCTCACGGTAGGCACGTACCTCACCGCAAAGATCGAACGCATCCTGTCGGAAATGCTCCAGCTCTGATGTCATGGTGCAGAGTCGCTCCAGCTCCACCCGAGGAACCGCCAGCTCCATCGACTCTGACGGTCTGGCCCGTGCCAACTGCTCCCGCAAGCAGGCTGTCTCCTCCTACGCCTCGGCACTATCTCGCTCTGTCGACTCCCTCAAATGGATGCTCTGCTCTAGCTCCCCGCACAGACGGGACACCTCCTCCCTCGATCAACCCTACGCCAGCTCCTCGCTCAAGTGGGCGGCCTCGTCCTGTGCCAGCACGAGCTCCTCTCGTAGCTAGTCACCCTCACCGATGGCGGCTGTCAACTCTGTCACCTACGCACATGCATTTCACTATTAGTCAACTACATTTTTATATAATAAGAATAGAATTCACAAAGGGAAGTGTAGGATGTACCTGCTCGACGAGTGCTACCTCGGCCGCCTTGGCCCGATCCACCATCTGTCGCAACTCCGCCTCTCACTCCGCTCAGTCGGCCGAAGTCTGCACCGTAGAAGAAGATGGAGCGTCGGCTCCCTGTCTCTGGGCCTCCTCCCCCCGCTGAAAACAAACTCGGTAGGGGATAGACATACTGGGCCCTTTCCCTGAAGCTCAAGGGAGGAAGAAATTTCTCGTGGTCTCTATCGACTATTTCACCAAATGGGTCGAGGCAGAACCTTTGGGAAAAATCACAAGTGTTGCAACTTGGAAATTCATGCTGCGGAACATCATATGCCAGTTTGGAATCCCACGGGTTCTCACAACCGACAACGGTAGGCAATTCGCGAGCACGGCCTTCCAAGAAAAATGTTCGGAGCTAGGGATCTGGAGCCACTATACTTCGGTGGGACATCCCCGGGCCAACGAATTAGTGGAAAATGCAAACAGGATGCTCCTCCACGGGATCAAGACCCGACTGGAACAGGCAGGAGACTCCTGGGTAGACTCCATCCCGAACATCCTATGGGTGCATCGGACGACTACCAGGACTGCCACAGGTGAAACACCCTTTCACCTCGCGTACGGAGCAGAGGTAGTTATTCCAGTAGAAATCTCCAACCCCACGTCACGAGTAGGATACTTCAATGAAGCCAAGAACAACCAGGCAATGCGAGAAAACTTCGATTTGCTCGAGGAAGACAGAGCGCGTGCCCAAGTAAGACTCGTGGCTTATCAGCAGAAGTTGGCCCAGTACTACAACGCTCGTGTTAAGGAGCGGCACTTCATCCCCGGAGACCTGGTATTTCAGTGAGCAAGCATGGCAAACCCTAGGACTGCCATGGGAAAACTTGCACCCAACTGGGAAGGCCCATACCGGGTAGCGGAGTCGCTGGGCAAAGGAGCATACAGGCTGAGGACGCTGGAAGGGCGAGAGGTACCCAGGACGTGGAACTCCGTAAATCTCAGAAGATTTTATAACTGAAAGACCTTCGTTAACAAGCCCAGAGAAGTGTCACCAGCTGGATTCGACCAAGGTAATCTAAGGGTTCCCTAGAGGCAAGCTCCGCTCCCCTTGAAAATGAGAAGATAACCTAGGGGTTCCCTAGAGGCGAGCACTGCTCCCATTGAAAATGAGAAGGTAACCTAAGGGTTCCCTAGATGTGAGCACCGCTCCCCTTGGAAGCGAGAAGGTAACCTAAGGGTTCCCTAGAGGTGAGCACCACTCCCCTTGAAAAGGAGAAGGTAACCTAAGGGCTCCCTAGAGGCGAGCACCGCTCCCCTTGAAAATGAGAAGGTAACCTACGGGTTCTCTAGAGGCGAGCACCGCTTCCCTTGAAAACGAGAAGGTAACCTACGGGTTCCCTAGAGGCGAGCACTGCTTCCCTTAAAAACAAGAAGGTAACTCACGAGTTTTATAGAGGCGAGCACCGCTCCTCTCGAAAATGAAAAGATAACTTACGGGTTCCCTAAAGGCGAGTACTGCTCCCATCGAAAATTAGAAGGGGACTCAAGGGTCCCTTAGGGGTAGATAGATGTCCTGCCACAAACAACGACCAAGAGCTGGCCCACCAAAAGAAAGATGCAAGTACCACGAGGGCACGCACACAGAAAAATAACCAGAAGCATACTATGCGAGCGTCTCTCATTGAAAAGGTACACATCCAGAAACAAATCAAGAGAAGTTTTATTCCTTAGTCAAGGTACAAAGTATACAAGGAACTGGACTTTATCCTTTGGTCAAGATACAAAATTGCCTAAGCGCCAGAATAGCTCTCGTAAAGCTATCTTACAGATATGTAAGAAAGAAAAGTATAATGGTCAAGAGAAAGGAGGTGATGGCCTCCAACCCCAAAGGAAAGTTAGTGGAAAACTGGGTTGGACCGTACATCATCTGTCAGGTATATGAAGGGGGTGCCTACATCCTGGTGGACCATAAAGGAGTCGTCCAGTTCTCTCCCCTCAATGAAAAGCACATAAAACTCTACCATGCAGTTGAACCGACGTTCTCGGAATAGCTACCCTTCCTTGGTTAGTGGCATTCCGCCCTAACCGAGCTACCTTTCCTTGGCTTCATGGCACTCCGCCCTAACCGAGCTACTTTCCTTGGTTAGCGGCACTCCGCCCTAACCGAGCTACCTTTCCTTGGCTTAGTGGCACTCTGCCCTAACCAAGCTACTTTTCTTGGTTAGCGGCACTCTGCCCTAACCGAGCTACTTTTCTTGGTTAACAGCACTCCGCACTAACCGAGCTACCCTTCCTTGACTTAGTGGCACTCCGCCCTAACCGAGCTACCTTTTCTTGGCTAGCGGCACTCCGCCCTAGCTAAGCTACCTTTCCTTGGATAGTGGCACTCCGCCCTAACCGAGCTACCTTTTCTTGGTTAGCGGCATTCCACCCTAACCGAGCTACCTTTTCTTGGTTAGTGGCACTCCGCCCTAACCAAGCTACCTTTCCTCGGGTTAGCGGCACTCCGCTCTAACCGAGCTACTTTTCTTGGTTAGCGACACTCCGCCCTAACCGAGCTACCCTTTCTTGGCTTAGCGGCACTCCGCCCTAGTTGAGCTACCTTTTCTTGGTTAGTGGCACTCCGCCCTAACCGAGCTACCTTTTCTTAGCTTAGCGACACTCTGCCCTAGCCGAGCTACCCTTCCTTGGCTAGCGGCACTCCGCCCTAGCTGAGCTACCCTCCCTTGGCTAGCGGCACTCTGCCCTAACCGAGCTACTTTCCTTGGTTAGCGGCACTCCGCCCTAGCCGAGCTATCTTTCCTTGGTTAGCGGCACTCCGCCCTGGCCGAGCTACCTTTCCTCGGTCCAATGGCACTCCACCTTGACCGAGTTACTCTCCCTGGTCTAGCAGAATTTCGCCCCGGCCGAGTCGCCCCTCGTTGGTCTAGCGGGCGTTATACCCTATCCAGACCCCAATGGAATAAACAACTGCGCCATTCTGGGCCTTACGCCTGAATCGGCAGAAACTCCTCCTTTGCGTTGGCATTATTCCTTGCTAATGAATAAACCCATCCTGGCACCAGGGCACCCTGTCCTGGCCAATTCATATACAACGTCACCACTACAGACCTTACGTCTGAGTAGGCGAGAGATCCCTTCTTGCGCTGGCCTTATTATCTTGCCAACGAATAGATCACTCTGCATCAGCGCAAGGCCCTGTGCCCTAGCCAATGATCGATTGCTGACATCTAAAAATGGGGTTAAAAATAGAGATACCTCGCCGGCCTTGTTCCTATATTAGGACAAGGGCAAAAAGGGTTATAACCCGACTGTGGCAAAAATCTGTAAGGGCGCTACAGGTAAAATCGGGTACCCCGTCACGTGAAAACTCGAAAGGGCGCGTGGGCAAAAGCAAGAGGGGGCTAGCTTCGGTGAAAACCCGAAAGGGCGCTTAAGCTAGTAAAGTGGGAATTTACAAAAAAAAAGGAAGAAAAATTTTGTTATTTTCTCTCTCTCTTGTTAATAAACCTCCCTTGGGAACGATCATTTCTCTCACTCTCTCTCTCCCGTCCTCTCTCGTTCTCTCACCCTCTCGGCTCCAGCTGCAGACGCAGGCGACCGTGGGCGAGGTAACGACTCCAGGAGGCTACTGAGATGCGTGGTGGAGTGAGAATCGGTGCGATTTTGACGCGATCCCAAATGATGGATTCAAAGTCGACAGTTCAGTTCACGTGATGGTTTTCAGCGTGGTTTAGTCACCTCGGCGCTCGATTTCCTCGGTGGAGGTTGGCAGATGGATCGCCACTTCGTTCTGCACGTTTTCCCTACTACTACGTGCGGTTTGGTGCTCGATCGGGGGAGATGGGCCAGTTTAGGGAAAATCATAGTTTTTAAGATTTGTCGGGTTCGCCGAAAAATGGCAACCATTCTTAGCCTAATTAGTGTCAAAACGACTGCTGGGATGTCAGGATCCCATTCCCGTATGTTTCATGTCGATCGGTTGTCATTTGGGGCCGGTAGGGGTCCGGGAACCCCGGTGACTCATTTAGGGTCGATTCGTTGGAATCGTCCAGATCTCGCGTTTTAATGCGTGCATGCGTTATTTTTTGACCCCAAGTGTGTTGTATGGTCGTGTGCGCCTGTTTCCCCTGTGCTTCGGCGTGAATGGAGCGTGGAATGGGCCGATTCGGCCGTTCCCCTGTTTTGTTCACCGGATTTGTGTAACGGTCGTGCCAGTGACTGTCACACGTGTAACGGTCCCATAATAGACCATTACATTCTGTTGGTCATTTTGCGCTCTTCGAGACTGGGTTGGTGTGACGGACCAGCATAGGACCGTCACATAGCTATAATGCGCCTGGCTTGGTGCGTTACGTTCTGGGTGTAACGGACCGGCATAGGACCGTTACATGGCTGTAGCGTGCCTATGGTGGTGCGTTACGTGCTGGTGGTTTTCGAGGACTGTGACTGTCAGTTCCCCGAAGACCGTGTCTACCTCGAAGATCATGTTAGTTGGTTGGCTCTGACGGACCTCCCCCCATGCGCCAGGGTTTTGTAATGCGTCCCTACTGGGCCGTTACATGCCCTTTTGTCTGGGGACTTGGTCTGTTGGCCCTGACGCCCCTGTCTTGGTGCGTCAGAGCGTGTAACGTGCCTATAGTAGGCCGTTTCATTGTTCGTGTTAGGCTTTTAGGCCCGTTGGCCCTGACGCCCCTGTCTTGGTGCGTTAGGTGGTGTAGCACGCCTGGCTTGGTGCGTTACGTGGCTCGAGTTTTAGTTTTAGGCCTGTTTGCCCTGATGCCCCACCCTTGGTGCGTTAGAGCAGGTAACGCCCCTATGGTGGTGCGTTACGGTCTTGTTGTTGGCTGTGATGGCCGTTGTTCTATTCTGTGTGTCTGTCTATCTTAGGTTTGTGTTCTAGGGCAGTGTCTGTGCGTCGGTGGTTTCTGGATTGGTCAGTTCAGGTGACTGGGTGTGGTCTTTTCCTTGACTGCGATAGTTCCCTAACGACTTGATCTAGACTTGCCAGTGTCCTTGACTCTGGTCTTGCAGCGGCTTTCCTTGACTGCCGGGTTCGCCTAGCAGTTGAGTGATAGTTCACTTTGCCCAGAGTGTAGTCGTTGTCCACCGCTCCGATTTCTGCTTGTCTTCACTTGATCTCGTGGTTTGCCCGTGACCCGTGGGTGTCTGTTGACATCCTATGAGGGCAGTGACCATGATGGGACGGCCTCTCAAGTCCGTGCAGGTTTAGGTTCTGGACTTAGAAAGAATCCTGCTCGATGTATTGAGCTAGTGCACATAAAGTGCTTGCATGTATGAAGTCCGTGCAGGTTGTCTCCCTGTGCGTTAAAGTCCATGCATGTTGTGTCCATGCATAAACTGTAAACATAATGTCCATGCATTATTGAGTCCGTACAGGTTTTCATGTTGATCGCATAAGTCCGTGCACGTTTTAGTTGAGTTGAAAGCACAAGTCCATGCATGTTGTAGTTTTGTTCAAAGCATAAGTCTGTGCAAGTTCTCGTGGAACTGCATGAACTGCACACATAGTCCGTGCATATAAGGTCCATGCACGTTTTGTTTATAGGATCAAGCCCCTACCATTGCACTAAAAGCTCGAGCTGGTAGCGAAGGCGGATCACATTTCTTTGTGGCAGCACAGAGCCCCATGTCCATGACGTGCTGTGGGCGGGCATGATGGGCTTTACACATGGACCCCATAATCCATGCGGCGGGTTGGGTTGTCAATGCACCGATGCTTCACAAGGGCCCCATAACCCATGTGTCATAGCAAATTCCTAAGGGAGACGCTGGCATTAACCAACAATCTCCCCCCAGTGACAGCCAGGGGATGTAAACCCGTAACCTCGCTCTAAAACCAGTTTATAGAATCAAGCCTCTACCGTTGCACTAAAAGCTCGGGCTGGTAGCAAAGGCGGGCCGTATTTCCTTATGATAGTGTAGAGCCCCGCGTCTATGATGTGCTGTGGGTGGGCATGAGGGGCTTCGCACATAGACCCCATAATTCATGCGGTGGGTTGGGCTGTCAATGCAACCAATGCTCCACGTGGGCCCTATAACCCATTTGTCATAGCAAATCCCTAAGGGAGATGCTGGCATAAACCAACACTCTGGTGCATTTGCTATTAGTCACATGCATATGTATGGATGCACTCAAGTTATCAAAAATTGAATTAACGTTGGCGTTTTTCGTTTATTGGTTCTGTTAAGTGTGTGGGCGTGCCAGTCACCGAGGTGATGATTTATTCAGGCTCTGAAGAACCCGTGGTGCACTCGATCTGACTTTGTCAGACGATTGTGTGGTTCGGGTCGGGACCCAATCCCACCATGCCATAAAGACCATGACGTCATTTACATCCCCCATACGAAGGAACACCTTTGATTAATTATCGAAATTAAGGGCTCTGCGGCCAAAAGATATAATATTGATTACAAAAGACAAGAGTAGGGGTAGATCACACGCGAGCCTGTGTTAAGACACGGTCGGCCGGGCATATCGGTCACTTGCGGACCCTTTCATATTCGGACAAGAGTCCGTGACAGGGGTACGGTGGAAACCGGAATAAACATGCTTAAATATCTATCGGCTAGACGGCAATTTCAATGGTGATTCGGATACAATCCGGTTCGGAAGATGAGTCCAGTTAAACTAAGATATCGGCCTGAAGCAAGGTCGGGTCACGGCCATTTCGGGGTAACCCACGAGATTCGGACCCAGCCTGCGAGGGCGGCCTTGATATGCCTTTAGCACCGGGTCACGGGGAGGATGGTGCTGCAGTGTGGAAATTTTTATTATTAAGATTGGTGGGGTTTGACTTATTTCCCTCTGCTGGTCGTTTCTCTTTTTTCTTTTTATATATTCGGGAGCAATTGTAAATTTCATCATTTCTTTAAATTTGGTTTAGGGGAGGCCTCGGTGGGGGGGAGGGGGTGGTAGGGGGGGAACCTACAGTAGGCGAAGAGGGAAGCGAAGATCCCGAACTGCGAGCCGTCCTTTCCGCAGGGCGCTGCAAGCTCCGATGGCGCCATCGTCCAAGGGCGCCAGGGTGCCCGCGCTGCTCCTCATCGCCCTCGCCGCCACCGCCCTCCTCCTCTTCTTCCTCCTCCCGTCCCTATCCCCCACCGGCTCCTCCACCACCACCACCACCACCATCTGCTCCTCCTCCCCCTCCGGCACCGCCATTGCCGCCGCCGCGGGCAGATCTCCAGATCCCGTCGCGGCCACGCAGGACGACATCTCATGGCTCCGTTCCCAGCTCAGCCTCAACCGCCTCGGCGACCCCCCCTCCACTCCCGAGCAGTGGCACGCCCTCCGCAAGGGCATCAATCCCCGCACTCGCGCACAGCAGCTCGAGGACCTCCGCCGGTGAGCCCGCCCGCCGCCCGCCTCCTCCCCGCCTCCTGTTCCTTCCCAAGTTGGATTCACTGATTCAGATCTCTGATGTGTTGTGTTGGCGCGTAGGTATAAGGGAATATCGCACTACGAGGGAGACGCCGCCGCGAATCACACCGCGCTGCCGTGCCCCGGGGAGCTTCTGGTGGAGGAGCACCACAGCAACTACGGGGAACCCTGGGCGGGAGGCCGCGACGTGTTTGAGTTCCTCGCAACCGCCGCCGGCCTGCAGCCCTCCGACCTCGTCCTCGAGATCGGCTGCGGCACCCTTCGCGTGGGACTCCATTTCATCCGGTATCTCGACACTGGCCACTTCCACTGTCTTGAGCGGGACGAGCTCTCCCTCATGGCTGCTTTCCGCTACGAGTTGCCTGCTCAGGGCCTCCTCTACAAGCGCCCTCTCATCCTGAGGGGAGAGGACATGGACTTCGACAAATTTGGGCCAGCCGGGGGGAGCCAGTACGATCTGATCTATGCAAGCGCGGTGTTCCTGCACATGCCAGACCAGCTGGTGTGGACGGGACTGGAGAGGCTCGCAGGGAGGTTGAAGCCTGGAAAAGGAAGGATCTTTGTGTCTCACAATATCAAATTCTGCTCGAGACTGGGCGGGGAGGAGTGTGAAAGACGGCTGGGGAAGCTGGGTTTGGAGTACGCTGGGAAGCGCACCCATGATAGCCTGCTGTTCAACCACTACGAGATTTGGTTCGAATTCCGGAGGCCGAGGTCTTAGTGGTGGAGTGGCTTCTATTCCCGACACCAACTGTTGGGAGTGGAGAATTGTTAATTTGAATGACCCGAAGGGGCTCTGTTTAATCTGAAAGACCCAAAGGGGGACTTCGACCATGGAAATTGGCGGAAGGCCTGGCTTGGGACCGTTGATCTGCTGCATGGTTTATTTGACAGTTGAGGACACGGCGGCATGTGACCATTTTCTGTATCAATTCAGCGGCGGGGGCATTTTCTCATTCTCATTACATTATTCGGTGAGAAATCAGAGGTTAGCGACCCTGAATATTTCTCTTAGAGGGTTGTTATGTCCATGCCGTTCCAGTTGCGTCATCCAGTTTGTTGGTTATATCCACTGATTTCCACCGTTCAGCGGCTGGCCTCTAGTGCAGTAGTTAGACTTCTTAGCTGCATTGTCCCACAGGATATGCTGCTTTTGTACCCGGAACAAGGAACGCTACGGAGGTCAGCCGCCCGGCTTGCCTTTGGCGTGCGAGTGCTGGCCGCACTTCGTTGCATTCATAGGTTCCATCCGTGTCAGCCCCGTTCCGCATCAAACAACATTGGCAGCCAAGGCCATCGAGGGATCTTCATGGATAGCCTCTTCAGTGCAAACTTGCACTATCTCATTTGCTGCTCTTCCCCTTCTGGTGAGAGGTCCTGGCCTCGCAGCAAGTCTGGCCACTTCCTCGGGCTCGGTGGGTAAGGTCCCGTACCAGCCGAACGCTCCCGCCATGTTGCAAGTATAGACTCTCAGGTCCCTACCTCTTCTCACCGCCCTTCTCGACGGCCTGCATGGGAAGACCAATCTACCAAAGATCGATCTCCAAGGCTTCATTTCTTCCCGCTACGGGGATTGGTGGCGTTCCACTGAGCAATTCCTCCACTCTGCACTGGGTATAGACTGGGTCTGATCTTCTTCATAGGCAGAAGTTACTACCCCCGGTAATCTTTGGCGACCCAAAGGGGTGCTCCCTGGGCCCTGTAGGTAATTCCTCATGGCCTGCTCCACTCCTTCCCAGTCTTGGTCAGAAGGAAAGGCCGGTGACAGGGCGCCGACAGCAGCAGCAGAAGTGTGAGTTGAAGGCCTCGTGTGGGCAGCTCGGTGATGGCACCTGTAGTGTTGGCAACTGGTGTCTTCTGGCGATGCTAGTGTTGTGAGTACCGGTTGGTACATAGGGGCCGCTATCTTGACCCGCTCTCCTCAGTGTGCCCTTGCGGGATGAAAGGTGTAGGGACCTGCCTAGGCGGGTGAAGTAGTCTGGGCTCCCTTGGGGATCCAGACCTGCTTGGACTTGGCCAACCTACGGGCTGGCACATGCTTCGGTTCTCCCACTGGGGCAACAGATGTCATCCTTGTTGCATCCCTATAGTTTTGATGATGTCATACACCAGAAGTCAAACATTATAAATTCTCACAAGAATGTGCCTTGGAAGTTGTGCATATCATATGTCTGTTTTGTTGCATGACTATTTTTGGTTTTGATGAAGGCAATTTTGTCCTTGGGGTTAAATTCTTCACATATTGCATTAGGCAGCATTAGGCAGAATAACCCCGTGCACATCTCCCAGTCTGTGCATGTTTTAGCTCACACTCTTCTGACTCCTATGCACTAAAGGTCCGTGCATGTTTTAGGTTGAACACTGAAGCGCATGCATTGTTTGCACCTTGCATAGATAGGTCCATGCAGGTTAGTAATACATGCATGAGTGAAGTCCGTGCATGTTTTTGATGTATGTCTCCTTGCATTTATAAGTCCGTGCATCTTTTACCTTTGCACATTACTGAAGTCTGTGCATACCTTGAGTCCGTGCATGTTTGTGCTTCATGCATATTTAAGCCCGTGCATGTTTTTCCTTCACGCATACTCAGGTCCGTGCACACTTTGCTTCACGCTACACAAAGTCTGTGCAAGTTTTTGCCTTTGACCAAAACTAAGTCCGTACAGCTCATGGCAGCACAGCATAGCAAGCCCGTGCATGTCTCATCTCTGCAAACACAGGGTCTGTGCAAACATGTGTTGCTGCACATAGGTAAGTCTATGCATAGTCCAGGTCCGTGCATGTTTAGGAATGTTCACCAAAGTCTGTGCATAGTCAGTGCATATAGAAGGTCCGTGCCAAATCAAGTCAACTATTGGGTAAATTCACACGTAATTAATGGAAAAATCATAACACCATTTGTGATTAATGAAATGACCTAAAACCATGACCTAAGGTTAGATCTAGAAGTTCTCTTCATTTCATATGAAGACATCTCAAGCAAATTCCCAACAGAAGAGCGTGCCCACTAGCATTTATGACCGGTGGTCGAAGGGTCACACTTGTTCAACACGAAGGGGTGCTTGGCATTAACTCCCCTTTAAGCCAGTGACCTTGGGGGCTAGACAGAACCTTGCAGAATGTGGAAAAGGCCTTGGGAGGCTTGAAAACTATATAAGGGGTGGGTTTCATGGGTGGTAACCCTTTAGCAACCGTTCCCATCAACCCTCTGCCATCTTCTACCCTTCTTAGTAAGATAGAGAGGTGAGAGACCATGGCTCTGCATAGGAGGGCAGACCTGCAGTCCCTAGGACAACAAGCAAAGTTGGGAGGGGATCTGGGGTGTGGATCTCACCCCCAGATCGAAGGGTGAAGCTCTGGAGGATCTGGGGTGTGGATATTATCCCTAGATCGTCGATTAACATTGTAAAGGTAAGCACCTAACCATAAATCTTAGGGGTCAATGATGCATTAGAATGATTTCAAATATATTTTCTACAATTTAAAGAGGGACTAAGAGCATGTGGGGACGACCATCATGATCATTTTGGGTTTTTGTTTCACCAAGTTTTGGGCTTTCCTCTGAGTCTCCAGGGTCAGTGCAGTCCCTGGGATGGTCAGTATAGACTTTGGATAGGTCTGTGCACATGGGGGCAGGCCCAAGGTAAGGTCAGTGCACACATAGTTTAGACTATGGACATGTCTGTGCACATGGGGGCAGGCCCAAGGTAAGGTCAGTGCACACGTAGCTTAGACTATGGATAGGTCTGTGCACATGGGGGCAGGCCTATGGTAAGGTCAATGCACATAAAGCTTAGACCTAAGTAAGGTCGATGCACATTTGGTGAAGTCCCATGGTAAGGTCAATGCACATAAAGCTTAGACTATGGATAGGTCTGTGCACATGGGGGCAGGACCATGGTAAGGTCAGTGCACATAAAGTTTGGACCTAAGTAAGGTCGATGCACATTTGGTGAAGTCCCAAGTAAGGTCGATGCACCTTTGGTCCAGGCCTACGTAAGGTCGATGCACGTTGGGTGAAGTCCCAGATAAGGTCGATGCACATTTGGGAAAATGCCATGTAAGGTCAATGCACATATAGTTTAGGCCATATAAGGTCGATGCACATTGGCATAGGCCAGCACAAGGTCGATGCACATTTGGGAAAAGGCCATGTAAGGTCAATGCACATGTGGGAAAAGGGCATATAAGGTCGATGCACATTAGCACAGGCCAGCACAAGGTCGATGCACATTTGGGACAAGGTCGATGCACATTTGGGAAAAGGCCATGTAAGGTCAATGCACATGTGGGAAAAGGGCATTTAAGGTCGATGCACATTGGCACAGGCCAGCACAAGGTCGATGCATATTAGGGAAAAGGCCATGTAAGGTCGATGCACATTTGGGAATGGGCCATATAAGGTCGATGCACATTTGGGAAAAGACCATGTAAGGTCTATACACATTTGGGATGGGCCAATATAGGTCGATGCACATGTGGATAGGTCGATGCACCTGTGGATTCTGTCCCAATTTTTAGAAACTAAGCTAAGGCTTGGACCTTGGATTGGTCCATAGACACTCCTTGACTCGAAACAACAAAGCCAAGGAAAGTGACCCGGTCTGTCATGAATTCACACTTCTTTAGGTTGGCAAACATGGTTTCTCTCCTCAAAGTCTCACAGACTTCCCTCAAAAGGTGGATGTGGTCCTGAGGGTTGTGACTATAGATGAGAATGTCGTCAAAGTAGATGACAACAAAGTGACCAATGAGAGGGCGAAGAACTTCCATCATAAGCCTCATAAAAGTGCTGGGGGCATTGGACAGTCCAAATGGCATGACGAGCCACTCATACAGACCTTCTTTTATTTTGAAGGTTATCTTCCACTCATCTCCTGGTCGGATTCAGACCTGATGGTAGCCACTTTTAAATCAATCTCAGAAAAGATGGTGACTCCACTCATCACGTCAAGCATGTTATCAAGATGGGGAATTGGGAATCTATACTTGATAGTGATTTTGTTGATGGCGCGGCTGTCAACACACATTCGTTAGGTGCCATCTTTCTTGGGTGTGAGCAAGGCAGGAACGACATATGGACTTTTGCTCACCCTGAGGAAACCCATTTGAATAAGGTCCTCAACAATTCTTTGGAGCTCGGCATGCTCCTTGGGGTTCAGTCTGTAATGGGGAAGGTTGGGTAGGGTGGGCCCGAGGACTAGGTCAATGGCGTGTTGTATATCACGCATGGGAGGGAGTCTAAAGGGAAGTCCTTAGGAAAGATATCTTGGAAGTCCTGCAGGATTGCCTGGGCTTCAGGTGGGACAGAGACTTGGGACTCCTCAGATGTGATGGTGATGACAACAGCCTAAACATGGGTACCCTTGGTAACCTCTCTATTCAGCTCATGGACACCTATGAAGTTAAGGTGCCTAACTGGGTCATGACCAACCATAGGGGCCTTAGGAACGGGTGTGATAGGTGCAAGAGAAGAGTGAATGAGAAGTTTCCCTTCATTGGGAGTTTGGGGACTCTCCTGAACCTTGGGGGTTCCAGTGGGGGTGGAAGTGGAACTCTTTCCCGGGGTCACCTTTTGGGGTGTCGGATACAACTGAATCTTCTTCCCATTTTGGGAGAAGGAACACTGGTTGGATCGACCAAATGTAGTAAGGTCTACATTATAGATCCATGGTCGTCCTAAGATGATGCTCCCGACCTTCATAGGCACTACATCACATAAAATCTGTCCTTGATAGGACTAAAATTGAATGGGAATGACGCATGTAATGGTGACTAGGATAGAAGTGTCATCAACCCAAGCCATGTTGTATGGCCTAGGATGAGGGTGCGTAGGTAGACCTAGACGGGAGATAAAGTCTAAAGAGACCGCGTTGATACAACTCCAATTGTCAAAGATCACCTTACAGGGTTCAGATTTCACCATGATGTAGGTTTGGAAGATGGAGGTTCGGCGCCAGTCGTCCTCTCGGGGGTGTGTCAAGATGCAGTGAACTACACCCAATCTTCCCTAGCTAGAACTCTCGGTAATATCTCTCACTTACATGTACTCGACATGCGTGCTATCAAATCCTGTATCTATTTCCTCAAATTGGGCGATGAGGTCAGGATTGATGGGATCAGAATTGCTTTGATACCAACTGTTGTGTTCGCTGAACAGACACGATCTGCCAGCAGAGTGTGGATCCAGAGGGGGGTGAATGGATCCAAGGAGCAGATAGGGGACATTGTAGAGATCTACGGTCGCGACCCCTTCTCCAAACTGGGCGAGCTTGGTCTCAACGATTCGCTCGATCATCTGGCGCTATACCATGAGATTTTCCAGCACTGACGTGTTGGATGGCCATGGTTGAGCCTCAGCCAAGGGCGTGCCGAACCTAGCAATTGTAGGGGTCCGAGTAACTGTCGCTGAGGCGTTAGCACCATTTTGCTCACCTGGCAGGATCGGCGCTTCCGTCGAAGGCCCAGTGGACGGCTGAGGATGAATGTCACATTCCTGAAGCAAGTATTGCAGAAGGGCCTTCAAGTGCTGGTTCTCCTTCATGAGAGTCTCAAGAGTCATCTTTTGGACTTCACTGACTGGAGAGTCATTGTTGACCGATTCTACATTGACGGGGGTGGCATGCTCCTCAATGGGAACTTCCTCCGCTCGTGTCGATGCCTGAGGCCCGACAGAAGTGCTGACATGGCCGACCGGAGCCGGCGGCTGAGTCGAGTGACGAGGTCTCCTGAGGTGAGATATGGGCTGGTTCAGATCGTCACTCGGAACCTCAGGCTGGTGCTTGGCAGTGTAGCACGCAAACACCCTAACCGCGTCATTGAGGAGTCAGACCGTCCGCCTCTTTTGAGAACACCTCTTGGGGTGGATAGGTGTCCCCAGCCTATCAAAGACCGAGGTGCGTTGCAGAGGAGTCTCCATTGCGGCATCTGCCTGAGGAGAACTCAGGGCTGGATATTGGTGGGGCCCGGAATGAGCCCGTCTCTATTTTCACCTATTTGAGCGAGAGGTGA
Source organism: Amorphophallus titanum (assembly GCA_024336825.1). Taxonomy (NCBI): domain Eukaryota; kingdom Viridiplantae; phylum Streptophyta; class Magnoliopsida; order Alismatales; family Araceae; genus Amorphophallus; species Amorphophallus titanum. The sequence goes on along the minus strand of JANBPO010002988.1, from coordinate 3,190,454 downwards.
TGAGGGGCTGGGCACCGTCAGATGATGCAGCTGTAGGGGCAGTCACACCTTGCTTGGCGCGGCGTCCTAGTGCCCAAAAGGGGTTGCTGAGATGCGCCTCCCGGACAGCTTGAGCTTCCTCTGGGGTAACCCAAATCCTTCTCAAGTCAGATTGCTGGTCACCTTTGTCCCTATTTCTCCGACGGGACTTGGGAGCTGGGATGCCAAATCGGCACTGGTGCCTTTGGGCCGTTGCTGAAGCGTTCGCCCTTTTGAGTTCCGCCTTGTCTTCCCGTGTTCGATGCAGGAGGCTAAAGCGGTTGGTAGTAGGGACCGTAGAGACGATCTGTTCTGGAGGTATAATGGGTTTGCCCTCGTCCAGGCGAATCCGTAAGTCCCCGATAAGAATGGTCTTGCTAGAGTTGCTGGTGGCAGTGGCGGGTCGCTTGCCTTTACAGCTACGACGATGCTTCTTCTGGGGAGCCGAAGATGATTCCGCTCCGAGGTGGTAGACCGAGAAAATTCAGTCTATGAATGTTGGTGGTGCGGGGCCACCCACTGGGAATACCAGAATAGGCCCCCAAGACGCAAAGTCTGCAATGAAGGCCAGTGGCTAGATGACTCGAGTGTAGGCCTTCGCCCAAGCTGACAGTAGTGTTGCAGATGATCGCAATGACGTGCTTGCACCTGGAGCTGACACTGCAGGGGGTACCGAGGTGCCGGTGACCCGAGGCCTTGAGCCTAGACTGGGAGCTGGCGAGATCGGAAGGCACGATAGAGGGCCCTCGGCCCACGCCGGGGTTGCCGCATCCCATAGAGGCAGACCCGTGCTGGGAGCCGATGTTGTCAGGTCACTAGAGAAATGCCCCCGAGGTGGAACCAGGAGGTGCGAAGCCTGACGCGGATCACTCATGCCAAGTGCCGTCCTCGGGAAACCCCTGGGCTGTACGCTCGATCTGGGTGTTGAGACACCTCGTACCAGGGGTTGAGAACCCAAGTGAGGTGGTTGCTCTTCCGAGGTTTAGGTCGAGAGCCCCGAACGGGATGCTGGGGAGCCATGCCCTTGGTTCAGGAGACCCGTGTGGGGAGCCAGCTCGGTGGAGGCTCGGGGTTGATGGCCCGAGTAGGGTACTGAGGAGTCAAACACCTTAGGGTGGAGACCCATGCCGTTGCTGACTTGGCCAGGGCCCGGGGCTGGAGGCTCGAGCGAACTGCAGAAGTGGAGACTGAAACTCGGGATGCGAAGCCTACGTCGGGAGTCGGTCGGAACTGGGCCCGGGGGCTGGTGCTTGCCCGGGATGGGACTGGTCCGGAACCCCTATGGGGATCGATAACATGAGATCCGAGCCTAACGCTCAGTCTGGCTGCCGAGACTCGTAACTGGTGTGGCACATTGGTGGCACTAAAAGAGGCAGGATCTGGGGGTGGCGACGGAGCAGCCATGGAGACCACACCCAAAAAGTAGGGCGATCTGGCGACCAGGGTGAAACTGTCGAAAGTGATCGGCACCGCCAAGTAGCCCACCCATGCGTGGGTGGCGACGACGATGGGACCGTAGGTAACGGCTGCCATAGTTGTTGGAGTACCAGACGAGTAGGGATGATGGCTACTGACAGTCATCGAACACGATCCGACAACTGGGAAATGAATTGGAAGCTGCTGGGAAGTGCGAACAGGTGCTCTTCTTCTACCTCTCCTGCAAGGACAGGAAGAAGGCACCAGGACCTCAGGGCTGGCATGGACTTTCTCCTCAGTAAAAAGAAGGAAGGCGGAAGATGTCCCACCGGGCGAGCCATCCTTTTGTTCATGCGCGACGGGGTTTCACCGGCGCGGCATGTGTGTGGTGACCGGAGTGAGGGATAGGATATAGGTACGGGAGAGGTGCCGAAATGTGATACGTTCCGGGGACTCCCTCTCATGACCGTATCTTTCTCAGAGCGGCACCGTGCACTCACCTTTTACGGAGAGTCGAGGGGAGACCGAGTGACACGAGAGGTTTTCAGGTTTGAGGGGCAACATGGTTGGGATGTGGGCGTGCCAGTCGATTTCTCGACAATCACCCATGGAACCAAATGTTTAACTAGGGATGCGTCACCCCGGCGCGGCACGTGGACTCAAGGGATACACGTGGAGGGAAGGATGGTTCCATGGGTGCGAGTGCGCAGGTGACTATGGGGAGTCGTGTACAGGATGTCTTTTCCCACCAATCGCAAGCAGTCAGTATTTATTTACATCGAATTGAATCCGAAGACCTTCGTTCCATGCGGAAGAGGAGTCCGTATATTCCTGAAGTCCTAGGTGGAGAGCTGGGAGCACTTTGCAGCTGTAGGTTCGCCTCATACTCGGTGGTGTTGGCTGAGGTCAGGGGGTGCTGAAGGTTCACACTAGGTGACACAGATGGAGGACTGACAGCCCGAACGTGGATGCGAGAGCATTTGTCCAATTGGCAGTTTAATTTCTGAGAGATACATGTCTTTACAGGTAGGCCGTAGTGGCAAGGGTACAGCTGGTGCATGCCATGGGACAATTCAGATATGATGATCGGTCCCCGGGTCAATGCATGATAGATGAACATAGGTGTGTTTTATAGAGGGCTCCGCCTATGGTGGGGGGCTCATGACTGAATAACTGGAGGGATGCGTCAATCCAGTGTCTGGGCGAGGGTCAATCATGACTGAAGTTGAGCGGTCGAACATGGCCTCGTGACTACGAGGGAGCACGACATCATGATACGTGCATGGTTACGACCAACGGGCACGTGAGGGGGAATCCCGACATGAGGGGATGTTTGCCTTTGTCATAATGTCTCGTACATGGTGGGTGTTGACTTGTGTGTTATGGCTAAATACGGCATCAGGGAAGTGCAAACGACATACCCTCGGCATACTAAGCTGATGAACAAGTCACCCACATACAATTCTCCTTAGCTCGTTGATTGGAGCCACTTGAAGCTGCGTATCTTCTTCTACATGCTGTGTATGTGCCCCTTGAGCTTCTAAGGGGTTTTATAGAGAAGTTGAAGGGGCTAGGATGTGTTTCAGAGGACTAGCTTGATAGGGTCAAGCTAGCCCGCGTAAACCTAAGTGAATAGTATGGGTTTAGGAGGACTAGCCTGATAGGTTTAAGCTAGCCCGTGTAAACCCCACTGAATAGTGCAGGGGAGAAAGGGTTTACGCAGACTAGCTCATAGGGTTGAGCTGGGCCCCGTAAACCCCTCCCCCGGGTGGGGTTTACACGGACCAGCCCAATGGGCTAGTCTGGTCCGCGTAAATCCCTCCACAGAGGGGTAATTTGGTCACTGGAGTAGGCTGGGTTGGGTTTAGGCAGACTAGCCTCAGGGGGGAGGCTGGCCCACCTAAACCTCGATGTGACAAGTTATCCCAAACCTTGGATCCGGCTCGGTTACTGGGAAACTGACTGGTGCAGTGCCCTGTGCTCGGGGGCGATCCTCAGTTGTTATGTCGTGCCACCTAGCCTGACGATGCCTCGATTTCTGAGGCCGACTCGACTGGTAGAGCACCTTTGGCATTGTGCCATTTTGCTCTATTTAGGGAGTATTTCCTTATACTTAATTCTCAATTAACTTAGAGAAAATAAGCGGATGCCAACAATGGCTTGTCGATGACTTGGAGGAATACATGTCTCTTCGTCCTATCGGTGCTATCCCACTTGATAGCTATATCCCGTGGGAAGAAATGCCGAAGCGAGCTCGCCTCAGAAGTTGGGTCTAGGACATGATCCAGAAAATCAAGAATGGTGAAAAGCTCCTCATCCCGGAAGAGCTCTCTTTGTTCTGTAAGGAGAAGGAGATTATAGTAGAGCAGCTAGAGGAAATGCTTCGGGGCTGCACCTGTAACATGGTGGCTATTCCACCCTCTAACAACATCAATGCTACTCAGCGAGGCAAACCAGTGGCCTCCTGAACCAGACAAGGGACTACGCCCCGCTCAGGCCTCAGCCAGCCCCTGAACACCCAGGCCGCGGCTGTGGTCGGGGATGCGGTAGAGGTCGTGGAAGGATTCCCGAGTTACCTCTCCACCCATCTACCTTCGACCCGGAGAGAATTATCCTCTTCCGAGGAGAGGAATCCGCCCTCATTCCACAGGTGGAAATTCAGGGGGTGGGGGGGCAGCATCTTCGATCCTTTCGACATGGAGGAGACCGCTGCCAGCATTCCAACCCCAGCACCAACTCCTCCTTCACCTACAGAACAAGCAAGGCCGTCTGGCAAGGACAGGCCAATCCTCCAGTCACCCTCGGAAGAGCCATCATTGGTGCCCCTGTTCTAAGAATCCACGGGTGATCGTAGTCAACCCGACCCCAGTGGCAAAGGCAAGGTAGTGCAACTCCCTGACAGAGAGCAACATGGCATCCCGTAGAAAGCTTAGCCCGACATATTACCGTCGTTGGAGGATGCTCGAGCTCAAGCTGACTGGAAAGTCCTTCACCAAATGAAGCGCTTCCCCGCCAGCATCACAATCTGGGAAGCTATTGCTTGGAGTAAAGAGTTGAGAGAAACTCTAATCAAAATACTCCAAGAGCCAGAAGTCTATGAAGCACATGCAGTAGATATGAAAGCTGCCACATATGAGGCCTTTGTCACCGCTGTTACCTTCACGGAGAAAGACTCGCTGCTCTCCCCTCCGTGCCACAATCGCCCTCTCTACATGAGGGGAAAAATCAATGGGCATGAGGTGAACAGGATCCTAGTCGACGCTGGTGTCGCCGTCAACATCATGCCCCTGAAGACATTCAAGACTCTATATCTAACCCCCTGCCTCCAGAAGGTTCAGGTGGTCATGATATCTAGCTTCAATCAAGACACCGAGGATGTCCTCGGCCGGGTGGATGTTGACCTAGTGCACGATGATTTCACCTCCAAGGTGACTTTCTACATCATCGACACCAATACATCTTACAAAGTACTACTGGGTAGGCCCTGGCTCCATGAAAACTGGGTCATCCCGTCAACTCTCCACCAATGCATCAAGTATGCCAAGGACGAGGAACAACATACGGTCTTTGTAGACCTATCTTCGTTCGATATGATCTAGTTGAGATATGAGAAAATGATTGAGCAAGTATGATCAAGCAAGAATGTAACTGTGGCCTTTCATGAATAAGAATGTGACAAGAATGTACTATAAAGTCATGTAACAAGCAAGTAAGTACCTTTCACTTAATAGCAAGTACTTTGTGAATTCATGTAGATCTATATTCATGTCCCGTGGATTTTCAATTATTTATAAAGAAAGTACTCTCAACACAATGCGACGCCAGTAGCATCGTACCCCATGGTTTACAGTTTGTTTTCGACAATCAGTCGAGGGGACTAGCATAGAGCCTTTGAACACAATCAGTGTTTGAACTACATCTTCAAGTATAAATCAAGCTACTTCCACGTATATAACAATAAAGTTGGGCCAATAATATACAAGTTTAATGAATGCTTCATGATACAATGTCAAATAAAAGAACGCACCAATTTAGAATATTAGAATTTCAAGAATAAGCATTTAATACTAGGTCATGCCACGGAGAAATTCGATAGCATAACGGTGTCATGCCACGGAGAAATTCGATAGCATAACGGTACATTCTTTACTTTTCATAATTTATTTTAGATGTCTTGAATAAGGTGATAGGTCCTAGACACTCAATAATCCATCTAGGAACATAGAAATCTCAACCCTTGGGTCAAACCTCGGGTTAGTGGAACTCAGGAAACAAATGGTTGATTACTGGGCCATCTATGAACTTCATGCGGTCTAATCTTGGACCGTTTAGCAAGTCAAGCAGTCTAGTAATGGGCCGTTTATGTTAGAACGAAATCCCGAATATGGGCTAAACTCCTGGAGACAAGCGGTCGAGTATTGGACCGTTAATGGGTCTTAGCGGTCAAATTCTCGACAGTTTATGTTCAGAATTCAAAAAACTGATAGTAGTGCTCTCTAGACAATTGGACTTTAATGGTATAACTAGCTCGGCATCCTGGAGGGAATCCCAGGCTCACGGAGACTTACGGAGGCCTTGAAACAAGATTTCCTAGTCTATTGGAAGGAATATCTAAAAGAGAGGTTATCAAGCCCAAGATTGTGTGCCTAATGTGCAAGAGTGTATCTAATAGTCATATATCAGGGTACATGCAATGTACTTAAGAATAATGACTCTGACAAGAGAAGGGAACTTTTAATCAGTGATAAATCAACGGTGAATTACGTTCATATTAACATTTGAAAGATACATTTATTACGAAGGTATATGATTTTGGCCATGAAATCAACTTATGTTCAAATTAAGTTCCAGATGCATAAAGAACAGGAAAACTATCAGAAAATCAAAGTATATGAACAATGCTAGTAACTGGGATAAAACTTAGTTAACTAAGTTTATCATATAAGAATTAGGGTGTTTCTGCATTTGGTTTCAGGTTAACCAAAATACAGAACTCAGAGTTTGTAAACGGTCTAATGTACAGCCGTTTGTATGGGCTAAGCGGTCTATTGTCGGTCCGCTTAGGGTATTATAAAATCAAATCATAGGAAACCTAATGGTCTAGATATTGGCTGCTTACCTTGACAAGCGGTCTATCGTTGGACCGCTAACCAATATCTGGCGGTCCATTATTAGGCCGTTTAGACCCGGCTGACAAGAAAACTAAAAATTTAAAAACCAAAAGCTAAACCCAGACAGATCATGCTTGGAAAACAACATACATAAAATGTCGCCTCGCTCGCCTCACGCCTCAGACTACATAGGGCAGAAGAGCAACCTTGAGCGAGCTCCAGACCACCCTCCTGGTGGTGGCCAATCTCCTGGGACAAGGGGGAGAGAAGAGCCCCAAACCTTGGGGCAAGGGGGAGAGAAGGGCCAAGGCCTCCACTGAGTCCCTCACCACCAACGGAGGGAGAACAGGGTGATTGTCCCGCTCTACAGGGACTAAAGAAAGGTGCCTCTGGGAGAGCGATTCCCCCTGGAGTCCAACGGAGGGAGGAGGGACCACCAGACGAGGCAGAACACCGGCCGTCACCGAAGGGACGGACGACATCCCCGTGCAAAGAAAAGCCTCCAACAGAGCAACGGGATGAAGCCTCTAAGCATATGTAGCAAACGGGTAGGGGAGACGATTATCGGGGCCGAGCGACCCGATACACAACGAAGCAGCGGATTCAAGTAAGTGGTGGGTCTGTAGAGGAGACCCGACAGCCCGATGACCAATAGAACTTGTGGCCGAGCCGCTCACGCCCTCCACAGGCTGCCGCACCCAATCCACCCCTGGCCAAGCCAGCTGGGGTGTTCGAATTCGAATAGCCCGCGCTCTCCCCCCTGGTCCGTACATCATCAACCTCTGGCACACCCCCTGGTCGCCCTAACCCCGACGGCGGCTGCTGCGGAAGCTCGTCCTCGATCCAAAGCCACAGGACCACGGCGACTCCAGGAGGTCCAACGGCACCACCGCTGGGATGGCCGCTGGAGAGGGCACCTGTAGAGTCTCCATCAGCACCGTCTTGGAGCCCATCGGACGAAAAACCAGAGAACCTTGCTCGACCTCCCCAAAGCTCCGCGCAATGAAGCCCACCGCACGTTCTTCACAGAGGAAGATAGGGATGGCTTCAAAGACCACCTTAAACTGCCTCGCCGGAGGGCTAGGGAAAGGCCCCCCCTCCACTACATCCACCGCTGTAACCGGAGGACAGCACCCCCTACCGCTACCAAACCAGCCTCCGCCAGACGCGCTGCCGTCTCAAGGCTCTGCCCCACCACCAGACAAGGATCAACGGTCACCCGCAACACCTCCCAGTCGCCCTCGCACACCTCTACCAGCCTGCGCTGGACCACCGCCGCCTCTGTCGATCCCTCTAAGAGTGAAACAGCAAGGCACCTAGACATCCAGTTCAACCACCCTGGTAGCAGCTCCGCAGGGAACTCTCCAGCATCTACCAATCTCTTGCTCCCAGCAGAAGACAGAGGCGGTGAATCCCGTACAACCTGGGCATAGGAACGACCATTCCCCTAGACAACGCGCGGTGCCACCACGCCGGTTGGAAAGCCCCAACAGAATCGACAGATGTGACCCCTCCAGCCACAGACAAAACATGTGGGAGCCACAGCAGCATCCCGTACCCCCGTCCAGTGAGCGTTCCTGCTGGGGGGCGAGGCCCCCCATCGGAAAGCCATGGGAGCCTAACGACCCAGAGCTTCTCGCTCTAGAAAGGGGCTAGAGAGAGATTGACTCCAACTCACAATGGTCTGATTGAGCGTATTAAATTGGCTAACAATGGAGATCAGGTAACTCATCTTCAATATGCAGATGATGATATTCTCTTTTCCACTACTAGGGAGGAAAAGGTGGCTAATTTGAAGATTCTGCTTAAAATCTTGAAACTGCTACAGGTCTGAAGATCATTAGGAACTAAACATACCCTTTTTAGAATGCCAGAGGATATAACGGACCAAGCTGGGACCGTTACCTGACATAACGGATTAGGAAAGGGGCATTATATGGCACATAACGCACCTCCCTCCATCCGTTAAACTCACCTGAACACCTATGTAAACATAAGCACACAGGCCTGCAGACCATAACGCACCACCACTGGGGCGTTATGTTCAGCATAACGCACCTACCCCTGTGCGTTATACTTAACCGAACAATGGCGAGAAATCAAGAACACAGATCATAACGCGCCAAGCATGGGGGGTTATGTTCAGTATAACACGCCTCCCATGGCCCGTTATACTTAACCAAACAATGCAATGTAACTAGAAACGCAGGGCATAACGCGTCAAGCATGGGGCGTTATGCTGAGTATAACGCGCTTCCCATGGCCCGTTATACTCACCCGAACTGAAATCAGAAATCACAGAAACATAACGCACTAAGGCTGGCGCGTTAGGAGGATAAAACGCATGGGTCTAAGTCCGTTAAAGTCACCCGAACGCCAGGAATCAACAGAAAATCCACAGTTATAATGCATAATATAACGCATCGGATCTGGGGCGTTATATGACTATAACAGATCTACCTACACCGCTATGCTAACCGCCTTACAGGGTCAACGGTCAAACGACCGGTCAATGGTCAAATGACGGACCTGGAGGAGTTCGTCAAAGGGCACATAACGCACCTCTTTAGGCGCGTTAAATGACTACAACGCACCGGTCCTGGTACGTTATGTCGACTGGGTTACGGGTTGGACGAGTTCGTTACCGAACTCCCTCCCGGTCGACCGAAATCGACGGAGAATGCGGGAAAACAAACTAACGTGCCCAAGCATGCATTCATACATCCATTTACATCAACAAAAATGTAAAGACAATACCCATGGACGCAATTTCATAATTTAACGACTAAATTATGCTAACATGGAACAATGCACAGAAAACGATGCAACTGGCGTCGGACCACGGCGCATGTGGTACCGCCGGGTTCCTAGCGAGAAAGAGAGTCCATCCCCCTACCTCTGACACGACGAGGAAGTCGATCCGGTGCCGAACGGACGACGAGGGCCACAGCGACCTCCCGGTTTCACGCGCCTCCACGCTCCCGGATCGAGGGAAGAAGGACGTCCACGCGATCCTCGTGACACGACCCTCCCAACGGCGCCTCCCGCGCCTTGATCAGCGACCATCTGGACTAAAACCAAGTGAGGAGAAGAAAAACCTCAAAATTAAGCCTAAAATCTCCCAAAAAAGATTTTGCACGGAAAACGATGAAAACGTCCGCCATCGGCGACGCATGAGGCGTCAAAACGCTCCTGGCGAGACGAGGAACTCATTCCCCTACCTCGATCGCGACGAAGCCCGTAAAACGGTGTAGATCAGACGATGGGGCGTCGTGACTCTTCTCAGCCCATCTCATCTCCACGCTCCCCGAACCGCAGAATAGAGAGTACCACCTCGACCTACGCGTCGAGCCCGTTCCAACAGTACCTCCTACGCCTCGATCGGGCCTCGTTTGGATCAAAATCGAGAGAGATTGGGAGAGAAGGAGAGAGAGTGTGTGAGGGAGAGAGAGTGTGTTGAGTCCCGGAATGTGGCAATCAAGAGGGGAGGGGTGAATTGATGGCCAATTAAAACTAACTCCCGCGCCTTCGCGTTTGAACTCCACCGCCCCCTCCTTCTCTTTCGCTCTCTCCCTGTGCGCCCACGTCGCATTCTTCTCCCCTTCCCGTATTCTTGCCACAACCACCACCCGCACCCCTCGACTCCAACTGCCGATCACCTCCGCTTCTTCCTTTTGTTGTGAGCCTGAACGGCAACAAGCCCCTCTCGGCACCTCGCCCGCCTTCTCCCACCAGCGACACGCTGGCGAAGTTGCAGCCGTCGACTACCCCGCCACCTCCGGCGCCGCCAGTCTCCTTCTCTGAACCTACCGCCTTCGGCCTCCTCTCCTGTGTCCACCATCGCCGCAAGTAGCCTCCCCGCCAGCGGCTCCCACCACCGTGACCGTCGTTCCCCGCGGGCCCCCCATCCCACGAGCCCACCGCGCCATAGGTAGCCGCCGCCACACCTGCGGTGTCTCGCGTCGTCTTTCCCTGGCTCAGGCCACTCCCCTGCTGCGCCGGGAAGAATCCACCTTCGCCGCCGCCGCCGAGTGTTGTTGCTCCACCACCGTCGTGGCCATCATCCCCTATCGGCCCCGTTCGCCCCCGCACGCGTGAAGCCTCCTACCACTGCAACCGCAACAGTAGGAAGCCACCCCCTCCTCTGACGGCACCGGCCGCCACGACCAGCCCCGCAGCATCCCACCGCCAGCCGCGAGCCAGCCCGCCTCCGCCCGACCATCTGTACCGTCCCGCGCGACGGTCGACCTGGCACGCGCCCAGCCACGTCTCGAGACTCCCTTGACGGCCCCCTCCCCTGCTAGCCAACTGTCGCAGCAGAAGCGAGGTTGTCATCTGCCACCGACCGCGCCCACTGCTAGCGGGAGCGCCTGGGCGTCGGCCCCGCTCTGTCCCAGATTTCCCTGGGCCCCTGCGGGTGCCTCTGTGTAATCGTTCACACCCGCGTCTAGCTGACTACTTTCTCTCTCTCTTTCTTGGCGTACGTGACTTCAACGCGGATCTCGCTCTTCAGCGAGTAGGTTAGCGTGAGAAGCCCACTCATTTAATCTACTTATTTAGTATTTATGTCATATTTTTCGTCGTGAGTGATTTAGGATGCCTAGCTTGATATTTTATATTACTGCCGGCTTGTGAGATTGTGAGCATTTTCTTATCCAGAGCGCGCCGACCCGAGTTCATTCTATGTGTGTGATTGATGCCCTAGGCCTTGGTAGTTCTATCTACCGTTCAGTCTGACGTTTCCCGCTACGAGGGACAGTTTCTTAGCACGTAGCTATTGTTATTTAGCGTAATTAATCTCTTGGCGTTCGAGTACACGCCGGGTTATTTGTCGAACAATTTTAACACATTTGTTTATCTCATTATTCGCCTAGTCGGACTCGTTCGAGTACACCGTCCTGCATCAGTGAGGCTTTCCACACACTATCAAATGATAACCACACACATGGCTAAATGAACACCCCACATTGGTACTGTGAGCACCAACTAGACACACACAAACAACACGCTTGTTCTTTTCTCCTTCTCTCGATACACTAAAACACTTATGAAATATAGAGAAGATCCAATCAATAAATGAACTAGGGTCGTGAGATAAACGCTCCCTTAGTAGATGCCACTTCTAGCACGTGGACACGCCCTGGAGTCCTCCTTTATCAGTAGATTGATGTTGAAGGCTTGAAGCACGAGAAGGAAGAAGGCATGCTGAACATCCCGCATAGGTGGGAGTCCCTCGGGGAGCTCCTCTGGGAACACATCAGCGAACTCCTGTAGGATTGGGGCAACATCAGGTGGGAATGCACCCTCAAAGTCATGCTCTACCTCATGGACCACGACAGCAAGCACAAGACTGCCCCTACTGACCGCCCACTCCATGTCACGGGGGCTGATCATCATCAATCTACTAGTCAGGGGCTGGCCTGCGGTAGGAGAAACAATCGTGGCCTGGACTAGGGGCGGGGTACTAGTCCCATGGGTAGAGGGGCCCGATGAGGTAGGGCCGGCAGGAACCCTAACCTGCGGACTCTTCAGAGGGGAGGGGTGAAGAGTGATCCGCTGGCCACCATGGTCGAAGGTGCAGGTGTTCGACTGACCATGGAGCATGGCATCCTGATCAAATAGCCAGGACCTACCTAGAATAATGCTGCCCATCTCCATGGGTAGGACATCACACCAAATGTCGTCACGGTAGGTGTGGAACTGTAGTGAAACTAGGCACCGCAGCCTGACCGGGATAGAGGTGGACTCCACCCACGATACCCGATAGGGGAGGGGATGGTCAATAGGGGTAAGACCAAGATGCGAGATAGTGCCTATAGATATGGCATTGATGTAACTCCCACTATCAATAATCACCTTGCATGCTTTCCCATTCAGTCGACAGTATGTATGAAAAATAGTAGTTCGATGCTAGTCATCACTTACCTATGACTGAGTCAGGGTGCACCTAACGACCCCTAGCTGGACACTATCCTGGTGCTGAGCATCATCGTGATCATCCCCAATCTCACTAAAGAACTCATCAGCGAGCTCTCGATCCGCCTCATAGCTGATAGGCACAATCTCAGAAGGCAGGGCCTCGCTAGCCGTCGTATCCTCAATGGTAGAGATGAGCAGGTGGGGCACCGGCTAGCAAAGTGGCCAAACTCATTGCAGCGAAAGCACTACTGCCGAGCTCCACTAGACTCCCCAGTAAGATGTCCCTTACCTTTGTCCTTTCGATGGGCAGGGGGTGTAGGTAAAAGGGGATGAGCAGACAGTGTGGGAGTCGATGGACGGGTGCCCAAAGGAGGTGGCTAGGGTCGAGGTGGGAGATCCCTCAACTAAGGAACGTGAGGCCTTGGGGTAGATGGGTCCTGGCGGGTGGGCTCTTGAGGACGAGCCACGGAAGTCCTCTGATAGGGCCCAAAAGAACCATGAGGTTCGGACCTGCACTGAGGAAATGGACCCTGTCATTGGGCAAACTCAAACTCTGATTCGAACTGCTCAAGCTCGAGAGTAACCTGATATGCGTTTTCTAAAGTGATCACGTTGCGGCAAAATAGATCATATTGTTAAGGCATCCGCAACCCTCTTCGAAAATGTTAGGTGATCATAGTGCTCTCCTCCGTGACTCCACACCGTAAATAATATTCATCAAACTCGACGATGTACTCAGACACGAGCTGATTACCCTGGGTAAGGCTCTGCCAACTATCAATAAGACATGGATGATACATGGTAGGAAGGTACTTCTCTCTCAGCTTGACCTTCACCCATCCCAGGTCTCGATCTGAGGCTGATGTCGCTGCATTAATAGGCTCTCCACAGTCATCCAATAAGTCTGAGCCTTCCCTAGTAGCTTCATCTTCTCAAAACGGACTCTCCGGTGGTCTGTCATCCTTGGGAGGCCTCACGGGTTCCAAGTGGTATCAGGTGTATTCGATAGTCCTATCGGGTATATTTGGTATCCGGGATCCAGGTCGTCATAGTTGGTATCAGAGCTGTTGGTGTGTGAAGAACATGGAAATCTCAGATATACGATTACTAGAGTCGTAAAAGTCCTGTACAGTCACCCAGCTGATGGCTGGTGGAATTTGTTGGCATTAGGTTTCGTGATTCTGTATTGCTTGGTTTCTCTGTAATGTCTGTCTCGACCATATTGTACTTGGCAGTGTTTGCCGAAAGGCTTGAATCTGCGGTATATTGTTCGAGGTTTTCGTGTAAGTTGCTCAGGTTGCTGTTGACTTTTAGCATTGGTGTGATGACCGTACATGTCCTTACGTTGTTTTCGTCACTCCAGCTTAAGTCTGTTTCAGCTCCTGATGTCTTCCACTTCTGTTGAAGTGCTCGATTAGATTCCGTGATTGAGAAGTTGGTCATGAGAGCTAGGATTTTCCCTTCCTAGTGAGCTTTTGTTAGTGAGCTTATTATTTCTCATCCCATTTGGTGGAATCTTTCTCGAGGTTAGCCTTGGGATTACTATCTTGGTGATACCTTTGTCCGTGTCTGCTTAAGTGTGGACAGCTTTATTCTGAGCCTGATCTGCTTCTTGCTCCATGGTTGCTTTGCTTTGGACTCCGTTATGGTGTTACGAGCTGTAGTGTACCGTGTTCGTCGTGCCGTGTCCAATGGTCGATGCGTTGCGAAGGCTCATTCATTGTTTTAGGACGTGAAGGTAAGCTGAGACTAGCATTTATCCTTGTGCTTTGTGCTGAAGCTGGTGCTCTTCTTCCCTTGCACTTAGGCTATTTGTGATCAGTTGCTCACTGGATTAGTACTTGTGACGTGTTAATTGTGATTCTGATGAGTTGCGATGGTGCTGAACGTATGCTGAGATGCAATTACCAAGATCTTTTATGATGCATGTATGCATTGTTTGAGTGCGTAGCGGAAGCATGTGGGCCGATAATCCACTGGTCGAGAGGTTTTACTTTTCTCGATGTGACTCCATCTTGGCTTCATGTGCCTTGATGTCGTCTGTTGCCGTGCTGTTGCGAGTGTTGGGAAATTTGTCAGCTTGTCTACTGATTGAGTACCCTCTACTCTACATTTCTTTCTCTTGGGTGTTGTGCTCTCTAGGCATTGCCTGTAGTCCTTGAGATGCGTCCCTTGAGATTGTCGGTTGTGTCTCTTTCCCGTGGTTGAGTCTTTCTTGGTGAGCTGCTCGACACATGACTCGTTCCTTACAGTCGTGTGATCAGCTGCTGTTGTGCCTTGATGTGACCCTGCTTGCAATTGTGTTCCATGGTTCAGTGTGTTGTACGGAGCCGGAATCCTGCAGGTGCTGTTGTGTTGTTGTTTCTATTTCTCGATAAATCTATCATTGGCATCCTGTGTGCCTAGTGCTCCCTGTCACCTTTGGCACTGGAGCCGATGAGGTGGTCGAGCTGTCAGCTGTGAGGATTGTGTCTCCTTGCATAGCTGCCACTTGCTTTGTTGTCGTGTTGTTTCCTCGATTTCTGTTATCGTGGTAGTCATGTCTCTTGTCCTAAGACGTAAGCGGCGTTGCCTTGTTTCGGAGGTGTCAGACTTGTGTTCACTTGTGTCGTGCTCACTCCCGAGCATGTACTCGTGATTGTGGAACGACCTGAGGAAGGAGAGGAGCTGAGGAGATCAAGGGAATCATCTACTTCCGATCATTTTCTGAAATCCCTACTAAAGAAAGAAAGGTGCGGATCGAGAAGAGGAACGCGTGGATGTCCTCAACGTCGGCATCCGGCTACCCTCCACTCCGAGCATCAGAGAAATTTCTTACTTTTCATTTCTTCTCATAGGGATCTATTTTCATATCTTCTATAGAGTCACCATGATCATTGTTAATGGTTCTTGAGGGTCTATTGATCATATATTGTATTTCTAAACTCTGAGTATATTTTGTTGAGAATCGTCTGCGGACGGGTGTAACCGTGGGCGGAGCTACAGGCTGTACAGCGTCCGTTGGGTCGTGATCCATTGGTGGATCATTCTGGAGACATTGTCGTCGTGGTTCTGGAGTGTTCATTCTATGTGCTTCGGGTTGAAGCTAGTGAAGCCTCACCTATTGGTGAGGGGTGGACGTAGGGTGCCTGCAAGGTCCTGAACCACCTAAAAACCCCTCGTGCACAGTCTATTTGTGGTTTGATGTTTGTGTGATTGCCAAAACTTTCTTCACGTTTATATTATGAGTTTGATATGGTGAGATGAGTGCCTATTAATTGTCCATTCATTCTTCGATATCCGAGTGATCATCATCAAACGCTGAGAGTTGTAGAGTTTAATTGTTGCTGCTTCATCAGTTACTCTAGTCCGATCTTATCTTCATATCTCTATCTCTATAGTTAAATTTGTTTAAGCTTAAATTTGTCAAAAAGGGGAGGCAATCAATTCACCCCCCTCTTGATTGCCTCTTAACCGGGCCAACATATAGTAAATTACATAATTGGTTTAAGGGTCAAGTCATACCTAAAGCAGGTGAGAAGCCGTCGAGCATCGTGCGCCAGCTGGTGGAGCTGAGGGTGTCAAAGAGGAACGCCAGGGCTGTCGCTCCCCACGTGTAGTCCCTTACGTGATCCAAGTCCTCTAGCAGGGGGAGGAACTGATAGCTGATCACGTCGGCCCTCGTCGTGAACAAAAGCTGCCCGAAGAGTAGCATCAGGAACCTCCGCAAGACTCTGTCAGCCTCCAGTCCTGGCTCTGCTGCTACTCTGGGTTGGGCTCGCTCCATGAGCCTCTACAAGTGCTGCTCGGGCAGCTCGCCAGTCGCTATCCTGGCTCTCCTCAGTCTGATACTATCTTGTAGTCTAGCCCTCGTCAATGTGGTGGACTGGCGCTCCGGTCAGAGTAGCTCCAGCCTGAATAGCTCCTGGGCCATCTCCCGATAGTCGGGGTATGTCCTCCAGCTGACCGGAGACCCATGCACGGGCAAACCCATGATGTGCGCTACGTCCTCTAACGTGGGGACCATGTGGCCCCAAGGGAAAAGGAACGTCTGGCCCACCAAATCCCAGCGATCATGCAGAGCATAGAGGAGTGGCGTATCCAGCTGTGTCACCTCCACGCCCAGGAACTCGGCAAAGCCCGTCGATGTGAGCCTCTCCCATTAGAAGTCTGACAGCGCGAGGTACACTGCCCAGACCGGCAGCTAGGAGATCCGAGTCCTGCGCTTTCCCTGCATACATTTTAGGATAATTGCATTGGTTATTCATTTTATTATAGAATCATGCATTTCATTAAATAAGTAAATGGAAAGAAAAAGAAAGAAAATGCACTCTGCTCATAGAACGGTTGCTGACCTGTAAAATAAAAGTGTAGATCACAAAAATAAACCCCACCCTCCCTTCTCTCTCTCTCGTTTCTCTCCCGTCTCTTGACCTCTCGGTGCGGGGTGCGCGACCGTGCGGAGCTGGCCGAGGTGGGGATGCGTTGGGGAGATCGGGACGTGGGATGGAGCGGTGGTTTAAGCGTGGCATGGCGTGATCCCTCGGTGGATTCTGAGAAGGCATCGTTCGTGTTCCGGGAGGTTTTAGGCGTGGTTTAGTCGCTTCGGCACGCGAGATCTTCGGTGGAGGTAGGGGGACAGTTTCCTAGCGCGTGTACTTCATTTTTCCACAATTTTACGCTTTACGGTGCAGGAACTAGTGAGTTCTGGACCGTTGTAATTTTTCGAGGTTCATAGGCTTCGCCGAAAAACGACGACGATTTTGCGATCGGTTAGTGTCAATGGACTCCCTGGAACGTCGACATTCCGTAGTCACTGATTTCGTCTGGATTGGCAGTCCCGTTTGACCGTTAGGAGCCTGGGAAGTCCGGATGCTCCATTGGGTCGATTTGGTAAAATCACCCGTTTCTCACTATTTCTCAGCCGATCTGACTCCAGATCGAGTCTATGGGTTTCCCTGTGCGATTGTGGTTGCCTCCCCTTCGTTTCAGTACGAACGGGGCGTGGGAAGGCCTCCGTTGAGCCAACCCCATGGGTTGCTCGCCGTTACGGTTGGGCGGTCGAACCAAGGCCCGTCCATCCCATGGGCCGCCCTGTCCTGACCATTCATCGGCTTGGCGTGCAGTGCTCGGCTTGGCGAACAGTGGGGGTTATGCGGTCTATCGTGCAACCGCGTAACCCAGGTGCGGCCAAGGTCCAACCATCCATCCCCTCCGATTTCGATCGGTTGCTCAGTGCACCGGGGTGTGCGGCTAGGGGCTAGCCGCATGTCCCATTGTGCGGCCAGGGGTTGGCCACACATCTCTTGGTGCCGTTGGAGGACGTGCGGCCCCGGTGGGTCCGCACATGCCTTGTGTGGCGAAGCTCTAGCCACCCTTCCCAAGGTGCGGCTAGGGACCAGCCATTCTTGTGTTTCACTGTTGGGGTGATGAACGGCCGAGCTAGACAGTTCATCTCACCGTGCGGCTAAGTGTTAGCCGTTCGACGTTTGTGCATCCTAGTGATAGCCGCATGTCTCTCTGTTTGATTCAGGGGTTGTGTGGTCCATGCATGGCCGGCCATCTCTTGGTGCGGCCCTTGTCTAGCCGCACATCCCTGAGTGGCCCAGTGTGGACCGTTCAAGGGGCTGGTTGAACCGGCATTTTCTTCATGACCGATTTGAGTCCCGAGTGTGTGGTCCTCAATCCACGTGCTGACCCGTGGCCTGACAGGTGCTGTGCATTTCATCAGGGCTAGGCGCCACGGTACGGTGTGATCCCGGGTGTTGGTGGTTTTTGACTCGTGTCACTGTGTGTCGGTGTACGTGCGGTGAAAGTTTTCGTACGTCGTTGGTTTCTCCGGGAAGCGATTCCCGAGTGGGCCTTATGCGAGGCCGTGGATGATGAGTCCTGTTTACCAGCCTGGGAGCTAGAGGTTTCCTTGTTCCCTTCTTGGGGATGATTGTGGCGGTTGTGAACTACCTGTGTGTTATCGTGCCGAGGTTTCTGACCCTAGGGTGAGGGCAGATTGACGGCTTCGTGCTGTCAATTTAAATTCAACAATTATAGCCCAGAGTCAAGTCTAAAGGAAAGACAACAAGTGCCAAGTACAGTGGACAGAAAAGTAAAGATGTACCAGAAAGTCAGGGGAAGCCCGACGAAGGTACCAGCTGGCCACCACGAGTACGCTAACTCTAACAACCACGGAAGCAAAATGAACGACGATGATGGCGACCACCTGAAAAGCAGGGGTGAGCCTCGTGACACTATCTCAGTAGGGTCACGTGGATCCCCACTGGAAAACACGCAGTAACACACTAAAACAGCAAGTAAACAACAGGTAAGCAACATGTGTAGTAAAGCAGGAAAACTAAACTACAAAGCTGTAAAGAAAGGGTTACATGAGTAGGGAGCAACTAAGTACAGGGGAGCTAAAAGGAAAGGGAAGAAGTTGTACCAGACGAGCATGACTACCGAACTAACCTCGGCCCCCGAAACTGCTCCAAGTAGACACTACACCAAATAAAGACAGAAGGGTGAACTCTGAACTAAGAAAAGTCAAAAGCTTACCAAAGTGTCGACATGATGCTAGGCTCCAAACGAAGACCTGCAAGAACAACAATAAAGCATAGGAAAAACCTAGACGGATGATAGACAACACGACAAGAACGTCATGTGCACTGCCCCATACACGACCGGGACGTCGTGCAGGTGACAGAGACTGACCTCAAGTACAGCCAAGAGAAGGCTAACCCGGAAAGGTCACGACGTGAGAGGAACGCGAAGAGAACAACGAAGAGTCACGTGCCACGCGACTAGAGTGCCTCACCACTAGAAGAATAGCCAGCTGTGTCCACTGACGTCTTATGCTGTGCCTACTAGTGTCTTGTCCACATCGCCTATCGAAAGGACTTGGCCGAGACAAAGACACTGTCAGAACCAAAACAGTACCATAACGCGAGCGACTAGTCAGGGTCACGTCTGACGATGCAAGTCCAAAGCCCCTAATCACGTGTGCACACCCTGGCTATCATCTAAGCCAGGCCTCTAGCTAGTAGTCCTCCTCTGAAGGATGCTGCGGTTGACGAGGGGCCCACGGAACTAGCCTAAGAACCGTAAACCAGAAAAGTGCCCCGTCACAAGAGCCGTCACGCCGAAGCGTGCCATAAGGCTACGACTAGTGGAGGCTCACAAGACATAGAGACTCAAAATACGAGTGCAGACAAACAAGAAAGCATTGTCGCATGTACTCTGAAGCACCAATGCAGCACAAGAAACTGCCTACAGACTCAGGACAAGGCAACTAGACCTGCTCACATAACGATCCTTGAGTTAGTGACTCAGAGGCAAGATCATCACAGACAGCGGAACAAGCTGCTAATCGGTCTAAACCTAAGCCAGAGGAAATAACGCTCCACAGGAAATAACTTACGAAGACCCAAGGGAACACCAAGAACCCTCAGCACATCTGGACATGTAAATCGAGGTAAGACGATACCTTGAGGCATCCAGAACACTGTCTCGAGCTGGCCAGAACCATCGAGACACAGACAAGGTCACCTGTCAACCACTGGTCTCACCGGGTTGACCGAAACCTAACACGACACATACACACAGACGCACACACAGTGTGCACAAGCACTCCTGGCCATCCCATCATGGTCACTACCCTCATAGGATGTCAACAGACACCCACGGGTCATGGGCAAACCACGAGATCAAGCCAAGGTCAATTCCTAGTTATAGGGCTCTGGTTTTAGTCTTAGTGCATTAGGATTAAGGTTGGGTAGCCCCAA
Source organism: Amorphophallus titanum (assembly GCA_024336825.1). Lineage (NCBI taxonomy): Eukaryota > Viridiplantae > Streptophyta > Magnoliopsida > Alismatales > Araceae > Amorphophallus > Amorphophallus titanum. Next base: position 3,170,236 of record JANBPO010002988.1, on the reverse strand, counting down.
TTTAAGTTAAGATCAGTTTTAGTGCAGATAAGGGTCCTTTATCCACGAGTTCAGATGCCCACGGGGAGTCCCACTCGGATTTAACTGAGTTCTAGCCCATGCGGTCTATCGAGCGACTGCTAGGCTTCCTCAAGTGGTCCAACTGGTGAACGTTTTCACCCTTCATTCGCCGCCTTACTCCTTACCACCTAACAGTCATTTGTGAGACCGTTTGCTTCCCCATGCCATCTTACATTAGACCATTTTTTACCCTCTGTCAGGCTTTGGCCTTCCTTTTTCTCACTTGATCATTAGTCCTGTCTCTCTCTCTCTCGCCTTCACTCTTGCGTTCTCTCCCTCTCCCTCTCTCGCTGTCAGTCTTAACAGTTGTTAGTTAGTAAGTCAGCAATCACTCATTGGCATCTCAATAAAAAGACAAACAAGATTTCATTTTCACTATAACAAAAGTCATGTACATGTGTGGCTATAATAAAAAAAGTGCAAGTCACTCGACCGGTCCCTCTCCTGGGCTACCGCTGTTGCCGGTACCCTCATGCCGCTTCTCTGGTGGGCCCATGGCTGTGCTACCCTCCTCCCGTCTCCATCTCCTCTCCACCTCCTCATTCCTCCACTGGCCCGAGGAACTCGTAAGGAAGTTTGGCAACATACCACTCCGTGCGCCGCTCTGCGATGCACTCCTCTCGGGTCCTCGGTCGATCATATGGACTGTCCGCTCTATGGCCCGTAGGTCGATCTTCAGCTTGAAGGCCTAGCACCTCGCCTCCCTCACCTCAGTCTGATAGCACTCGAAGTCCACCACTCCTGTGCGAAGTCGCTCCGCCTTAGCATGGAAGCACTCCGTCTCTGCCCGGGACTGCTCCAGCTCTGCCCGGAGTCGCTCTGCCTATGCTCTCACGCGCTCTGCCTCTACTCTCGCACCCTCTGCCTCAGTCAGTGCTATGGTCAGCTCTCTCGCCTGTACACATTCATCATAGTTAGGCATTTGCATTGCATAAGCATCTAAGTCGAAAGGGGAAATCGGTTGGTTTGCTTACCCTCTCCGCGAGAGTGGCCTCGGCCCGAGCAACTACCTGAGCGAACTTTGCGTCCCGCTCGGCTCGGCCTCCCGTAGGCTGGGAGGAAGAGGATGGTGCATCTGGTCCACGTCACTGCGCTCCCTCAGCTCGCTGCATTTTAGAAGTCGAGGTTAGTCAAACTCATAAAGCATGTGCATGATTAGGTCTAAGGATTAGTAAAACTCCCTAGAAGCTCCAGCGCGCGCTGGAACTCATCCCTCTGCTGCACGGTAGAGTGGAGGAGACCCTGGAGCTCTGCGATACGTCCCTGGGGGTCTAGCTACATATAGAAAGTCAAGGTGTCAATGCATTTAGGAATAACTAATTAAGGCAAAGCATGAGTTTAGGGAGTCGTACCGGTCGTCAGACGCCGCAGAAGACCTGGATGCCATACCTCTGAGCTAGGCCTTCAGGTAGGCCTCATCGCTGGTGGCTCGGGCCCTCACCTCCTGACCTCTACGTGACTAGTCTCATACCTGGTCGATCACTTGAGTGATACAATCGATCTTGCCACTAAGTCCCTTCGAGGATCGCCCGATGCGCTCATCGTCTCGTGCGGGGAACTCGACCTCCGACTGATGGACGCCCCTCATCCTCATGATCAGGCAGTGATGGAGCAGCTCGATGATGTTCATGCAATGGAGCCAGATCTCTCGTCCGACGTACGCCTGGACCACCTCCACCCAGGGCTGCCCCTCATGACCCTCATCGCGATAGGGTGTCCAGCGCACCTAAAAAGGCAAGTAAGTCAAGTGTCAACATTTAGAACAGCATTTAATAAGGATTTCAATGCATTAGGGAGAATAAGTCTAGAGGCTTACCAATCCGTAAGGGAAAGTGTCCATCTCATTCTAGATCGCCCGTGATAGGCGCTGCAGCGATCCCATGTCCCGAGCCATCACCCACCGTCTCGCGATGGGTATCTGGTCTGGATGTGCCTCCTTCCCTCGCCCTAAGCCAGGGAGGTATAGGTAACTCCATACCTGCATTAGTCAAGTGTCAGCATATAGCAATAATAAGCATAATTGAGCAGAAGCAGAAGCATTTTAAAGTTAAGCATTTGTACCTTAAGAAAAGGTGAAAAGTTGCCCAGCATCATCTACCGGTCAGTCGTGTTGAGCGAGTCGAAGAGGAACGCTAGTACTGCTGCTCCCCAGGCATACCCTCCAACTCTAACCTGGTCCCTCAGAAATGGGAGGAGCTTGCAGCTCACTCCATCTGCTCTCGTCACGAATAATAGCTTCCTGAACAACAGCATCAGGAAGTAGCGCAGCACTATATCTCCCTCCGGTCCTAGTCCCGTGCCACTCTCTGTCTCACCTAGTCTGTCAGTCGGCCTAGGTGCTCCTCTGATAACTCACCCACGGCTATCACCGCTCCCCTCAGTCCCAAGCTCTCCTGGAGTGTCACCCTCACCAGCATTGATGACTAGGGTCCTGGTCGAGTCAGCTCTAGATCCAGCAGCTCCCTCGCCATCTCTCTGTAGTCAGCGTAGGTAGTCCCCATCACCAGTGCTCCGTGGATCTGAAGCCTCGTGATCCTCACCACGTCCTCGAGCATGGGGATCATATGTCCCCATGGAAAGAGGAACGCTCGGCTCACTACATCCCACATCTCGTTCAACGTGTACAGGAGAGCCGTGTCTATCCGCATCACCTCGATCCCCTGGAACTCAGCGAAGCCCATCGTTACTAACCTCTCCCTCTGGTCATTCGACAGCGCCTGGTACATTGCCCGGACCTGTAACCATGATATCCGCGTCTGTCTCTTCCCCTGCACACATTTAGAGCATTTAATCAGTCACAAGTCATGCATATATATTCAAAAAAAAATCACTTTCTGCCCAAATGGTCATCCTTAGACCATTTTCCTTCCTCAAATGGTCTAGTCCTAGATTGCCTAGGCACCATGCAGTCACTGGATGGACTACATGGCCCTCGCCACAGTGGTCGATTTTCATCTCGTCCTCCAGGGTTGTGGGATGGCCCTAAAAGGCCCTATAAGGTTCTCAATAGATCCCATGACCATTCCTAACCCCATTCTACCCACATGCACACACTAAAAAAAAATTAAAAATTTATTTTTAGGGTCCTCGGCCTACCTCCGACGTCCGACGACTGGTCACCTTCTCTGACGTTCCCTCGACTGTTTGATCACTTTCCTCGTCTCTGGCGGCCTCCTTAGCACCTTCCTTAGCTGGAGGAGCCTCCTCCATTGCCATCGCCGTCGTTTCCTCCATCACCGGAGGGTTCACCGCCGTCGATTCCTTCTCCTCTATCCGCCATTGGAAGCGGCGGATGGCACGTTTCTTCATCAACCTCGTCATCCCGATGCAGTTGTCACTGGTGGGTCGTCGCCGGAGAGGAATGGGTGGGTCGCCGGAGCACTCGGTGCCATCATTTGGGCATCGTTTGGGTTAATTGGTGTGAATAAGCATGTGAGAGAGGGAGAGAATGGCCAGTTTATTTTTTGAAATCTCTAAAGCCATGCGGTCTATCGCTAGACCATTTGGGCGTATCAGATGGTCGTTCCTTAGACCGTTTTCCATCTGGCTCGTCTTCCTCATGGAATGTGAACCAACTTCTCAATGCGGTCTAATGCTAGACCGTTAGGAAGTTCCAGGCGATTTTGTCCTAGACCATTTGTAATGTTGAGTGTTGTAATGATTACAATGATATATCTGTCCCATCTTTGTTGCTTTATTATACGGTTCATGCTTAAATCATGCTACATGCTTATTTTTAGGAATATAATTATTGATGGCTAATCCTTTTCATTGTCAAAATCATTCATGCCATTGCGTCGCAATGCGTTTCGTTGGGCAGGTAAGTCAGGTAAATTTCTTGATCCTTAATCCCTTAATGCATCACTATATGGTACCTATGATATATTTTCTCGAGAACTGACTGGTCATTCATGTGTTTTGAGATCTGATGTTCCTCTTTACCAAAAATGATGATGATCTAGGTGCACATGTTTAATCGTTGGATAGGCCGTTAGGTTGGAAAAGTTGGGGGATGGATGCAAAGTGCATGCAATGCAAGGTGAAGTCCGTGCAGGTTTCTCAACAAAGGATCAAAGTCCATGCAAGTTTTTAAAGGTTAAGTCCATGCACATTGGGGTTAAGTCCATGCAGGTTTCTAGATGCAAAAATGCATATGAAGTCCGTGCAGGTTTTTTTTTAGGCAAAAGAACAAAGTCCAAGCAAGATTTCAAGCAAGTTCGTGTAGGTTATGCATGGGGTTAAGGGACGAAGTCCATGCAGGTTTTGGGCAAGGTCCATGCATATGTGCGAGCAAAGTCCATGCATGTTAGGACGAAGTCCATGTAGATGGGACAAAGTCCATGCAAGTTTTCGGGTTGAGAAACAAGGTCCATGCACATTGTGCACGGGGTTGAAGAACGAAGTCCGTGCATGTTATGCATAGGGTTGAAGAATAAAGTCCGTGCATATCATGCACGGGGTTGAAGAACAAAGTTCGTGCATGTCATGCATGGGGTTGAAGAACAAAGTCTGTGCATGCTCTACACGGGGTTGAAGAACAAAGTCCGTGCACGTTATGTACGGGGTTGAAAAACAAAGCTCGTTTATGTTCTACACGGGGTTGAAGGATGAATTGCACGGGGTTGAAGAACAAAGTCCATGCATGTTCTGCACAGGGTTGAAGAATGAAGTCTGTGCATGTTTGATGAAGTCCATGCAACACAAGGTAAAGTTAGTGCATGTTTTAAATGAGGTCCAGGCAATGCAAGGTAAAGTCAGTGCATGTTTTGAATGAGGTCCATACAATGCAAGGTGAAGTCCATGCACATGAGGGCCAAGTCCATGTAGATGCAGGTAAGTCCATGCACATGGGGGCCAAGTCCATGCAGATGCATGGAAGGTAAGAATGGGGTCCGTGCAGGATTGGGCAAGTCTGTGCAGGGTGTTCAGGTTGTGGGATGAAATCCGTGCATATGCACGTATGCAGGTTTTGGGCGAAGGGGCTAAGGTCAGTGCAAGGTTAGTGCAAGACTTGTGCAAGGTCGGTGGACGTATGAGCAGGGTCCGTGCAGTGAATTAAGGCCAAGTCGGTGCATGGGTAGGCAAGGTCCGTGCACATGGGGCTAGGGCTGAAGGAAGGTCAGTGCACATGGGAGATAAGGCCGACGCACATGCTGGCCAGGTCAGTGCATGTGCCAGCCAAGTCAGTGCACCTATGGAATATGCCAAGGACAAGGTCAGCGTACATGCTGGCGAAGTCAGTGCACATGCAGAGAAAGTCAGTGTAGTCAAGGAATATGCAGAGGGCAAGGTCAGTGCAGGGTCAGTGCACATGTAGGCCGTGTCAGTGCATATGAGGTAAGGTCAGTGTAGGGTCCGTGCATATGCATGCGGTTGAGTCCATGCGATGCCGGGCAAAGTCCATGCATGTTCGAGGTTAAGTCCATGATATGCTAGGCAAAGTCCATGCATGTTTGGGGTTAAGGATAAACTCCATGCAAGTTTTGGAGTGAGGTCCATGCATGTATGAATGAAGTCCGTGCAGGTCATGCACGCAGGCATGATGTGACATAGACTATGGATGCAAAGGTACTGACCGAGTGAGCCTCAGACTTAGACTTACAAGCACACTTTCCAATTGGCAGACTCGATGTTGGCGGACCGATATCGCAGTACAACCCTTTCCCGTGGTGACTAAGTGATGGTAGGGTGGGTCCACAAACCAGTGCGCCCCCCATCAACACTAACCCAAGCCACCAGCATCCCATGCCCCAGCCCTCTTTCCCTCTGCAACCCAGGTTCACCCTCCCCTGCTCCGTGCGTCCACGGCATTCCCAGAGTTGCCCGTCGCTGCTACGACCTCCCATGGTTCGAGAAGTCCAGCCTGCTACTCTCTGCATCCAGCCTGCTGCAGAGAATGAGTTTGCAGAGGCTACCCCGGCGTCCACTGCACGAACCAGCCAAAGTTGTCTTATGTGGAATCGTTCTTCGTCGAGTCAGCTTCACTCCCGAAGTGGTCCCGCTGTGATCCGACCTTGGCACTGTTCGCGTCGTCCATTCTCGTGCAACTGCACCAGATTCGGGTCTGAACCTGAATACCTTTTGGTAGCAGCTCCACCACTCGCCTCTGTGTGAATCAGTCAGAGCTCTCTTCACGATAGTTCTTATTCTCCGAAGCGCCGACGAACTAGAGGTGGTCCCGCCTGGTTTTGACAATGCCACCATCCAGGGCGTCCAATCTCCATCAGTCGCGCCAGTCCCAGAGCCCCCTGTTCACCCAGGACAGGTTGCTGCCAAATCGGCCCTGACACCCCCTCTTCCTCTCTGTTTCAGGTCATTCAGTCTTCAGAAAAGTTGTAGCTTTCGACGATATGAAACCAACGCCAGTGGTTTTGTCTCGTTCTGACGTCTACCCTGGAAGTTCCATCATGACCATCGGCGGCCTGTCTTGTTGTTCACCTAGAAACCTGACGCCGACCGTCTGAGCGACCACGACCTGTGAGAAGATCTGATGACCGCCATCTTTTGCGGGTTCACAGAGCTCCCTATCTGCTACATCCATGACTTGGTCACGCCATGTTTGGAGTTCGTCAGCGAGCGTACCGTCTGCCACACCACGACTGCGCCATCCTGTCTTGCACGGTAGAACTGCACAGGTCTCCAGCTACGACCACCTCCTCCATCCAGCGACATCAGCTCAATGTCAGACTTGCAGGCATCCTTCGGCATCCCTCAAGCTTCATCCAGGCATTGACAGCACCTCGAGTGGACGTCAGAGCGAGGCGCACGGTCGTTGTTTGGTTTCCCCTCCCTTCGTTCCCCCCTCCTGCGTGAGGGTAGTGCATGTAGTGAATTGCCCCCATCCCCGTGATCCCCCTCCCTACGAGGAGTGTAGTAATTGTAATAGTAGGGACATCGCCAAGCCTCCTCGATGCAACGTGTCCGCCGGGTGTGCACACTCCCCGGTGCGCCCTCATCTCCGATCGGTGCCAGTCTCTTCAGACACGGCAAGGTATAGATCTGACCCTTGCTTCTTGGCATTGCTCTCTTAGTATCTGTTCAACGTTCACGCCGAAGGTGAGGAGAGCTCGTTCCAAATTTTTCGAACATTGAGTGCCGACCGTTGCCGTGTGAGAGAGTGTCGTCATACCAGCCCTCGGGCACTGGTTCTGCCTCGGCTGAGTCGGGTGACCTTTAGACCTTAGGTATGTCCTCCCCTGTATACTCTTAGCGGCTCCAACCGTGTTGGCTGCCCGTGGGTCACCGTCCATCCCTCCATCATCGGGTTACCCCCCGAATCTGAGTGACGCGCGTGGTCAGTTCGTTATTGCTCGGGTCCTTGGTTTAAGTCGTGCTTGCTGTTGCACAGGTCCTAGGGCGTCTGATAGCTCGTCCCAGGGAAGCGAGCAGGGAGGGAGAACTCCACGAGAAGCGACACGACGTGAAAATGGGCAAGAAAGAACAAGAACAAAATGAATTTTAATTCATGGCAAGCAAGGGACCAAGTACATCAAACATGGAGAAAAGAAAGGGGAGCAAGAACAAAAAAGGGAGGAACAGGGGTTGAGCAGGGGTGACTACTCTCCACTCTTCCAGCGCCTGCTACGTTTCTCTTTTCTCTCTCTTTTTCCCTTTCCCTTACTCTCTGTTCCTCTTCAGTGGTCGCCGGAGTGGGGGGGCCTCTTCTTCTCTTGTCCTTCTTCCTCTCTTCCTCTTCTTGTTCACTCTTCATCTCTGTGTTCCCTCCCTCTGCATATGCCTCTCTGTCTCCCTCTCTCTCTCTCTCTCTCTCTCTTTTTCTATTTTGGTGGAGGAGGGCTCTTTATACTCCCGCGAGAACACGACCGGTGAAGGTGGGAAGTGACTAGCTTTAATGGGGATTTGACTTTCCCATCCTTGATGGCAGGGGGACCAGGCAGCGTGTCCCCCTCTCCGTTTGACACCTCAGGTGGGCCACTGCGCGGCACGAATCCATAGGGGGATGGCGTGAGATTTATTCTACCGGAGGTGTCGTTGGAAGACCGGTGCCGTTGAAAGGGCTGGGCGTACCGCTGAGGGGTGTTGAAGGCGTGCCGACGAAGGTGCACGGATGTATTGCTAAAGGGGCGTGCTGTTGAAGGCAGCGTGCCATTGAAGGCCTAGCTAGGGTGTGTCGCTGAAGGCACGAAGGCATGCCGTTGAGTAGGAATAGGGGTGTGCCACTGAAGGCTACTGCGACCGTGCCGGCGAAGGTGCACGGGGGTGTTCCAGCGAAGCGGCGCTGGGGGCGTACCGGCGAAGGCCCCAAGGGCCTGCCGTTGAAGCCTGTGCTGGGCGTGCCACTGAAGAGCCATATGGGCGTGCCGTTGAAGGGGATTTGGGCCTGTTTTGAGCTCGAATGACAATCCACTTAATTCTCTTCGAGGGCCCACGAATTGTAAGCCTCCCGGGGGTTGCTTTCTCTTCGCTATCGTGACTCCGAGAGTGGCTTCTCGACAGTGTGTTGTTTGTTCGGCGGGTCTGGATGGGACGTGTTCTCCACAATCTCTTCGGCTGAAGTTGTCGTTGATGCTGAATTGGTCGGGACACGCGGACGTGCGATTTTACACGTCCACAAATGCCCCCCACCCATGGGTAGCGCGGGCGAAGGATGAGCTGGGCGGTGCCCGTGGGTGTATTGGTCTTTCCGGGCTGGACTCGAGGTCTCGACGTATAGAAAAGGCGACTGTTCTGGCACAACGTGTGCCATTAATATCCATACGACTACGTATTTATATATTTATATATGCATATGTGCATATATAAGTATATATATATATTTATTATATATATTTCCCTTTCCCCTTTTTCTTCTCCTTTTCTTTTTATTTTCTTCTCCCCCCTTTTTTCCTTTTCTTCTTTCTCTTTTCTTCTTTTCCTTTTTTTTGTTTTTTTCCTTCTTCTTTCTTTTTTCTTCTTTCTCCTTTTTTGATTCACCCTATAAATAAGGGATGGGGTGATCCGAACGGGCACCCCCCTTTCGAACCCCCCATTTCCCCCTCTCTTTCTCTCTCTTCGGTGGCCGAGCGGACGATGCCTCCTCTCCCTTCTTCTTCTCTAGGGTGAGCCTCCTATCACAGGCTCAGTAGGGATCCCGCAGGACCCCAACCGAGAAAAATAATAGCGGAAAGGAAAGCTACGCTAGCTAAGCAACTATAAAAGTAGGAAAGTAACTATGATGGCCGGTAGAACCTCAGCTCTACAGCTACTCCTACTAACAACAGAAAAACACGACTTAGTCTCCCGTCGGGGGACAACCAAGTCACGCACCTGACATCTCGATTCCATAATCGAGAAACTACCAGACACGAACCGCCCTAGCCACGCTATCAGGAAATGACACGATGCCTCAGTCGCAGAGGCCTGCCCTCTCTAAAGCGTCCAAGCCGAAACCACACGGTCTGAAAACACAGTCACGACCTCGCTGTCGTGAACTTTACGCCGACTAGGAAGAACCCTCAGTGACGCTCACCGGAACCCCAGGCCTCGGCTACGGGAATGCTCCCAAAAATAACACCCGAGACCTCGTCTCACAGATGAGAAATGAAAACCCGGGACACGACAACTCACGTCACATGACGGGAGCACTGCCCACTAGAAGAACGACCGGATGAGTCCTCTGACGTCTTACACCGCGTCATAAGTGTCTAGCTACAACGTCCCGGGCGCGAGACTTAGACACACTCAGTAACCAGGAACTCCCACAAGGACTAGTTGGGGTCCGCTCGTCAGCGCATGTCCTCTGCCCCCAACTATGTGTACACACACAGACCATCTACTCTAGGTCGGGTCCTCTAGCTGGTTTTCCCCCCCGTCGAACTCTGGCGGCAAAGGCAAGGGTCCCTACGGTGACCAGCCTAAAAATCGTCTCACTCGGGTCACGCTCTCCACCACTCCCAGGTGGGTCCGCACGCGCATGTGTAGGAAAGCTACTAGTAGTGGGGGTTCACTAAACGTGAACATAGAAATCACGCACGCACCCATCGCAAGTGACGCGAAGTAAACCGGTGGCTGGAGGCCACCAACTCTGGATAGCCCACTAGACCTATTAACCCAACGGTCCTTGAGTCACACGACTCGGGGTCAAGATCGTCGAACGCGACAGCACTGAGCCGTCAATCTAGTCTAGTCCCTAGTTCTGAAACTACAGTGACACGCTAAACGAGATAGTATGGTCCTCCGACACCCCCAAAACACGGACACCAAAACCCTCGGGGTGATTGGGACACTCACGAGACCACAAGTCAACCACTGGGTCACTACCGGGTCGACCAGGGATTCATACAATACGAAACGAACGCGGCAAGCACGAAGACCCACTTCGGTGCAAAATGGTGCCTGGCGGTCTATCTTTGGGCTGTCACGGCCTGTAACGGTCCAAAGCTAGGCCGCCACAGCCTCCCAACGATCCAACTCAGGAGCGTTAGATGAAAAGGGCAACACTGGCCATGGCGCACCCACCTTGGGGTGTCACAGCCTCTAACAGACCAAGACTGGTGCGTTAGAAGACACGATAAAAGGGAACATAACGCACACCTCTAGGGGCATTATGTACATAACGGACCAACCATGGTGCATTATGTCACGGAGTGAAAACAAACTATAACACAGTCCTCTAGGCGTGTTATAGACCTTAACGGACCATCTCGGGTGCGTTAAGTGTAAGGTAAGGGCGTTGAGCATAACGCACCTTCCCTGGGGCGTCATAGGACATAACGGACCTCCCTAGGCGCGTTATGTTTATCTCCAACTTTTGTTTTATTATCCTAGCCTGAAAATGCCTAATTATCCTCAATTTCGAGCTAAGACTCCGGGTGCTCTATAAATAGACCCTAAGACTTAGCTTGGAAGGGGGAGAGATCAAGGATCAACGGCGAAGCTCTGACGAATTGTCAAGTGATCCTAGCACAAGGGGGGAGGCCTTCTATGTCCTTACAGGCCTCCGATTCAAGGGAGTAGTTCATTCATTGCGTCGTTTGTTGTCAGTCTTGTCGGTCTTTCATCGTTGCATGCACGCTTTCTCTTCATCGTCACTTGCTTCTTCTCACTCTCATTGTCATTTTCACACACCCACCTACGTTTTTGGCGCCCCTAGGGGTTTAAAAACCTCCAGGTGAACCCCCATTCATGTTAGTCAGTTTTTTTTTTGCCATTTCTAGCATATACTACACCACATAGATCTAATCTAGGTTTTATCTTGTTGGTCGCACGTTGTCTCGTAGGTCAGTAGCTATCCAGCACGAGGCCCACTCTTTCTGGCCGGCCGGAGAGAGTGGAGGTTGAAGTCCCATGTCTTTGGAGGAAGGTGGAGTGGAGCGATTGATTATCATCCGTCGAAGATGTTGACTGGCTGCATAGTGGCCGTCCATCCTTGTCCTGCGACTGATCTAGAACCGTACCACTACTAGCGTGCTTCGTCCCGCGTTCCATTCCAGCACTGGTAGGCAGCCTATAGGGAGCCACACAACTCTTAGGCGGTTCGTCATCAGCCGTTCATCCTTCCAGCGCTAAGCAAAGGTGAGTGTCTCCCCCCTTTCTCAAGAAACACTGCGTCCATCGCGTCCGGGGTCCTGAGTGGATCACACAGGTTCTGTCTTCACCTTACTCTCTTGGTTTCATCGATTCTTTCGTGTTTCCCTAGTCGTGAGGAGCAAAAGGTGGTCTCATTTCATTGCCGGCACTTTTGAAAAGGAAAAGCCATTTTTTCCGATCTACAGACTTTCTGGCGATCATGGTGGGACGCCTAGTGCCCATCGTGTTGGTGTTTGCTGACCCCCCCTCCATTCTTTTGTGTTTGTTAGTCTCTGTTCTTGTCGAGTTGTCGCAGGTCGCTGGCTAGCATTTCACAACTCTGTTCTCTGGCGGTTGTGCGGTCCCTTAAGGGCCGCCTGATAGGTAGTGTGGATCGAGATCGACCGCCCTTCATCATCCCTAGCCACGTTCACTCTGGGACCCTGCTGCTTCCTGCGGCCAACCAGCGCCCACTCTTCCCTTCTGCGGCCACCAGTCGGCCGCCTGTCTTCCTGGCATAGGTACGTACCCCTGCTTGCATTGTTCTATCTGTGATTGTGTCAAGGTCGCTCTAGGACTTGCCCGGCTTGTGACAGGCTTCACACCCAGGTACGTTCACCAGTGGCTCAGTTATTTGTTTAGTATTGCCAGCTTGTTTCATCTTTGTTCTGCACCTATTGTCACCCCTTGCTATTGGACGGTTCACCACGAATCGCCTATCCCCTTGGGTGGTCTTCAGAAGACCATATATTTGTGCTACAGTGCACCTGAGCCTTGATTAGATTGCCATATTACATTTGTTCCATGCTGTTGGGCGTTGATCTCTCCTGAGTTTATTTATTGTTGCATGATTGTCATATTCATTTATTCATACGTGTTTTGATCATTGCTTGCTAGATCTAGGCTAGACATTCAAAGGCCTTGCCTTCTTCTTCTTCTCTTCACTTTTCACACGTCTGGGGCCATTAAATGGACTGTGCGTAGGGATGGCAGAGCTAGCTAGCGTGTCTTCATCAGGTTGGCCGAGGTTGACGTTGATGGCCTGGTACCACTACGCTGTTGACCGAAGCGCGAGCTAGAGACACGAGCATTCAATGCTCTATGTTCGGGTGAAACAGAGCATCGTAATGAGGATGGGACACCATTGTCCATACATTTTTCACTCTTTTAACACCTATTTCTCACCCTTATAAGCCTTGCTCGGTTTATCACAGAAGCTCAATTTTCTTCAGGCTCAGTTGCTACAGTAGCACGACCTTCTTCAACTTTAGGTAGGACTACTTCTGAAGCACGGACTGCTACAGTGCTCGGTCTACTACAGTGCTCAGACTGCTACAGTGCTCGGTCGTGCTACATTGCTCGACCGCGCTACATTGCTCGGCCATGCTACAATACTCGGTCTACTACAGTACTCGGGCTACTACAGTGCTCAGACTGCTTCAGGAGTACATTCACTCAGCCTTCTTCAAATTTAGCTCGGCCTGCTTCAGAAGTTCTGACTGCCACAGTGCTCGACCATGCTATAGCGCTCGGTCCTGCTACAGTGCTCGGTCCGGCTATAGTGCTCGGCCATACGACCTTCTTCAATTTTAGCTCGAACTGCTTCAGAAGCTCGAACTGCTACAGTGCTCGGTCTACTGCAGTGCTCGGGCATGCTAAGTGCTCGACCATGCTACAATGCTCGGCATGCTATAGTGCTCGGGCATGCTGCAGTGCTCGGCCATGATACAGTGCTCGGGCATGCTACAGTGCTCGGCCATACGACCTTCTTCAACTTTAGCTCGGATTGCTTCAGAAGCTCCGGCTGCTACAGTGCTCGGTCTGCTACAGTGCTCGGGAATGCTATAGTGCTCGATCCTGCTATAGTGCTCGGTCCTGCTACAGTGCTCGGGCATGCTATAGTGTTCGGACTGCTTTAGGAGTGCATTCGCTCGGCCTTCTTCAAATTTAGCTCGGACTACTATAGTGCTTGGTCTGCTACAGTGCTTGGGCATGCTGCAGTGCTCGGCCTTGCTATAGTGCTCGGCCAAGCCAACGGGCCGTGCCGATGGAGAAGCCAGTAAGGCGTGCCGCTGGGGGAGGAACTTGGGCGTGCCGTTGGAGGGGTTTAAGGAGTGTGCCACAGGAAGGGCGCACAAGTGTGCCGTTGAGAGGGCCCTGCAGGGAGCGTACCACTGGAGCACCCAGGGGGTGTGTCGCTGGGAGGGCTTGGCAGGTGTGCCGTTGATGGGCACTTGAGGGGCTTCCTTGTCTTCTTTTCTTCTTCTCATCTTCTCTTCTTTTTTTCTCCTCCTCTTTATTCCCCTGTACGTAAACATGGGGCGAGAATTTTTTAGTGTCCACAGGTGCGTGCAGGAACTCCGAGCTTCCTCGAGACTGATGATAGAAATTGTCACGCCCCGACGCGGAATATCGAGACTGACAGTAGAAACTAGCTAGTAATGATAGTATGCTAAGCTAAGCATTAACACAATATCATGAATAGAATTAACTCCACTGATCCAATTAAACATTAAATAATCCAAATCTATTACAATATCCATCAAACCAACTTAAGCATAACCTCTACTTGACTTTATTGCAATAACTGATAATATGTTAAGGACAAAAGGGAGCAACAAACAAATGAAATAATCAGTAATAAAATACTTTAACTAAGGCAAAAGAACTAGGGGCAACATGAAGAGAGCCGGACTGAACAATGGCTGAGTATTTTGAGCACCCGTACTAGAAGGAGGAGGGAGCAGAGGATGCTCAAGAGATATAGAGAGGGAACCCTCATGAACTACATAGAAAATCAATCAAAAAAGAGAGGAAGGGAAGAAGAAAAGAAGAAAAGAAAGGCCTTAAAGGGATGAAGAGGAGTGGGACCTCTAAGTGCTTCCCCAGTGCACCCTCCCAATCCTTCGACGGCACGCCTTTAAACCCCTTTGCTGGCACGCCTTTAAACCCCTTCGTCGGCATGCTCTTAAACCCTTCCACGGCATGGCCTTAAACCCCTTCACCGGCACACCTTCCCTTACCCTTCGCCGGCACACTCCTTGAGCGGTGCAACCCCCTTTGCTAAGCCCCCTCGTCGGTACACCCTCTTCGCTGGAACACTCCACCCTATTACTCACCGGCACACTCATGTCCTTCCTCGGTGCACCCATCTCCCTGCAACTCCAACCCTGTGCATAACCTGCACGGACCTTGTCCCCCTGCACGCACAGCCTGCCCAGACTTCACCCCCTTTGCAGCTCCAACCCCGTGCACCCCCCTGCACGGACTTTATTTTCCCCACTTTGCACGCCGGTACACCTCCTTCGCCGGCATGCCAATGGCCTTCTCCGATGCACTCATTCCTCATGCAGCTCCAACCCCGTGCAGCTTCAACCTCATGTAGACCTATACGGACTCGACCCGCTAGGCCCAACCATGCATGGACCTCATCCCCCTGCACCCATAAGCCTTGCACAAACCTTACATAGACTCTGCGCAAACCTTGCCTCCCTTGCATGCGTATGCACTGACATTGGCCCTCATATGCATGGACCTTGTCCCCCTGCATGCACCGCACATGCACTGACCTTACTAGCGTGTGCACGGACTTGGCATGTATGTGCACTGACTTGGCCTGCATGTGCACTGACTTGGCCTGCGTGTGCTCTGATTTGGCCTACATGTGCACTGACCGTGCCAGCATGTGCACTGACTTCGCCAGCATGTGCACGGGCTTTGCTTGCATGTGCCCCAACCTTGCCCTTGGCATATTTCATAGGTGTACTGACTTGGCCTGCATATGCATTGACCTTGCCAGCATGTGCACCGACCTCACCCCATGTACACTGACCTTCTTTTAGCCTCTGGCCCTACTTGCGTCGACCTTACCCATGCATGGCCCCCACCTACACCGACCTTGGCCTTGCATGCACGGACCCTGTACGGTCCTCAAGCTGCCACATGCACGGACCTTGCATGGACTTCGCCCAGCATTGCATGGACTTAACCCCAAACGTGCATGGACTTTGCCCAGCATCGCATGGACCTAACCCCAAACATGCATGGACTTTGCCCAGTATTGCATGGACTTAACCCCTAGCATGCATGGACCCTACACGGACTTTCCCAAGCTTGCACAGACCCCGTTCCTACCTTACACGCGCCTGCACGGACCTTGCATGAACTTAGCCGAAGACTTGCATGGACTTTGTCTAAACCTACACAGACTTGCATGAACATACATGGACTTACCCCAACCATGCATGGACTCAACCCCGTGCATATGCACGGTGCCCTCTCTCCCTCTGCAACCCAGGCTCACCCTCCCCTGCTCCGTGCATCCACAGCTAGCCCGGAGTCGCCCCGTCGCCGCTACGCCCTCCCGTGATTCGAGAAGTCCTGCCTGTTGCTCTCTGCAACCAGTCTGTAGTAGAGATCAAGTTTGCAGAGGCTCCCCCAACATCCACAGTGCGAACCAGCCAAAGTTGTCTTCTGTGGAGTCATTCTTCATCGAGCCAGCTTCGCTCCAGAGGTGGTCCTGCTGCGATCCGACCTCGGCTCCATTCGCGTCGTCCATTCTCGAGCAACTGCGTGAGATTCGGGTCTGAACCTGAGTACCATTTGGTAGCTGCTCCACCGCCCACCCCTGTGCAAATCAGTCAGAGCTCTCTTCACAAGAGTTCTTCTTCTCCAAAGCACCGACGAACCAGAGGTGGTCCCGCCTGGTTTTCACAACACCTCCGTCCAGGGTGTCCAATCTCCCTCAGTCGCGCCAGACCCAGAGCCCCTTGTTCACCCAGGATAGATTGCTGCCAAGTCAGCCCTGACACCCCCTCCTCCTCTCTGTTTCAAGTCATGCAGTCTTCAGCAAAGTTGTGGCTTTCGACAAAACAAAACCAACGCAAGTGGTTTCATCTCGTTCCAACATCGGTACTGGAAGTTCCACCACAACCATCGGCGTCCTATCTTGCTATTCACCCAGGAACCTGACATCAGCCATTCCTACGACCACGTCCAGCCAGGTAATTAGACGGCCGCCATCTTCTGAGGGTTCATAGATCTCCCTGTCAAAAACACCCACGATTTGGTCCCGTCGTGTTTGGAGCTCGACATTGCCCGTACCGGCCCACGCACCATGACCGCGCCAACTAGTCCTACGCAGTAGAACTGCACAGGCCCACAGCTATGGCTGCCGTCTCCATCTAGTGACATCAGTTTGACGCCAGACCTTCAGGCGTCCTTCGGCATCGCTTGGGCTTCGTCCAGGAGTTGGCTGCACCACGATCGGATGTTCGAGCTCGGCGTAGGATCGCTGCTTGGCTTCCCCTCCCCTCGTCCCCCCTCCTGCGCGAGGGTAGTGCATGTAATTGATTGTCCCCACCCCCGTGAACCCCCCTCCCTGCGTGGAGTGTAGTACATGTATTAGCAGGCACTTCGCCAAGCCTCCTCGATGCAGCGTGTCCACCGGGTGCGCATGCTCCCCAGTGCACCCTTGTCTTCGACCCGAGCCGGTCTATCGGACGGGCTAGGTACGTGCGGCTGCCACTCCTCTTTGCTTGTCTAGTATTCATTCCCATTGCAACGCCGTGTGAGGAGTGCCTGATCCATATTTCCACTATTTTTCATGAGTTCTTGCTGCCGGTGAATGAGTGCACATTAGAACCGATCCCCTCGGTATCAGTCCGTCCGGTTGAATCCGACGCCCGCGACTTGTTCCCCGGGGTGGTTAGCTACCACTCTCCTTGCTGCTCGGACCGTGTCTGGCTTCCTCGCGAGCCACAGCTCGCCGAGCCATCCCTTCGAGTCCTGTGGAGCCCGCGACTCACGTGTGTGTTTGCCTTGTCGCTAGATGACTTGCGCTCATTGATTGCTGGCTTAGGATTCCGTGTCTCGACCGGGTTCATCCCGCGTCAGATTTGGTATCAGAGCAAGTTTTCGACTTGCCCTTGCTAGTCGAGTCCTAGGCCTTGACCTCTTTCTCTTTCTCTTCTCTCTGATTCTTTCTTTCCTTTCTTTCTGGATCGAACGGGACTCTCTGCTCCTCTGCTCTTCTGCTCCCACTAAAATGGCTTGTCCAATTCATCTTATCTTCTCACGAAGAAGTTCTTTATATAGCAGTAGCAGTAGCAATAGCCCAGGGCATGTGTTTCCCATGCCTTCCTATCCAGAAGGTTCGTCCACGTGTCACGCACTTAATGGCTCTTCCATCTTAGGATCACGTGCCAGTCTTAATTTCCACGAGACTTAACCTGTCATCACAAAATAACACTATTAGTTCAGGTTACACAGAAATGTTCTGTTAATGGAAGAAACAAAAGAACTGTTTGTGCATTTACAGAGAGATAGAAAGCATACATGAGGTATGCATTCCTAAGAGTAAAACCTGCACGAGGTAAGGTTTGCTCTTCTGTTCTCCCAACAAGTGCATGAGATAGACATTGCAAAACCATGCACAAGGTAGGCACTAAACAGAAAAGATGCACGAACTATACTTCTGGGAAAACCAACATGAGGTATAGTTTGTAAGAAGATGCATGAGGTATACAATGTAGAAAGTGTGCTCGAGGTACCCTTATGTAAAACAACACGATATGTGTTTTTCCAGAAAGTTGCTCGTGGTACAAAAAATGCATGGGGTATACGAGTAGAAACAACACGGGGTATGATACTGAAAAACTGCCCGGGGTTTCTCCTCATTAGTGCAAGAACTACACGAGGTACGAAAAATGTGCTCGAGGTGGACACGGAACAAGAATTCTGCTTGAGGTATGCTTTTGAAAAACTACACGAGGAACATTTTCAAAAGGCTGCTCGAGGTACGTTTCCGAAAATGACATGAGGTACATTTTCCAGAAACCTGCTCGAGGTATGTAAATGAAAACAACACGAGGTATGATAGTGAGAAAGCATCACGAAGTATGACCTCGTCAACAGAAGACTTGCACGAAGTATAAACACTGTTCATGCACGAAGTTTAAACACTGTTCATGCACGAAGTGTAAGCACTATTCATGCACGAAGTGTGCAAGTGCTCGAACCAAAATCCTACACGAAGTATGAAAACTGTTCATGCACGAAGTATAACGTGCTAAGAACAGAAAACCTGCACGAAGTGTGAACACTATTCATGCACGGGGTGAAAGCACTTCCCACTAAGTGTGCACGAAATAACAAGTGTGCCTGAGAGACATGTCTGCACGAGATATAAACCACTTAGAGAAATGCACGGACTACGATATGCAGATGAGTTTTCTGCACGAGCTCAGACTAATGCAAGGATTCAATGTGCACGGACCATGCACCTATATGCTATGTGCTTGGATGCAAAAAAAAATGCTTGAAGCCTGAGACACACACACATGCACGAACCAAGGACATTGTGAAGCCAATGTGCACGAGGTATGAGAAGACACCGGAAGATGCACTCGTGCACACATATTGTGCCCTGAATAAAAAATGCATGCTCTCAACACTATGATGCTCTTTGTTACTATCATCAAAACAAAAATATACATGCTTGTGCCTAAGGGGGCACAACATTCTCCCCCTCAACAAGCTCCTCAGTGACGCAGTCAAGGTGTTTACATGTTATGCCACCGGATACCAGCCTGAGGTTCAGACTGACGACCTGAACCAGCCTATATCTCAACTCAAGAGGCCGCTTCACCCAACCTAGTAGCCGGCTCCTGCCGGCCACATCGACACTTCTGTCGGACCTCAGGCATCGACACGAGTGGAGGAAGTTCTCATCGAGGATCGTGCCACCCCTGTCAATGCGGAGTCGATCAAAAATGACCCTCCGGCCAATAAAGTCCAAGAGGTGACTCTTGAGGCTCTTATGAAGGAGAACCAGCACTTGAAGGCCCTCCTACAAGACCTGTTGCAGGAGTGTGACCTCCACCCTCAGTCGCCTACTAGGCCTTCAACAGAGACGCCGGTCCTGCCAGGGGGGCAAAATGACGCCAACACCTCAGCTACAGCCGCCCGAACCCCTACAACAATCGGGTTCGGCACACCCTTGGCCGAAGCTCAACCACAGCCATCCAACACACCGATGCCAGAAAGCCTCATGGCACAGCTCCAGATGATCGAGCGGATCGTTGAGACCAAGCTTGCCCAGTTTGGAGAAGGGATTTAGGTGGTGGACCTCTATAGTGTCCCCTACCCGTTGCATCACCAGCTCAAGAAACTTCCCCTGGAGTACGCCAAGCCACCAAATTTGAAGAAATTTGACGGTCAGGGATCTCCTGCATGAACACTTGGCCTGAGTCTTACCTCCTTCGCTACTTCGCCACCTCACTTACGGGAATGGCCTTCCAATGGTATTCCCACCTCAAGCCGAACTTAGTCATTGATTGGGCGGATCTCCAGAAGAAGTTTTGATAGAAGAAAGGCGAGAGTGCCCTCGACTTCATTAAGAAATGGCGAGACCTCAGCACGAGGTGTGTCAATCCGCTAGTCCACGAGGATGCCATCACTATCTGTTACCGAGGCCTGGCGGCCGAGGTTAGCGAAAAGCTTCTCGGAACCAACGTCAAGGGCTTTGACCAGCTCAATTCGGCGGTCGCTGAAATAGAAATGTTCTTTGCCGACAACTCGAGCTACATCTCAGCGAAAGGTAAGCAAGCGTGAGAATGCCAGTCCGACAAGGAGGTGAACATCATCGAATTCACCCCCACCACTAAAGCCAGTAAGGGAGCGGGGACAAGTAGTTCCGATAAAAGGCCAGTGGACAAGCCGGCCGCTCTCTCCTTCTCTGAGCGTATGAAGATGCCCTTCTCTTTCAAGAAGGAACATACAAAAATGCTCTTCGATCTCTGCATGGCTCAGAAGATCGTTGAACTGCCTGAAGTCCACAAGCCAGACGAGGCCCAGAAAATCGACGATCCTAACTACTGCCTATACCACCGCATGTTGGGTCATCCTCTCAAAGATTGCTATGTCTTCAACACCTAGGCACAGAAGATGATCCGAGACGGCCTGATTCAAATGAAGAGCGGTCTCGTCGATCCTCCGCAGCCACATACGTGGTCCAGACTAGCCAAAGTAGCACATGTGGTTCACCATCTGGCTAATGTGATCCACATGATGGTGGCATTTTCTCTCTCTGATGATGAATCAGAGGAGCCCAGTGTTAACCGAAGAGAGCGTTTGATCTGGTATCCAGGGTGGAGGCCCTGGCACGATCGTAGACCCCTCTCCTTCCCCAGAGAAAGAACCTGGTAGCTTTTTGACATCCTCATCGAGGGGGGGCAAATCTTGCCCCGTGACCTGCCAGCAGACTACACTCATTGGGACTTTAGTCACCCCTAGTATTGTCCCTTCCATGCGTGAATCTGCCCTTTGATCGAGTCCTGTGTGGAAGACCAGTACCTCATCCAAGAACAGATCCGGTGGGAGCAGATCGATGCTGAGGGGAATTCCATGGCACTTGTTTGGCTATGGCATGCTGTCGAAGAAACTCTGAGCACTGCCAAAAATATGCTAGAGCAGCCTGATCCTCCCCAGGAAAATGGGCATGGGCTGCCTTACCAGCACACTCCAGAATGGCTCGAGTTTTGAACCAATAATCAAGAAGCCCTCGAGCAACTGCGGAGGCACAGGGAGCAAGATGCCAGCCGAGAGACAGGGTCGAGTACCTTCTCGGCCAACGTCATTCATCCTCTTGCTCTCCCTCGACACCACAGGCCGATCAACCGGCCCTTGCCACTCCAGCAGTGTAGTGGCGACCTTGGCAGGAGTTAGAATCTCCGCCCTTTCCCAGAGAAGACACTGTTAGACTCCTCCGAACCCTTCTTGGCCGAGAGGATGTCCCTGTGGGTGAGGCTACGATGAGCTCCTCAAGCTCCTCCCACCTTCCCCCTATTCCACTTCTATCTCTGTTGCTCAAGGATAGGAAGGGAAAATAAAAGCTGGGTGAGATTTCGGCTCAACCGGACTAGGTCCTCCCAATAGTTTACACGCCAGGTCTGCCATCACAAAGGCCATCTGGCACGCGAGATCAAGATAGCCAACAGGGGTAGCAAGGCCCCAAGACTTCGTCGAGTGTCGCCTGACCCTGCCCTCAGCCAGACCACAGGGGTCAGGCCAGGAAGCAGGATGTTGCTCATGCTCATACTCAGCTCCCTCCACATAGGAAGGGTCCTCCTCCCGAGGGGGCGAGAAGGTCGCTTCCGTCCTAGCCTCCATGAGAGCTACAAAATATAAACCCAACAAAGTAAGATTAGCCAGCTACCATGGCTAAATTGACCAGAAGGAAAGAAGGCAAAGTGACACTTACTCAAGGCTGTCTCTGCCTCGACTGCCCCGCTAGCCTCGAGTCCTCCAGAAGACTCGCCAGTCTCAGCCACTGTAGCCTCTACTCGGGGGTGTTTCCGCCTCGACTATGGACTTCTATCCCCGCTCCCCGAGGACACCTCCATGGAGGGGTTATCCCCCTTCGTCGCCGAACCTATCAACAGACACAGCATTATGCAATGTCAGTGTCGTAACCAGAAAGTAACAAACGAAGAAGGGATGGAGTATCCCAAACAAGGCCATACCTGGAGCCCCGAAGGGGGTCGTGGCAACAGACCAGCTGCTCCAGCTTTAGTGCCAGCACCCGGGCCGCATTCGCCACGGCCTCCCGAATGTCCCGCAGAGTGCGGGCGCACTCAATCTGGGATAAGAACTCCACGGGCCCGACAGACCCGATCACGTGAGCAATGTGCCTCCGCCAGTCATCGATCACTGAGTTGGCAAAGCTCCCGTGCGAGAGCTCCCAACCTAGCGAACCCTGGCTCTGAAAGTCACAGTCGGCCAAAAATTGGGCCCACCAGGCCTTAGGTGCCCTCGGCCAGGACCCCTTCCCACCTGTTGCCACTGCTCTTGCCGAAGTCTGCACCAGGGGCTTCAGTGCCCAACATTGCTCTGACTCCTAGAAGTTGAACCCTGACCACCCCGGGGCCACCGCTCCATAACCTGCTCAATCTCTCAACTGATTCGAGTGACGCGGGTCCTCAGGTACCCATCGTCCAGCGTAATAGGACGCAAATCCTCCCTTAGCAAGTGGCTCTCCTCCACTTTCTGAATCACGGAGGCCTTCTGACGGTATAGGTAGCCGTGCTCGAACCACCACCTGGCGTAGTGAACGTTGAACCTCCCTCGACGTCCCTGTCCTGGCATTAGGAACCGCTACAACTCCCGATAGTTGTAGAAGTCTTAGAATGCTGCCGCAAGTAGGTGGGTGTCTCTGCCCCGGTATTGCCTGCCTGTCAAAGAGAACCCCCGGTTCGGCGGGATCCCCTGGTCGTACCCAAGTTCCTCGCGAACTGATGTGGGTAGTACGGCTCCAAGGAACTCGTCGCTGAACGGTGCAACGTCAGCACCATCGACCGGGTACTCAGTATCCACTCCGTTCGCAGCCCGGCATCTGCCACCTCCTGACCAGGATGGGCGCTAGTCGCCCTTCCACCTGAAGCCCCCAGGAAGAGGCTGGAGTCCCTGTGGCACTATCAAAAGGCAGCCCCTCCTCACCCCTGGTGGGCAAGTAACAAAGGGCTGGCTTAGCCCCCTCCAGCTACGCCTCTGCGACCCCTTTAGGCTGTCCGGGGAAGCTAAACAAGAGCGATGCTGTTGGGTTCCTCACTATCCCCCGCGTCACCAAGCTTGGAAATAACAACCTGGCCCACACACTGAGGTAGTGGGTCGACAGGACTATGCTCCTCTCTCTCGACATCGGGTGCACCGCCAGAACTCCCAGCCCCTGGTAGATGTTGGCTAGTGCAGCAGGAGCTAAAGCCAACTATCTCCCCTCTCTTCTCGGGTCGTTACAAGCCGGCACACTTCTCATATATCATCTCCAAGGCTGCCGCCAAACTACAAGCATGGAAAACTGGGTTCCTCTCTTCCGGTGGGCGGCTCATCCTCATCCGCCATGTCCTCTCCGCCATGCCGCTATACACTTTGTCATCTATGGCCCTCCCTAAAATAATTGTCAAGGCATTCCATAAACTGCCTGCTAACTTTTTCTGGGGGTCTTATGAAGGCTCCCCCAAGAAACATTGGAGAGCATGGGATACTATAGCTTGCCCCACTGAATCTGGTGGACTGGGCATCCTCAACCTCCACACCATGCAAGTTGCCATGCGTACTAAGCTTCTATGGGACACCTTAACCTCATCATCTTTATGGGCTTCATTTTTTAAGGCCAAGCACTTGCAAGCTGTCCACTACTCCTTCGCATCTTTCAAGTACTTTTCTACTGCGGAGAGGGTCCTTTGGCAGCTGGCTGCCTCCACCATACATGCCAACCATAGAGTCTTTATTTCACCACAAGATGCAAGCGCTAGCTTCTGGTTTGACAGGTGGAGTGGGGCGTCCCACTTGATGGCATTCCTGCCAACCCATGTTTGGGCTGCTATGAGGGATAAAGTATGCACCGTCCGCCAAGAACTTGACCACCCCACCGAAGCGCCTTTTCTGGCTGCCACCCTTTACTGCCCGCCCGCCTTGCTGCAGCAAGCATTTGCGTCCACGGGCCAGCAAGATGTTTGGCTGTGGACCCCCTCTTCGGACGGCCACTTCTCTTCCAAATCTGTTAGAGCTATGCTCAGCCCGCCTGCAACCAGCCCATGGAACACTATATGGAACAGCGCCATCCCCCTCAAGTGGTCGGTACACTCTTGGCGACTGCTACGGGGCTGCATCCCGGTTGACGAGACCATCTCCGGTTGCGGTGTCGCTCTTTGTTCAAGGTGCTCTTGCTGCACGACTCCTCATGCTGAAAGCTGCCTGCACTTGTTCTTCCACAGCGACATAGCTAAAGAAGTTTGGGCGGCCCTATATGACTTCCTTCGGTTCAGCAACTCTACTACTCACTCCGTCCCCGATGCGATCTTCGGCTATCTGGGCAGCTTGCAGACTTCATCGGTGGCTGGGAGCATGTCACGCTGCATTTTCATGGCTGCCCTCTCCGAAATATGGTTCAGCCGGAACTGTGCTCGCCTCCAAGACCTGCCCATGGACTCCCGCCACATAGTTCGCCGGATCTTGCTTGCTGCCCGCCCTCTTGCTGGTCTTCTCCGACCTCGGGGACAGCCAACCTCCAACTCGCAGCGAGAGTGGCTTGCCGCGTGGGGGATACCTCCATGTTTGCTGCGGTCTCGCATCCCGCGGGTCATCCGTTGGCTGCACCCCCCTCCGGGCAGATTGAAGCTTAATGTGGATGGTGCATTCAAACGTGATGTTGGCTTGGCCGGCGGGGCAGCCATTCTCCGGGACTCCTCTGGCCGACTGGTTGCTGCCCTGGCTGCCCCCTACCTTCATGTTTCTTCCAGCCTTGAAGCCGAAGCTCTCGCCCTCCGGGACGGCATCTATCTTTGCCTAGACCGCGGTATTCTTGACATCGACGTGGAGATGGATTCTCTTGTGCTTGCGCAGGTGGCAAATTGTCGGGTTGATTGTCCTTGGCGTCTTCACATTATCATGCTCGATGTGAAAAGTCATGCTAAAATTTAGCCTAGTACCTAGAGATGATTGCAAACCTTTCCAGAAATGAGAGGTGAACTTCAGATCTCTATCCGAAATAATAGAAGTTAGAATACCGTGCAGTCTTACCACGTCCTTGATATATAGGGTAGCTAGAACATCCACGGTCTATTTGCTTTTGATAGGCAAGAAGTGGGCGGGCTTAGTTAGTTGGTCCACAATCACCCATAAAGCATCGAATCCACTTCGAGTTTTGGCAATCCAACAATGAAGTCCATGCCAATGCTATCCCATTTTCATTCCGGTATTTCGAGAGGATTTAGCTTCTATTTACGCGCGGGCGGGGTTTGTCTCTGGCGCGACGTGGGGTGCGATGACCGGAGTGAGGGGTAGGATATAGCTACGGGAGAGAGGCCAGAAGGTAATGTGTTTCAGGAACTCCCTCTCATGACCGTATCTATCTTAAAGCGGCATTGTGCACTCACCTTTTTTCGGAGAGTCGAGGGAAGACCGAGTGACACGGGAGGTTTCATGGTTTAAGGGGAAACATGGCTGGTATGTGGGCGTGCCGGTCGATTTCTCGACAATCACCCGTGGAACCAAATGTTTAACTGGGGATGCGCCACCAGGGCGCGGCACGTGGACTGAAGGGGTGAGGTACATGTGGAGGGAATGATGGTTCCGTGGGTGCGAGTGCACAGGCGACTGTGGGGAGTCGTGTACCGGACATCTTTCCCCAACGATCGCAAGTAGTCAGTGTTTATTTACATCGGATTGAATCCGAAGACCTTCATTCCATGCTGAAGAGGAGTCCGTATATTCTTGAAGTCCTAGGTGGAGAGCTAGTGGCACTTCATAGCTGTAGGTTCGCCTCTTTACTGGGTGGTGTTGACTGGGGTCAGGGGGTGCTGGAGGTTCACAGTAGGTGACACAGAGGGAGGACTGAGTGCCTGAACGTGGATGAGAGAGCATTCGTCCAATTGGCGGTGGAATACTGAGATGTATATATCTTTACAGGTAGGCCGTAATGGCCAGGGTACAACTGGTGCATGCCACGGGACAATTTCGATGTGATGATCGGTCCCCAGGTCGATTCATGACAGATGAACACATGTGCTTTACAGAGGGCTCCTCCCGTGGCGTGGGCCACGGCCGCGGCGCCGAACGGGGGCTTATAACTGACTGGGCAACTGAGGGGATGCATCGATCCGGTGTCTGAACGAGGGTCGATCACGACTCAAGTTGAGCAGTCGAACATGGCCTCGTGATTGAGAAGGATCGTGATGTGACATCATGACACGTGCATGGTCGTGGTTGACGAACACGTGAGGGGTGATCCCAGCATGAGGGGACGTCTGCCCTTGTCATAGCGTCTCACATGTTGCGGGTGTGGACTTGTGTGTTACGACTAGTTAGCACGTGAGGGAGGTGCAAACGACATACTCTCAGTGTGCTAAGCCGACGAATAAGTCACCCACACACAATTCTCCTTAGCTCGTTGTAGGGAGCCGCTTGCAGCCTTGGAGGGAAGCCGGTGATGCAAGTCTGGATGCTGGATGCTAATGTTAGATGCCCCTACCCCTTGAGCTCCTAAGGGGTTTTATAGGGGAAGTTAAAGAGTCACAAGGGGTTTACGCGGACTAGCTCATGGGGTTGAGCCAACCCGCGTAAACCTAAGTGAATAGTGTGAGGAGCATGTGCATCATTTGAGAGTGGTGTTGCAGACCCTGCGCGATCACCAGTTGTATGCCAAGTTCAGCAAGTGTGAGTTCTGGCTCCGAGAGGTGCACTTTCTAGGGCACGTGATTTCTGGTGATGATGTTTCTGTGGACCTGGCTAAGGTCTAGGCAGTGGTGCAGTGGCCGAGGCCGAGTTTCATCATGGAGATTCAGAGTTTCTTGGGGCTTGCAGGCTATTATCGGAGGTTCATCCAGCATTTTACTTGTATTGCGGCCCCGATGACCAGGCTTACGCGAAAGGATATGCCGTTTGTCTGGATGGAGGAGTGTGAGCAGAGCTTCATGGAACTGAAGAGGTTGCTCACTACTGCTCTAGTGTTGGTGTTGCCTTTAGGATCGGGAGGTTTTATGGTGTGTACAGATGCTTCCGGGGTAGGTCTCGGTGCTGTGCTGATGCAGCATAGGAGAGTTGTGGCATATGCATCTCAGCAGTTGAAGCCACGAGATGAACTACCATGTTCATGATCTTGAGTTGACGGCGGTGCTCTTCCCCTGAAGATCTGGAGGCATTATCTGTACGACAAGAAGTTCGAGCTTTTCACTGACCATCAAAGTTTGAGGTATGTGTTCCCTCAGAAGGACCTTAACCTCAGGCAGAGGAGGTGGATAGAGTATGTTGTGTCCCCTAGGGCACAAGTATACCATTTCTTTTTGTTTTGCGTATTCCATTTTCACAATTTCCAGAACTGCCATTTGGCCACTGCCTTATCTAAAAATTCAAGTTTCCCTAGCGAAAATTTGACAGCACCTCCCCTAGACTCGGAGCGTCAAGGGGCAAATGGGGGCACGCCCAATGGAGAGAACTCTGATGGCCCCGAACAAAAGGGATACGGGCGAAGCAACGTGATCCCCGAGGTATGAGCAAAAGCGACAACATCCCGTCACCCATTGTGGGGCTAGAGATCCCGAGGGCTAGCCTACGAGGGACCCTACTGATCCACGGGCCTCCATGAACTCATCACCGAGATGTGGACTTCTTTTTCTTCCCCATTTTTATCATCGTAAAAGGCTTTGAATATCCACCCTCGAAAGAGGTCACCAGGGAACACACTATGACGAAGCGGACCCTCGGCGATCCAAGAATGGTTAAGAATCTGAAATCAGAAAGAGACGAGTATTGGGCTTCCGATGGTTGGTGACCTCGGAGACATATTGTCACGTCCCGAGCGCGGAAGGTTACTCAGACGTGTGACGCGTCTATATAGATCGTGTCATTAAAGCGATAAAATATTTGACTTACATAATTACGGAGTGCGCAAAAGACTAATAAAATTTAATAACCCCAATAGTCCAAGTGATGATTATTTGATTAATCAAAGGAATTAAAGATAGTCCATGACAATTTCCTATTTAGAAAGTCAAACATTAGGCTAGATGCCTTAACAAAGTTTGTACCACTAATTGACATAGTTGGGAGTACAAGGTAGACTCAAATAAATTCAAAGACGCGACTAGCTAATGATAAACGAATTGGCGTTCTAGCACTCTTCACTCAGTCTCAATCCCATTCTTGTCGCTATCCGAATCACCTGAGAATGTTAGGAAGCAATTGGATGAGTGAATCGCTCAGTAAGAATTACATCTCAAATTCGAGCAATCTTTATGTGATTTACAATTTGCATGTATTATCGTCTTTGAATATATTAATATATCATCGATGAAGACCACTATGAACTGATCAAGGTGAGGCCTGAATATACTGTTCATCAACTGCATAAAGACTGCAGGGGCATTCGTTAGTCCAAAAGACATAACAATAAATTCATAATGCCCATACCTACTCCTGAATGTCATCTTGAAAATATCTTCTTATTTAATCCTCAATTCATGATATCCCAACTTGAGATCAATCTCTGAGAAATACTGAGCTCCTAAAATCTAATCAAATAGTTCATCAATCCTCAGCAGCGAGTACTTATTCTTGATAGTGGTTGGTTAAGTTGTCGATAATCTATGCATAGCCTCATAGATCCATCCTTCTTCTTGACAAATAGGACGGGTGCTCCCCATGAGAAAGTACTCTGCCTAATGAATCCTTTCTTTAGTAGCACCATTAATTTCTCTTTTAACTCCTTTAGCTCAGCAGGGGACATTCTATACAATACTTTTGAAACAGGGCCAGCACTAGGGATAATGTCAATTATGAAAGACACTTCCCTTTCCGAGGGTAGACAAAGCAAATCCTCGAAAAAAACATCAAAAAAATCCCGAACCACACAAATATCCTCTAGCCTCGATTCCTTAACCTCTGTTATAGTTACAAGAGCTAGGAAGGCCATACAACCCTTCCTTATCAGTTTACTAGCTCAAAGAGCCGAAATAATGGGTGACTTGTTATGACTCTAGGGACTAGAGTAGATAAGCTTCAGGTCATCACTAAAAGTTACTAGACCCTTCCGACAGTCTATGATAGCCCTATGTGTGGATAGCCAATCCACGCCTAGAATGACATCATACCCTTCCATGTCTAGGCATATTAAATCGGTAGGCAGATTTTGCCCTTCAACTAGAACTTCACTATCTAGGTAATAGTGTGTAATCTCGGATCCGCTTCCAAGAGGAGTGGAGATAACCAGATCCGTTTCTAGCAAAATAGGTTTCACAGATAATGAAGCAACAAATCTTTTGGAAACAAATGAATGAGTTGTACCAGTATCAAAATAAGACTTGTGTAGTCTTAGAGAAAATATTTAATGTACCTTCCATGATTCCTCCCTCACTTGGGCCTGCCTCTTGCAATGCTTGGAGATGGCCTTGCTTCTTGACCGAGTGCTTCTCGTTGCTAGCTTGCTCATTTAACAAAGGGCAGTCGGGAATCCTGTGATCACGGCTCCCGCAATGGAGACAAGCTCCTAATCTCCTCCAGCACTCCTCGGCCTTACGTCTGGCCTTATCACAATGCTTACATATCTCCTTAGAGGGTGTGGTGGTGATGGAAAACGGCTTGTCGTTCTTCTTGGATTTCTTATTTTTAGAGGATGCTCCTCCATTATTGGACCTCATCTTGGAGAACAGAACTTTGAATGTTCCTGAACTTGTGACCTGTTCTTTCTTATCCCTACCATAGATCTTGTCAGATAGTTTCATGGCGTCTTCTAGTAATTGAGCTTGCCTCATCATTTTCGAATAGACTTGTATGTCCATTGCTACAAGTTGGGTGATATACTATGGTCTTAACACATTGAGAAATCTCCAGGCCTTCATTTTCTCTGTATGCACTAAGTGTAGTGCATAACAAGATAATCTTGAGAATTGGGCCTCATATTCAGCCACTGATAAATTTCGTTGCTTAAGTGCGGCAAACTCCGTGGCTCGATTCGCCTTTCTTGTTGAAGTTTCTCCTCATGAATCTTCTAGGAAGATTTCCATCTCTTCTAGCTCTTCTGAAATATTTTCGGACATTCCTTGTTACAAGAGCCATCAGCTCTTCCTCATCACTGTCCATAGATGAGCCTCCATCACTTTCCTCTGACGATCCTGGATAAGCATTTAGTGTAATGGATTTCTTCTTCTTGCTTTCCTCCTCAGCTAGCTTCATGATGTTGATTTCATACGTCATTAGCGACCTGATCAACTCATCCACCTTGAGTGTGGTGAGATCCTTTGAATCTTCTATGACGGTCACCTTTGTGTGCCACGGAGGTGTGAGGGACCGTAGCACCTTTCTAACCAAATCTTGATTTGAATACTCCTTTCCCAAGGCCTTTAGGTTGTTTGTGATCTCATTTTTTTTTTGAGTAAGCACCGACCAACAGAGTCAAAGTCTGGTCAAGTGCATCTTCCCCCAGAAGGGGAACATGTTCTCACCTCCCCAGACTGACACTGTGGCCCAAGAAATTTTATTAATATTTTTGAAAGAATACAATTTCTTCGGGGCATACCCTTGTCTTTGCCTACAATCAGAAGTAAAAGGAACAAACTAAAGAAGCAACATGGCTAATTACAATTGTGAAGGGTTGGCAGCCCAACTTTATCCATCCTCAACGCTCCTCTTGCCAACCGAGGGAGGTCTCTAACTCGAGTATAGATGGAATTATTGTGATTGGCACAAGCATGGGAGGCCAAGGCATCAGCTACTTGATTGCCCTCCCTATACACATGTTGCACCGAACATCCACATTTAGTTATTAGGTCTAAAATTTCATTCCACCATGGGAGAATTTTCCAGCTTGGAGCCACTCCTTTTCGGATGGAATCAACTAACAGAGCACAATCAGAAAAAATAATTGCCACCTGGATACCACCATTCATTACTATAGACAAACCATCATGAAGTGCCCTTGCTTCAGCTAAAAGACTGCTCCCATTGCCATAGTTGAAGGCAAAGCTAACTAACATGTTTCCAGCTGGGTCTCGGACATAGCTGCCACCACCACGCCTCCCTGGATTACCCTTGGAAGCCCCATCTACATGTAAGGTGAACTGAAAAGATGACAGTCTACATAGCACTACAATCGGCTATTTTTAGTGACCCTAGGAAAGAGGTCAAACTGTGCCAATTTACTCTTTTGCTCTGCTGAAAGAATAGATGAGGACGTGAACTTATCAAGGGCGTAAGAAGCTGCAGCAATGATTCGCCTCTTTATGCAGTTAACATTCAAAGTAATATGATCAAATCTAACTACACATCTATTTTTCCATATCTCCCATAGCATAAGAATGACTGCATACATGCCAACAAAATTGTAGGCCGAGCGTAAACTGGTACCTGCTAGGATATTCCAGCTTCGAATAGTAATTTGATCACTCATATTAATCTTTGCACTTATCAGTGGAGAAACCCAAGCCCATAACTCAGCTGCCAGATCACCCTTTATAAATAGGTGGTTTAGATCCTCTAAAGCAGGAGATTTGCAACAGCTACATTTGGATGCCAGAGGGATACCACACTCAACCACCCTGCTATCAACTGCACTACACGATGGATTAGTTTCCAAAAGAAATTGGCTGCCCTTGGAGCAATACTAAAATGCCAGAGATTGGACCATGGACAGATTCCTAGGACCCCGATTTGGGTAGAACAAATCGGACGACTTGCTCTGATACCAAATTTGACGCGGGACGAGCTAACAGACGCCCTAGGACCTGTGTGACAGCAAGCACGACTTGAACGAAGGACCCAAGCAATAGCGGACTGACCACGTACGTCACTGAGATTCGGGGGTAACCCGATGATGGAGGGGTGGACGGTGACCCACGGGCAGCCAACACGGTTGGACCCGCTAAGAATATACGGGGGAGGACAGGCCTAAGGTCTGAAGGTCGCCCGACTCAGCCGAGGCAGAACCAGTGCCCGAGGGCGGGTATGACGACACTCTCTCACACGGCAACGGTCGGCACTCAATGTTCAGAAAATTTGGAATGAGCTCTCCTCACGTTCGGTGTGAGCATTGAACAGATACTAAAAAAGTAATGCCAAGAAGCAAGGGTCAGACCTATACCTTGCCGAGTCTGAAGAGACCGGCACCGATCGGAGACGTGGGCGCGCCGGGGAGCGTGCGCACCTGGCGAACACGCAGCATCGTGGAAGCTTGGTGAAGTCCCTGAAATACATGCACTATGCTCCACACAGGGAGGGGGGTTCACGGGGGTGGAGGCGACCAATTACACACACTAGCCTCGCGCAGGAGGGGGGATAGTGGGGAGGGGAAACAAACTATCGACCGTACGCCGAGCTCGGGCGTCCGATCGAGGTGCAGCTAGCTCCTGGACGATGATCGAGGGACGCCAAAGGATGCCTGAAGGTCTGGCACCGAGCTGCTATCGATGGATGGAGACGGCGGCCGCGGCTGTGGGCCTGTGCAGTTCTACCACGCAGGACAGATTGGCGCAGTCATGGTGCATTGGCTGGTACGGGCACTGTGGAACTCCAATCATGATGGGACCAAGTCATGGACGTTGCTGACAGGGAGGTCTATGAACCCTCAGAAGATGACAGCCGTCTGATCACCTCGCTGGACGTGGTCACGGGAACGGCCAGCGTCAGGTTTCTGGGTGAATAGTTGGACCAGTCTCAGGTAGCTATGGGGGAACTCCCAGTGCCGACATCTGATCGGGATGAGACCACCTGAGTTAGTTCCTTATCGTCGAAAGATGCAACTTTGCTGAAGACCTTGCAACCTGAAACGGAGAGGAAGAGGGGGTGTCGGGGCTGACTTGACAGCTGCCTGTCCTGGGCAAACAGGGGACTCCAATTTTGGCGCGACTGAGGGAGAATGGCCGCCCTGGATGGAGATGATGTCAAAAGCAGGTGGGACTACCTCTGGTGCATCGGCGCTTTGGAGGAACAGAACTCTCGTGAAGAGAGCTCTGGCTGAATCGCACAGGGGCGGGGGGTAGAGCTGCTACCAGATGGTGCTCAGGTTCAGACCCGAGTTTGGAGCAGTCAGACGAGAATGGGCGACGCGAATGGTGCCATGGTCGGATAGCCACGAGATCACTTCTGGAACGAAGCTGACTCGATGACGTACGACTCCATAGAAGAAAGATTTGGCTGGTTTGCATCGTGGATGCCGGGGTAGTCTCTGCAATCTCGACCTCTGCTACAGGTTGGTTGCAGAGGGCAGCAGTGTGGTCTTCTCGATCCACGGGAGGGCGTAGCGATGACGGGGAGACTCCGGGATGCCGTGGACGCTTGGAGCAGGGGAGGGCGGACCTGAGTTGCAGAGGGAGAAAACTCCATAAACTCTGTAAACTCTGTGCACTCTCTTGGATTATAAACTCCATAAACTCCGTGCACTCTCTTGTTCTCCATTTAAATTAAGTCTGTGCTGGTTCTCAAACTAAACTGAGTCCATGCATCTTCTTCCTAATTGAAAGACCACAGTTTGAGCATGCATTTGAAGTCCTTGCATTAAAAAGTCCGTATGCATTTGAAGTCCTTGCATGTTTTCACCGAGTCTGTGCATGCTCAACCCCATGCATATTTCATTGGAACTAAGTCCTTGCATCTTTTGTGTTTGAAGTCTGCACATACTGTAGCAAGGTCCGAACATATGAAAGTCCGTGCATGTTTTTCTTAAACATGAGTCTAGCAAGGTCTGAGCACATGAAATTCCGTGCATATTTTTCTGAAACATGAGTCCGTCAAGGTCCGAGCATATGAAAGTCCATGCATGTTTTTCTGAAACATAAGTCCGTCAAGGTCTGAGCATATGAAAGTTCGTGCATGCTTCTCTGAAACATGAGTCTGTGCATATCTTCCTTGGGTAAAGCACAAGTCCATGCATGTTCAAACCCCGTGCACATTTCCCTTTAGGTGAACACAAGTCCATGCATGTTCATACCCCGTGTAGGTTTCTCACAGAGACAAAGTCCTTGCACAAATACACAAACCCCGTGGACTTCATACCCCATGCAGGTTTTTTTATTGAGACAAAGTCCTTGCACGATCTCATATACTCCTTGCATTCCTTTAGAGAGTCCGTGCATGTCATACCCCGTGCAGGTTTCTCATTGAAACTAAATCTTTGCACTGTCTCATAAACTCCTAGCATTCCTTTAGAGAGTCCATGCATATAAAACCCCGTGCATATTTTTTTGATGTCTAACAAGTCCATGCTCAATTCAAGTCCGAACACATCTTGAAGTCCTTACATTTTTGCTTGTAAACAAGCCCTTTTGCATTCTCCGCCTGCATCAAGTCTGTGCACACTCTCTGATAGGGTTTCATCTTTAAACTAATCTAATATCTGTTTCTGTGTTAACAGATGTTAATTTCATAGAGGAAGATGGTCGCACGTGATCCAAGATCTGATCCCTTGCCAGGGTCGAGACACGTGTCGAAGCTCTAGGGTAGAATTCCGTGGAGGACACACGCCCATTTGCTACTGGTATAAAAGGCCTTTTCACTCCATCTTGCAAAGGTTGATCGAGTATAATTTCAAAAAGAGCAAAAAGCATAAAAGAGTGATTGCGATCCAGAGAGCAGCAAGAAAGAAAAAGAAAGAGAAAGAGAGTCAATCTGAGGAGAGAACAGAAAGAACAAGAGAAGACTCTTCCTGAAGATCTGAGAGTTGTATTGGCCTCTGGATCAGATCCAAGCCAAGTTGCTCCAATGGAGTAATATCAGTTTCTATTTTTTCTTTCTATTTTGTTTGTCTTTACCATTTTCATTTTGTGTTCTTCCGATTCTCTAGTTTGAGATCGGTGTTCCTCTTGTGGATTCAGGAGAAGAGAGACGTGAGTCTCTGGTTGCTAGTGACTGAGTGTCACTAGTGTTTTCCCTCTGTGTGGAGGAAGAGAGGTCTGTGACCTCTGGTTTGCAAGTGACTGCGAGTCACTTGTGGTTTCCCTCTGGTGTGGAGGAAGAGAGACTTCGGTCTCTGGTTTGCTAGTGACGGGGTGTCACTAGTCCGGGGACGACCGTGAGCGAGTGCTTCTTGTTTGGGCATCTTTGTCCCTTCGGGAGCCACGTTAGGTGATGACTTGGTCATCAGTTGCTGGTCGCGTCGTCTAGTGAGTCGTGTCCTGGCGTCTTGGTCATAGGTTCATGTCTACCAGTGGAGTCTCCCCATCGTCCCGCATCAAAGAGACACCCTGTGAATCAGCGGAGGTGAATCAGGCCGAAGCATCCACCTCCCAGCATGCCACCAGATCGGAAAGGAAGTGGGGATGCCCTCCTCTGGCTGACCGCAACATCCTGCTCAGGGGAGAACGACTATACCAAGTCCCCGAGCCTAGCATTCGAGGCACAGAGATCCCTCCTCCATCGGGCCTCTACCCCGAAGGACCTAAAAGTCGGGGCACTCCCTCGTTCACCGAATTCCTCATGGCCCGAACAGAAAGGCGATCATGCCCGCAGGGGCCCCGGCTGACCAAAGAAGCAAGTAGCCCTCCGGCTCCACTAGCAGCAACCCCTCCTCAGCCAGAAGAAGAATTTGACGGCGTCCCGAACGTCGCTGAATTTATGCAAGAAAAAGGAGAAGTCCAGCCGACCCCGCAGGCTCGAGCAGTCGCACCAAACCCGGTCGAGGAGACCCCCTCTGACCCGGCACCCAAAGCCCAAGGTGGGGGCAGGCACGGCAAGGCCAAAGAAATGAAGCTGCTTAAGGTGCGGGCTGCTGACCAGATAGTCAGGAACCTCAAGAAGATCCCCACCTGATTCACCATCTGGGAGATGCTATCCCTAGACGAGGAAACGTGGCAAGCCATCATCGCCGCACTCTAGACGCCAGCATATCTGGAAGCCTGCCTGGTAGAGATGTCACCTGAAGTGTCCGTGGCCTTCATAGAGGACGGCATGCTTCTTCCCACCTGTAGTCACAATAGGCCGCTCTACATGAAGGGGCAGCTAAATGGACAGCCTATCAATAGGGTCCTGATCGACCCAGGAGCAGCAGTGAACATACTTCCCTACCGAGTGTACCAGAAGCACTACTTTGACGTGCACCTGGTCGAAGTCAGGAACGTCAAGATTGCTAGTTTTAATCAGAAATGCGAGGTGCCCATGGGGGGTCATAGAATTTGATCTGTCCTTTGACGACTTCACCACCAAGGTCCAGTTCCACGTCATCAACTCCAATACCTCCTATAAGGTGTTGCTTGGTCGGCCTTGGCTACACCAAAATAGAGTGGTGCCGTCCACCTTGCACCTATGCATCAAGTACCCCTGTGAGGGGAAAGAAGTCGGGATCTTCGTAGACCTCCACCCCTTTGAGGTGTTCGAGTGTCACCTATCAGATGTCAATCTATACCTGGAAGAGACGAAGCAAGCCCCTAAAGCCATCCGAGACAAAGGAAAGAAGAAAATAAAATCGGATGGTTGGTTTCCTCCACCACCCCCAGGCTATGTGGCTCCTCCGCATGTGCCATTTATTGCACAAGAGGAAGGGGTATTTAAGGTGTTTCCCCTCGCCATCTATCCTATACAGGGGGCACCATACCTCGAAGACCTGCTAGAGGATGTCAGAGTCCCGCCAGGGATCATCAAGCCAGTAGCAGAGCTCAACTGCCAAGCAGCCAAGCAACTGAGAACTTTTGAGGTGCCGAATCTTGAAGGCCTGCCCACCATCTTCTATGTGGCCGAAGAAAAGCCAGTTTGAGGAGATGATGATTACCGACTCCCTGACGAATTGCATGACCCACAAGTCCCGATCTTGTGGCTCCCTCACATGCATGACTGGGCAGTCGAACTGGCTAAGAGACAAAGAATTCCCCTCTACCAACCCTCTAGCCAGAAGGAAATGTTTGAAAGGATGTGGGACCTGTCGAACCTAGATCGGAGGCTACTATAAATCACTAAACACCCTGGTCTGGGTTACGCACTAGAAGATTACTATGAGGCCGACATAATATCAGTTTTGGCTCCATTCAGTGGTGACTTCACCAAGGCTACAGCTCCACAAGAAGCCCACCGCAACAAGCAACCCATGTCGCTGGCTGAGGAGGCGCAAGATGAAGAAGTGTTCCTCTGAAACCCTATCCACCGCAGGTGCATGGGAAAGATCTCACCCTCTTCTGAAGGGTCAACCTCAAGGGACCATCTCACCAAGGTCCCCTCACCCCTGTCTATTGGTGAAGCAAGAAGCGGAGGAGCGGGCCGTGCTCCAGATCCTCCCCGATACGACCCCGTCATACTGGCTCTATATCATAGGCAACAACGGGAGATCGAGATCTGGAAGGCACGACTAGCCGAATTAACTACACTGGTGGCCGACTTGATCCAAGGCTCTCTCCACCCATGGAGTGAAGGCGCAGCTTGGCTCTGGGGCACCAGTCCTAACACCTCCACCCAGTCAAGGAAGGGAGAGAGGAATACGGCGAGCCCTTCAGCCAGACGGCCAGCTGGGCGAGGCCTTACATTACAAGAGAAGCTGCAGAGGCCCTACTCTTTCCCAAGGGAGAAGACTTGAGGCATCTTTGATTGGGCCTGCCACTATGGCAAGGTTTCCCTCCAAAAGTCTATGAGGCCTCAAGATGCCTGAAGAAGCGGTGACCCACTGTTCTGTCCTTATCACCAAATACTGGGTCATGCCATTGAAGATTGTTATGTCTCCAAAGACATCGCTCAGGACCTGATTGACAGGGATGAGCTTAGGATGGGAGACTATGTGGTAGCCCCCGCCACGTCCCCATGTGACAGGTAGTCCCAGAAGAAGAGTTTACACAATATCAATTCAGCACCAGACTCCTGAAGGTGCAACCACTTCGGCCCCTGGCGAAGCCATTTACGATGACTGCCTAGAAGACCCCGGGGCGGCCTTGTGCCCGTCCGTGTCGGGAAACCCCTCGGGCCCGCCGGTCGCGACCCAAGGGGAGAGCGAGGTGAATATGGCCTCCGCATCCGGCGAGGTAGAATAAGAAGAGACCTATGACGCCCCCGAAGTCGAAGATGGCGAAGACCAAGATTTCGTCGACCTAGTGTTGGCACCACCAGAAATTGAAGATGGTGGTCAGGCCACCATTGATGAACTCATTGAAATCAACCTTGGCACAAAAAGTGACCCCAGACCGACCTTTCTGAGTGCCCTTATACCTCCCCAGGAGAGGGAGCAATATGTGAAGTTCCTGCAGGAGTTCCGGGATTGCTTCGCCTGGAATTACAAGGAGATGCCCGGTCTCAGCCCCGAAGTGACCCAACACGTATTGGCTATTGACCCCAAGATGGAGACGGTGAAGTAGCCTCCCCGGCGTATGCGGCCAGAATTAATAAATCAGATCTGTAAAGAAGTCGACAAGCTCATAGACGTCGATTTTGTAGCAGAAAACTAATACACTACCTGGCTGGCAAACATCATACCAGTGAAGAAGAAGAACGGGCAGATCAGAATCTGCGTGGACTTTCGTGACCTGAATAAAGCCTGCCCGAAAGATGATTTCCCGGTGCCCATCACCGAAGTGATGATTGATGCAATCACTGGTCATGAGGCCTTATCTTTTATGGACGGATCGTGCGGCTACAACCAAATCTGGATTGCTGAGCATGACCGGATCCATACAGCCTTCAGGTCACCCAAGGGCATCTTCCATTACAAAAGAATGCCCTTTGGCCTCAAGAACGTCAGCGCCACATACCAGCAGGCGATGACCAAGATATTCGATGAGCTACTTTACAGCAAGGTCGAATGCTACATTGATGATCTGGTCATCAAGATGAAGAAGAGGGGGGATCATCTGAGCGACCTCAGAATCATCTTCCAAAGGCTCCGACAGTACGAGTTGAAGATGAACCCGATGAAGTGTGCCTTCGGCGTCTCCAGCGGAAGGTTCTTCGGCTTCATTGTCCGGCACAGGGGGATCGAGATCGACCCTTTCAAAATAAAAGCTATTCAGGAGTTACCACCTCCGAGGAACCTGGGAGAGTTAAGGTCCCTACAAGGTCAGCTAGCCTATATCCGCAGGTTCATCTCCAACCTATTGGGACGCTGTCAGCCTTTCCACAAATTGATGATGAAGAATGCACCGTTTAGCTGGGGTGATGAATGCCAGCACGCCTTCGACCAGCTGAAGGATTATTTGAAGACCCCGCCTGTGCTGGGGGCACCTGTCAAAGGCTAAGATACTCACTAGAATGTGATCCGTCAAAGGCAAGGTCCCTATCTAGAATGATGTCCAAAAGTAGCGGGTCGATCGGACCCTTGTGGAGGGCCGAGTGGGATGGGTATGACCAAAGAGAGGTAGCCATGTTGATGTCCAGAATGACTCTAAATGCTTGATGTGCCCTAGGACAAGACTTAGTAGAGACAAGTCTAGAACTTGCTCTGATACCAAGTTGATGTGACACCACTCCTTGGACCTAGCAAGCAAGCACGAGTCGAACGGCGGACTCACTCAAGCAGGTTCACCCACGTCGCGCACACCCGGGTCCGTAGGTGGACCAGCGATGGTGGTGAGGGTCCGAGGTTGGACCTTGGGGTTCCAGGTGTATGGCTGGCTCAGGGAGGACCCCAATGGGCAAGGGACACCCAAGTCACAGGTGGCCGACTCGCCAAGGGCATGGGATGTAAGGTTTCCCTCGTATCTCACCCGCGGAGGTTACTCACGTAATTTGCAATATGGTCCGAGCACTCACTCACTGACTGGCAGCACCAAGATTCAATACTAAGCAGGCAAAGTAAACCAGCAGAGAAGTGCGGTCAGGAGCTCACCTGATCGGCGTGAAGACGTCGATCCTGGTCGGAGACGAGGCGAGCGGGGAAGCGTGGGTACGAGCCCACACGCTACGCCGGTGAAGCTTAGATCACTAACCTACTAATACATGCACTACGCCCTCGTAGAGGGGGTAGACTAGGGGCAGGAAAATTCAAATTACAACCAAAACTACCTCCACGCTGGGAGGTGCGGTTAGCCGGCCAGGCGGGATAGGGAGGAAAGTGAGAGAGGACGCCGATTGAATACTCCGCCGGTCCTGCCCGCTTCTGGATCAACGTGATAGGTAGTCACTGTTGATGCCGCCACGAGCTTTTCTGGATGCGAAAGTCACCGAGAATAGTGCCAAATCGTTGCTGACTGACCCGGGGAGGCTCCTAAATTTTTGTGGGTGCTCCGGACGTCGTCGCCGGCCGGGACAGACTCTGGATCTGGACCTCAGTGCTATGGCTTGAGCTTGACCCAGGGTACTGCAGCAGATGGATGAAGTTGCCATGGACTATCACGAACTCGGTTGGAGGCGGGACTGGTACCGATACGACCGCAGACGAGCCTTCTTTCATACGGCACTGACGGCAAACTCCGCTGATGTCTGGGATGATCGAACTGGCCAGAATGGTGGGAGTGGTACGGCTCAGGAACAGGGGAACCAACCTGGCGCACTTCAGGGAGAAAATTCAGAACTCTTGATGCCGAGGTCCAAACTTCGATCCACTTCTTGGGGATGAAATAATACTGGTAGAGGATGTTCCCAGACGAGTTTGACACCCAGATATGCTAAGGAGAAGCTGTGGTTGAACATTTTCTGAGGCTCTGGTTTGCTACCTGAGTGGCCTTACGCAGTCGAGGAAAAATTACTGCCACGATCAGCTCGGTACTCGGATGATGATGAAACCACCTCGTCTGGAAAGCTCTCTGGAAGACCTTTCTAGTGGTATATGATTTGCTACCAGATGGTTCAGGGAAGGCTCAGAGATGATGTGTCTTCCACGAACCTCTGGTCTGCCTGTGAACTGGGATCAGCTTGTGGATGAAGATGGGTGTGGTGGTGGGGATGGGTAGCAAGGAGGATGTGTGGGAGGTGGGGGTAAGATCATGATGGCACTTGATGACGATCCATCCGGGCTTCAAAAATGTGGAGGGGGTAAGTGATGTCCCCATCATGATCCCATACTCATCGGGCGAGTCCATTCGTTCTCACTCATAGGGGACTAACAACGAGCTTGCTAGAGTCTTAGGTGTCCGTGGTCCATCTCGCATCACTTACACATTAGGGAATGGGCAACGCTCCTCACTGACAACCACCCTGCCCACACGGGATTCGTCTCGCACGGACTTCACGGCATGCGAAGGCCAACCAATCTAAACATATGATGTAAGACGACGAATCTTAACTCAACGCGATCTCCCCCAACCAAGGGAAAAACTCAATACTCCTCTGACCAACGGAAGGTCCCCATGCTCGACCTGACCTCGAACCTTGCACACGCTGGGAATAGCACCTTCCAGTATCATAAAAACCATTACTTCCGTCAGGTCAATGCCTCCGACACACTCACCAAGTGTCTTATCGGACCATGATCACAGCATCTCTCGATGCACCACCGCCGCAATTCCTCGAACTGCAACACACCATGCCTCGAGCCGCAACACCAGCCACAGTCGGCACCTGCCAACATTCATCCTCGAGCCGCAAGCTCGTCACTGCCATACGATCTTGAACCAAATCCAGGGCGACCACAGCCCAATCCAAGAAGATCCACTGCTCATCCGAGCACATCTCGACCAGAGCACCCGCTCTGCCACCTCAAACCATGATCTCAACACCTCAGAGGCTGGATAAATCCTCAACTGGAGTGGCCAACACCAATAACAGCTCCTTCAGAGCACACTCACGGCCACTTATCCACAGACAATCCTCACGAGTCACCTGACCACGCTGTAATTCCTCGAACGCATCACCACAGCAACGCACCTGTCGGTAACCTCTGCCCAACGTAGCATAACCGGGGCCACCATCGATGAGGGAGAAAGCTCTCGACCTCGATCCTTAGACCCCACGCCGACACTCCGACAATGACAGCAACCACCTTCACAGCGCCAACGCTGCACACTCACGCTCTCATGCGAGAAGCCAAGCAAAAAATAAGCACGAAACCCTAAGCCAGTTGCCGATTGTACTAGACCTTACGGACTCTGATCACTGCAATATCTCAAATTTTCATGTACTTCCACAACCATAGCTCTGATACCACCTGTGACGACCCGGGATCCGAGTACCGAAAAGGAACAGGTGCGGCACGAACCTTGGCCTGCCTCCCACGAGCCCGAAGACTCGAAAGGGATAAAAGGATAGGTGTGGTGCACATAGAAATAGGAAATAAAGCAGGACAACAGATATAATATAACAGAAATAAACAACTAACTACAACAGAGTCCAGTCCAATAGAAAGTACAGTCTAAAGCAGTAAAACGTACCATACGCCAAGTGAACACTTGGCCCGGCAAGCTGACAACTAGGAACCTCCGCACCGCTCCCTCGAACCCTGAGGAAGAACTGCCACACCTGAAAATCAGGGGTGAGCCTCCTATCACTGGCTCAGTAGGGATCCCGCGGAACCCTAACCGAGAAAGCAACGGCGGAAAGGAAAGCTACGCTAGCTAAGCAACTACGGAAGCAGGAAAGTAACCACGGCGGCCGGTAAAACCTCGGCTCTACAGCTACTCCTACTAGCAACGGAAAAACACAACCTGGTCTCCCGTCGGGGGACGGTGGATTGTGGAAGGGTGAAGTAGTTGACGGCAGTGGGGGTGATAGTTGGATTTAGGATAGGGTTGGGTGATGAATCGAGGTGGTTTCATTCGCAAAGGTGGTGATGAATCGTGAGGGATTCCGTGTTTTTCGTAAGGCTCGACTTCTTTGACGCGTGAATATGTTGAGTGATTCAAACTTCTAAGTATTATATTTCAGACTTTGCTCAAAATTACTAAATTGTTTCATGATTTCTAATGTTGTTGGGCAAAAAAAAAGAAAAAATATTAAAGTGCATTGGAGCAATTCTGGAATTTTTGGGGTTTCAGAGAAACCCTAAAACCTTC
This sequence comes from Amorphophallus titanum, assembly GCA_024336825.1. Lineage (NCBI taxonomy): Eukaryota > Viridiplantae > Streptophyta > Magnoliopsida > Alismatales > Araceae > Amorphophallus > Amorphophallus titanum. The sequence continues at coordinate 3,127,292 of JANBPO010002988.1, read as the reverse complement.
ATCACGTGAAACCCTACGCACCCCTTCCTTCTTCCCCATTTTCCCCCTTCTCCTCTTCCATTCTCCCCTGTTTCTCTCCTCTTTTCCTGGCTGCAGACGATGGAACGTGAGGAGGCTCGGTTGGGTAACAGTGGTGGTGGAAGGAAGATTATGGGAGTTAGACGGAGGTGGTTCGTGGGTTGGGGTCGCAGTTTGTGCGTGAGATTTGGGTTTTGGCGTGGAACGAAGGTATTCGAGGCGTGTGTTCATCATTTGAGGTAGGAGGATGAATCCAAATCTTCCCTTTCACATTTCCCCATAGCGTATGTGAGGTTATGTCTTGTCAGTCTTGACAGCTGGAGAAGACTGGTTAGAAGGGTCGAGTGGCTAGCCAAGTAATATGGATTGCAACATTTGGTTGGTGAAATGATTCCTAGTACGATTGGCTTGTGGTCTTCGAAGCTTTGGTGGGAAGTGAGACTATGATTTGGTCTCCAAAGTGAGGCCTGTATTCTATATTTATGATGTTTGAGTCTTCCCCACTTGGATTTCTTATGTTAGCCAATTAAGGTTGTGAGTTAATTGTTGACGGGTGAGTATCCCCATTTTGGTGGTCTGGATTGATCAAAGTAGCGCAACGAAAGTGTAGTGGGCCCATATCTTATGGGCCCCGGATCGGAACAGTGGAAAGGATGGAGGACGTCCCTGTGGTGAGAAGCAAAGGTTTAGAGGAATTTAGGTGACTTGTCAGGACCACCTTCTCTACATGTGAAATCTTTAAGGTGGCATCGGGTGTCGTGCCAAAAGGACATTAAATTGGATGGCACCGATAGGGTTGGATAGGAAGAGCATAGTTGCAAGAGTCTTTAAAGGAGGTTTGTGTTTGCCTCGATTCCTCCCCTGTGAATACGTGGAGCGGTTGCGAAGATTGGATGACAGTTTAAGGCTGTGTGAAGGTTACATGTTCTTGGAGTAGGTGACGATACCCATTTCCATGATCAGATGATGTATTTCACTGACTTTGGTTGTCGTAAGTGTTCACGAGAATTAGCTCAAGAGCATGAAGGTGAAGGTTGAGAAAGTGTTGTATGGAGCCCGAGTTGAGTATAGAATGCATTTGGTGATGTTGTATGGGGCTATTCATTGTGCTGGTCAAGTCCAAACTTATTAAGTTGATAGGGAGATCCTTTCCCTTAACTAATACTTCACAGTCAAGGTAATGATGTGTAATCATTGTTTCTTGGCCAAGGGGTGTTTCAATACTTAGATTTATCCATTCCGGTTCATTAGGCAGTGGATCTATGAACTTCTTAGAAACAAAGGAATGTGATGCTCCAGTATCAAATAATACATAAGCAGGCTTTGAGCATAAGGGGTCACCCCCATACCCATCCACCCCACTTCCCCTCCCATAAATCTCATTTTCCCCCCATTATCTTCAATCTATAGTTCTTAGTTTAGAGGTAGCAGAGGATCAACAGATTGCAGAGGAAGCTGTGATGTTATCCAGGTGATTCAGGAGGCACAAGAGCCACCGACGGAAGCGTCTCCAAGTCTTCTTCGCATCGGCGGTCGTCTCGTCTCATTCTGAGTTTGTGGCTGTCCGGGACAAGCAATCTACTCTGACTGCGCAGAAGGGTCCGGTTCAACTTCCAGAGACGACTTGCATCCCGGGACCTTATGCTACGAGTCACCCTCCTCCTCCAAGAAGTGGAGCTCCATTCGGCCATCAGAGTGATTTCTTCTCCCTTTTCTCCCCAGAGTGCACAGTTCTGTCCACCTTAGGACTCAACTGACACCTTGTCAGTGTTCGGGCTTCTGCAATCTGCTCCGACATCAGCTGGCACTCCCATGGGTCTTGTTTCAAAGGAAGCTCATCAACGGTTCCAACCCCACCAACTGGGCTCAATTTGGAGTTCGGGGCTGTTCGTGGTGGCTTCATCTTCCAGACACTGTAGTGCTGAGATAGTCTGAGTCAGAGAATAGAGTCCCTATTTCAGCTCCGCCACGACCAGCGACGGCTTCCCCGGCTCTTTCCAAAATTCTAGCACCCTCCTGGTCCAATCCATGAAATTTTGGTGCTAGTCCTGCTGACAAAGGAGTTCGGGAGCATCCACAAGAATTCATGCATTGACAGTCTATCCTCTGTTCCTGAGAGGGGACAGAATCGGCTCCAACATTGTGTGAAGCTCTTACCTTCATCTTTCCCCTCCCCGCTTGGCTGGCTGAAGGCCCCTCCCTGTGCAGAGGTAGTTTTGGTTGTAATCAGTTAACCCCCACCCCAAGATCCCCATCCTGCGAGAGGTGTAGTGTTGTACTTATTCAAATTTTTAGGTTAGAGCTACATCGACGCAGCGTGTGGGCGCGTTCCCACGCTTCCCCGCTCGCCTCGTCTTTGACCGGGATCGGTGTATTCACACCGATCAGGTGAGCTCCGGGCCCCATCCCTTACTGGTTTAATATTGCTCATATAGTATTGTCTTTTATCTCCGTCGGACAGTGAGTGAGCACTCGATCCAAATATCTTGTCATTTGAGTGGCCACTGTGGAGTGAAGTGAGAGAAACCACTAAACCCACGCCCTTGGCGTATTGGTCGCCCATGATTTGGGGCATCCTTGGCCCTTAGGGGTTCAATCCTAGGCTAGCAAACCTTCGGAGTAGCGAGGTTCTATCCTGGACCCTCACTACTATTGCCAGATTGCCTACGGATACAAGAGTGCGCTTAGCGGGTAAGTCCGCTTGAGTGAAGTCACCGATTCGCGCATCATGTGCTTGCTAGGTCCGAGGGATCTTCAATCTTGTGACTATCACCCCCAAGGTGGTGTCACATCAAGTGGTATCAAAGCTAGTTCACAACTTGTCTCTATCAAGTTGGTCCTAGGGCGCATTTGCATTCATTACCCCGTGCATCAACCTTACCCACTAGCATGGCCGCATCCTACCGATCTCTCCCATCGGCCCTTTCCATGAGTCCAAACCAAGGGAAATCCTCCATTCACACCTATGGCCTCCACGACCATGATGACTACCTAATGGGAACCTTGACCTTTGGTGCCGTTGGAGGTTTCGAGCGTGCCGCTGGAGGAGCTTGAAGGCTGCACCGTTGAAGACCTCGCTGGACGACCAAAAGGGCGTGCCGTTGAAGGCCTTACGGGCACAGGCAAGTGTGCCGTTGAAGGCCTTACGGGCACAAGGCAGTGTACCGTTGAAGACACCCCAGGGGTGTGCCGCTGGAGACCACCCAAGGGGGGTGTGCCGCTGAAGACCACCCCAGGGGGGGTGTGCCGCTGAAGGCCACCCCAGGGGGGTGTGCCGCTGAAGACCACCCCAGGGGGGGTGTGCCGCTGAAGACCACCCCAGGGGGGTGTGCCGCTGAAGCCCACCCCTGGGGGGTGTGCCGCTGAAGCCCACCCAGGGGGGTGTGCCGCTGAAGGCCACCCCAGGGGGGTGTGCCGCTGAAGCCCACCCCTGGGGGGTGTGCCGCTGAAGCCCACCCCTGGGGGTGTGCCGCTGAAGACCACCCAGGGGGTGTGCCGCTGAAGGCCCCCATGGGGGGTGTGCCGGCGAAGGCAGCGGGCGTGCCGCTGAAGCCCACCCCTGGGGTGTGCCGCTGAAGACCACCCAGGGGGGTGTGCCGCTGAAGGCGGCGAGTGTGCCGCTGAAGGCGCGCTGGGAGCGTGCCGTTGAAGGCCTTTTGGGCTTCTAACGCCTTCCTCTTGCTCCAGGGACCACGAGAATTCTAGGGTTCCGAATTAAACCCCTCGCTCGGAGGCTTCCCTATCCGCTGGCGTTGCCGTCCGCAAGCAGTTCCGCCGCGCGAGATCTCTAGCGGCTCCAACAGCCGCTGTTGGTGCCTTTCTCTTTCTTCCTATTCCCGTCCGAACTCGTAGCCCTTCCTGGTTCCGTCGCAGTTCGATCCCGGTGGTTCGTCGCCTCCGCTTACCATTGTTTCCCGGGTCTTATTTCTTTGTGGTATATACGATGCTGGGGAGGAAGCTGTACAAGACGAAGCTGTGCATACTCTACCAGCGGGGGCGTTGCACGCGCCAGAGCTGTTCGTTCGCTCACGGAGAAGCCGAGCTGCGGCGCTTCGGTGGACCCGCGAATGGTATGTGGAGTGAGGCTTTCGGGAGGCAGATGAGTGTTTTCCCAATTTGTGGTTGTTACTTTGGTAGAAGGTGCTTCCCTTGTGTTGCTTTTGAATGGAGTGCGCTCATTAAGATGTTGTAGCCTCACACTCGTGTAATTTTGGCGTTTTTTTGTTCTTCCATTTCCCCCTTTTGTTTTATTTCACTGGTTGAACTTGCCACCGCGTGGATTTATTCATCAAAAGTTGGAGTTTCAGTCTTTCGAATTCACATGGTAGATGGCTTTTCATGAGCTTTGAGTATTGTTCCATTTCGGTTGCAAATTCGATGGTCTCTTCCTCTTATTAATTTTATAGCATGTCTTCCTTTTGTTATTGTTTTCAACACGGTTCGTGTGTTATGATGATCTAACCTCTGTGTAATTTATAATGAATAGTGCAACTCATGTAGCTTTATGTTCCTCTAGACTTTCATGTTCCTTGACTAGCTGTTTTTTTTCACGCATTCGGGAAGCCAATGTTGTTGCAAAATTGCTGTCAATATTAGGGTATCTCTATAACAATTGCACATCTGATCTCGTCCCAATTCTGACACAGGTCCGTGGACCCATTTGTCATGACCCTTTACATTTCTCGCTGTAGGTTGGAAAAGGGGTCAGGGAGGACGCGTGATTTCCACACTCCGTGGGACCCCATCTCACGAAGATTCTCTCATCTTGTTACAAAAGAATTGCTGCGATTGGAAGATAGAGGAGAGGGAGAGCATTCCAGAAAAATATATCGAGCAGCATCCGAAAAAGCTGGAGCGTGTTCCATCTTCAGAACAGAGCCTCCGTGAGAAAGAGAGAGGAAGAAAAAGAGAGAGAGAGAGAGAGATTCAGAGTGTGTACATCAGACTCTTGGTCCAGGAACCAGAGCTGATCTTGCTCTTAGGAGCTACATTCCCTGTTGGGAAGTTTCTTAATTCCGGTTTTCTTTTTCCTGTTTTCCTGTTTCTTCTCTTCGTGTTCTTGTCAAGCTGTGAGGCAGCGGTTGCAGTGGAGGACTCCACTGGTCGGGCAAGCTGTAATCCCCAGCGGTTGCAGAGAGTACGTCTCTGGTCGGGTTAAGCTGTATTTCCCCAGCAGAAATCCACACTCGGGTTTGAGTGTGGGGTGGAAGTAGGTCTGGAGGACCGAACCACCTAAAAATTCGTGTCTCCAGTGCGATTGTGTGTTTGTTCGTTTTGATTTCCTGGTAGATCGTTTAATTCCGCATTTGGATCCATTCACCCCCCCTTTGGATCCACTTTCTGCTAGTAGATCGTATCCATCCGCTCTCCAACAATGTTGAGCTTCTTAGATGCCTACTCGGGGTATCACCAGATCAGCATGCACAAACCCGACCAGGATAAAACAGCGTTTGTCACTGACCACGGCTTGTACTGCTATACACACATGCCGTTGGGATTAAAGAAAGTGGGGGTGACCTATCAACGTCTCGTCAATCACATGTTCGAAGCACAAATCAGATGCAATATGGAGGTCTACATCGACGACATGCTCGTCAAGAGCCTCCGAGCGTCCGAGCACCTAGAGGACTTGGCAGAGACATTCGTGACACTCCAAAAGTACAATATGAAGCTCAACCCCAGCAAGTGCGCGTTCGGTGTGAAATCAGGCAAGTTTCTCAGTTTCCTTGTTACCCATAAAGGAATAGAGGCGAACTCTGATCAAATTTGAGCGGTACCAGAGATGAAGCTACCAACACGAGTCCGGGACGTACAGTGCCTCATTGGCCGCATCGCCACCTTGACCCTGTTCCTGTCCCGAGCAGCTGAGAGATGTCTTCCCTTCTTCTGGCTCATCAAGCAAGCCAATAAAGTACTAGAGAAGAGAGGGCAGATCGAATGGAATGAGGAATGCAAGCAGGTGTTCAAGGAATTAAAGCACTACTTGGCGACTCCTCCCATAATTTCCAAGCCGCAAAGGGGAGAACAACTGCTTCTCTACCTATCAGTGACACCGAGCACGATGAGCATCGTGCTCTCCCAGGAGGAAGCTAGTGTTATGAAGCCCGTCTACTATGTAAGTCAGGCACTACAGTGGCTGAAATTTAGGTATTTGCGAGCTGAGAAGTTCACCTTAGCCCTAATCACGACCGCTCGCAAGCTGCGACCGTACTTCCTGACTCACCCAATCGTCATCCTCACTGATCAAACTCTACGCCAGATCCTCCAGAATCCTAATGCATCAGGGAGGTTGGTCAAGTGGGCAATCGAGCTGGGTGAGTTTGATATCAAGTTCCACCCAAGGACCACGATCAAGGCTTAGGCCCTCGCTGACTTGCCGATACACGCTTCTCGCGCGCCACCGCTGTGAAATACGGCACCAAGCCCTGCTTGCGTGTGTCGTGAATCTGCTCCAGCCGAACCACTGAGGTCTTCACGCCGCGCCGTCAACTCTTTCACCACCGCTTCCGAGGCCGCGCGTGGGTGCTCCCGGGGCAACAGCGTGTCCGATGGCATCCGCTGGTGCTCGAATCCGGCGTTGCCCATGTCATCTCGCCGCGATGGTCTCCCGACGGGAAGACGATCGAAGCCCTCCCGGCGGGGACGGCGGGAGTCATCGTCGCCGACGTGCCTCTTCGCACGGGGCTGACCGCTGCGGTCGTGATCGGCCCCGGCTCGATCGTCAACGGCAAGACGTACACCGTCGTCCGGGATATGCCCGTACAGATCCTTCCCTCGTGGCTGGCTGATGTCCTCGACCCGCCTCGGCGGGAGGTCAAGCCGGTCGGCCCGCTGCCCACCGTCACTAACCGGTACGTCATGAAGGCGCTGGAAGGCGAGGTTCAGCGGGTGCTCGACGCCGTCAGCGGCACCCGCAACGACACCCTCAACCGCGCGGCGTTCGCGCTCGGCCAGTTCGTCGGCGCATACCTCCTCACTCAGGCGACCGCCGAGGCCGCTCTCCGCGCCGCAGCCGAAGCCATCGGCCTGGTCAGCGACGACGGATTCCGGCAGGTGGAAGCGACTATCGCGAGCGGTCTCGGAGCTGGGATCAAGCAGCCCCGCCACATCAAGGGGGCTCGATGAGCGAGGTCACCGCCAAGCAGATTGCGGACGAGGCGTGCGTCGAGGGCGGGCAGCCGACCTCCGACGACGAGCACATCCCGTCGCCGGGGAACCCCATGGCCGTCGCCCGCCACGTCACCAGGGCCGACATGGTCTATCAGGGTCGGTACACGCTGCGCAGCTACGGCGGTGCGTGGATGCGGTGGGACGGGCCGCACTGGTCCGAGGTCACTACCGACGCCATCCGCGCCCGGCTCTACCCGGCGCTTGAGCACGCCACCTACCTGCACCCGGCGAAGGACGAGAAGAAGCCGAACGAGGTCCGGGCGTGGGCTCCGAACAAGAAGAAGATCAGCGACCTGATGGAGGCCATTGCCGCCGTCGTCTACCTGTCCGAGGACACCGAGGCCCCTGCTTTTCTCCTTGGACCGGGCCACGGCCCGACTGGACCGGGCACGGACCGGGCGGAAAACGAGACGTTTCCGCAGGTGGACCGGGTTGGACCGGGTGGACCGGGCAATTCTGAGAACTACATAACGGGGACGTTCGTAAAAGGCGAGATGCCCCGTGAGCAGTACGGCGAACAATGTCAGATTCGCCCGGTCCACGCGGTCCAGGAGCAACCAAACGGCCTCTCACCTGCGACGACTCTGGACCGCGTGCCCGGTCCAGATGCCCGGTCCATCATCGCCTGCGCGAACGGTCTGCTCGATGTCCGCACGCGCCGTCTGGGGTCGCTGACTCCCTCGTTCTTCAACCGGGTCAGCGTCCCGTTCCCCTACAGCGAAGACGCTCCCGAGCCGAAGAGGTGGCTCGACTTCCTCGCGGACGTGTGGGGCGACGACGCCGAGGCCATCGAGACCTTGCAGGAGTGGGCGGGCTACATCCTGTCCGGCCGGACCGACCAGCAGAAGATTCTCTACATCGTCGGCCCGCCCAGGTCCGGTAAGGGCTTGTGTTGAGCGCTATCGCTATTGGATTTCGCACGCTTTTCAACACCAACTAAGCGGCACTAAACCCGGAACTCTACGTTCGGTTCCCCTTGACCGCAAAAATTTTCCCTGTAAAATCAGCGGTTAACCACGGTTTCCGCCGTTGACGGGCCCCCCGTATTCCTCTACACCCGCACCCAAGTCGAGCCAATCGACATGGGAGAGCGGAGATGGCACGTAGAGGAGTTTCGCACTACAATAATCTGCAACGGGGACCAGGACCGGCGCAGATTGTGGACACCCCATCAATCAAGAAAGAGTTCGCCCGTCGGCTTCAGGCGGAAATGATCCGCAAGGGCGACAAGGTCGCCTCCGGCGCCGTCATCCTCAAAGACATGGGCCGACCCACCACCGGCCACTCCACCGGGCCGCACTACCACGAGACCCTGACCGACCACGGGCGCCTGGTCGACCTGTTCGACTACCTCGGCAAGACGTGGGGTGGAGCCGCCGCTCCCGCCGTCCAGGAAGGCGGATGGGATGGCGTCTCCACCCTCTACAAGGGCAACTACGCCGACGACGGCCTCGTCTACACCATCCACGTCGGAGAGACCATCTGGGGCGTCGCCACCGCCAAGGGTGTCTCCCTCGACCAAGTCCGCGCCTGGACCGCCGCCCTTGCCGGATCGAAGTACGCCGGAGCCCAGCTTGCCAAGTCGGGCCCCGGTGCCTCCTGGTGGGATGGCGGCAACACCTACTACGCCGGCTGCACCTTCGCCGTCGCCGACGTCGTCGCCGTGCTCACCGCCGAAGACGCCAAGGTCGCCGCCGCCGCCGAAGCCACCGCCGCCGCCGCTGCCGAAGCCGCACGCCAAGCAGCCGCCGCCGCCGAGCTCGCCGACGCCGAAAGCGGTGAGGTTATCGCCGCCGAAGCCGTCGCCATGCACGCCGACACCCTCGCCGAGCTCGCCCAGATCGCCCGCCAAAACACCGCCGACGAACTCGCCGAAGCGGTCGAGCGTGCCCGCTCCACCCTCCCCGCCATCGAGGAGACGACCGCCCAGGCACTCGCCACCGCCGACGGCTCGGGCGCCCTCTCCGGGCTTCTGGCCGACAACCCCAAACTCCGCAAGCGGGTCTACTACGGCTACGCCGCCGGCGCTCTCGTCGTCAGCTTCGGGCCCGACATCGTCACCGCCAACATCCTCGCGGACGCGGCAGTCCCCACGTTCGTCGCCTGGATCACCCTGGCGTCGTCCATCCTCCTCAAGATCGGCACCGCCTTCGGGTTCATCGCCGCCTCCAACACCGGAGGCACCAAGTGAGCTCCGAGCTCGGGACCGGCCTGTTCCTCGCCGTCGCCGTCGCCATCATCGGACTCCTGGTATGGTCGGTCCAGCGGATCGTCGGGCGCATCGACGCCATCGGCAAGACGCTCGAATCGCTCGCCACGCGCGTCACCGTCATCGAGACCAAGCAGGACGCCACCGTCGAGCTCGCCCTCCGTGGCGACCGCATCGGACGAGCCACCGCCGGCAAAGTCGGCGTCAAGCTCACCCCCGACCTCGAGCAGACCATCCAGCCCACTCACTAGCCTCCTCCCTCCTCCCTCCGTTTCCCTCCTGCCTCCTACCACACATCCAGCCTAGAACGCAAGCGACACGCCGGTTCGAGCCATATGCTCCCGGCGGCATGCGATGGGGGCAGTTCCTAGCAGAGGTTGATTATTAAATGGGAAGAAGGGTTAAGGCTCTTCGGACGGACCATGGACTTGAATATCTATCGGATCAGTTCCAATCTTGTATGAAGAAAAGGGTATATGCTGACAATTTACTATTCCATACACACCATAACAAAATGGTGTTACTAAAAGAAAGAATATAACATTGTTGGATATGGCTAGATTGACGATAGCGCATGCTAACCTCCCAATATCCTTATGAGAAGATACTCTCTTGACTGCGACATACATCTTTAACTGTGTGCCTTCACAGTCTATTCTTTCTGCCCCACACAAGCTATGGCACAACCACGAGCCCAACCTAGACAATCTACGTCATTGGGGTTTGGCGGGATATGTCCATGACACGTTTAACAAGTTTGGAAAACTTGACTCTAAGGCTCGAAAGTTTAGCTTTATAAGATATCATGGGAGCTCGACAGGTAACGTAATGTATGGATAACCTCTTGATGGAGGAATGATGGAAAAAGAGGTCTGAGACGTCATTTTTCTTGAGAAGAAATTTCCTAGCCTTGACGACGATGGTAGAAGTCTTGATCTCCATGACTTGGATGAGTAGACTGACACCCTACTATCTTCCAGCGAATGGATGAAATTTGTTCTTGATTGTGCATCGACCAAAAATAGTACGGATAATTACCTTAATGGGAACGTGCCTAGTGGGAGCGCACCTATGGAACAAGATAGTTAAAACTTTGTACGTCACAGTAAGTACGAACAAATGCCCCGTCGATATTTTCAAATTGAAAATAAGACACTTGTTTGTGAATGATGTGGACAATGAAGAGCCTAGGTGTGTCTGAGAGGTGCTTACATCGTCGTCTAGGAAAGAATGGGAAGCTATCATGCAAGATGAATTAGGCTCGATTGTGCATAATGAAATCTAGGAGTTAGTGGATCTCCTGCCTAAACGCAAAGCAATTGGAAACACATGGGTTTTCAAAATCATGCGCAAGGCTGATGGGTCAATAGACAAATTCAAAGCACAGTTAGTGGCGAAGGGTTATACCCAAAGGGAGAGTATAAACTATGAAGAGACGTTCTCCCCGATGTTGAGATTCTCTTCCATTCACCTGATTCTAGCTATCATCATATATCTAGATTTCAAATTGATCCAAATGGATGTTAGGATTGTATTTCTTAATGAAGAACTAGATGAATAAATTTACATGGCTTACCTGGAGGGCTTCGAGGCTAAGGGCTAAGGGCACAAAGTGTGCCACCTAAAGCATTCCACATGCGGCCTAAAGTAATCATCTAGATAGTAGTATTTGAGATTTCATAATTCAATTATCTCCTTTGGCTTTGAAATGATCAAAGAGGACCACTGTGTGAATGTTAATCAAGTGGGAGACAAGTTTTTCATTCTGTCATTATAAGTTGATAACATTCTAATAGTTGGCAATAATATGGAGTTGATCAATGCCACTAAGGAGTGACTGTCTTCCATCTTTAAGATGAAAGACGTGGGTGAAGCGAACTATGTGCTCAGAGTAAAGATTATGTGAAATCGCTCGGAATGGTCACTGAGTCTGTCTCAGGAGACTTACATCAACAAAATTTTGGAGCGATTCAAGATGCATAAGGCTAAGTCCATTGACACTCCACTTGATAGAGGATATGCTTTGACTATTAGTCAATGCCGGAACAACGTACGGCCAGCGACGGCGAAGAAACGACCCTCGGCGTTGTACGTTCCCCGGACTGGGCCTGCCACCTCCATCTCACCATCATTAACCCCAATCAGCACTGCGGGTCGCAGCCCTGGGGCCGTTTTCAAGATCGTAGCGGTGCGCGAGCCTGACTGCTCTGCCGAGGTCGGCAGGTAGTTGACCGTATCCTGCGCCGAGAACGCCTTGTCGTCGTCGTCGTAGGTGCCGTCCACAATGTCGAGTGGGCGCATCTTCATGGGTTAGCCCACATAGAAGGTGCTGCCGTTGATCGTCCGATTACTCCACCCATCCGGTGCCGGCACATCAATAATCGGCTGGATCGGGGTCGCTACCATCTGGTCGCGCAGCAGGTCATTCATGAAGGTAGACGCCGCAGCGGATACCGCCGGCAGCACGTCCGCGCCGTACTGAGGGGCCAGCATGATGGCAAGCGAGTACATGACGCCTAGCTCGCACTCTGCGGGCATCGGCAGCTCATCCTCCGGATTGCTGACGTTCTGCCAGCCCATCGAGGTTCCAGAGGCTTCCAGGCGCGTCATGAAGCGGTTGAGGAACCGGATTCCGGTCTGCATGTCACCCGCCGACACCTGCTGGGCCGGGTTGATTACCTGGATGGTGGCAAGGGTGTCTTTGATGAAATCAGCCGCCGTGGTCATCCTTCTGCCCTCGATAGGTAAAACGGCCTACATGCCCAAGATCGCAGGGGAACATCCACACCCGGCCACCTTGCTTTCGGTATTCGTTGCAGAACCAGTAGTCCTCCCCCCAGTACACCCCGTCATCCGGGTTGATCGCTGCGTTGAAGAACATCTGCATGTCCCCGTACTTGGGAACTTTAAGCATTTCAAACACTTCGCGCCGGATCTTCATAAAGCCCGTTGCGATGTACTCCACTTCCCACACGCCTTCCCGATGGCGATACGGCTCAATCGGCTTGACGTTGTGCTGTCCGCTGCCGTCCTTACGCACATACGCCCCGGCCACTACCGGCTCGGGGCGTTCCAATAGCCTGACCATATCCTCTGGCTTGAACTGCATGTCGGCGTCCAGGAACAGAAGCTGCTCCTTGTCCGTCGCCATGAAACGCTGCACCAGTTCATTGCGTGCCTTGGAGATGATCGAGCAGTTGGAGAGGATCTCGAAATCAACCGAGATCCCCACCTCCCTGCATATCAGCACCCCCGCCAAGACGGAGCTAAGAAACTCCGGCTCAATCCCGCCATAGGTGGGGATGCCGATATAGACCGAAGTCACGAGCTGGTCAGAATGCCAAGGGCGATCAGTCCAGTACGCAGGCTGTTGGCAAGCGCCAAGGTGGTTGCGCTGTCAGTAGCCGCAGCCGCCACGCTCACCGTGCTGCCCGAGCTGTTGACGAACTGGTACGGCGGGGTCAGCACCGTACCGGCGCCAATCGGGCCAGTGAAGAACGAAGTGTTGGAACGGTCCGAAACGTTCGGATTGGTCTGGGTTGCCATTTGCTACTCCTTAGTTCGCCGGGGTCAGGTCGGCCGGGTCGTTGGCGATGATCGAGGCCCATTCCGGACGCAGCGCACCGAAGCCCCACATGATGTCGAAGCGGGTCAGGTTCATGTCGTTGATGGCGTCCGAAGCCTCCACCACGCGCATGGACACACCGTCGAACTGGCGGCGGCTCTCAAATTTTTATTCTGTTTTCTTAATTGATCATGAGCCTCTAGCAATTCATTATATGCAGCAATCCAATCATCCAGGGTGTAGTTGTCAAAGATATTTACCTGATCATCGTCCTGTTCTTCTTCCTGATTGCTGCTATGTTCACTCCTTTGAGCCATCATGCATCGATCTATATCTCTACATCTGGCAGTCTTCAGCTTGTCCAAAATCTCTTTGGCAGACCTGCAAGATGAAACGCATTCGATTAGAGCTCTGTCAAGAGATGCCTTGATCAAGTCTAATGCTCTATCATTAGCAGAGTTTTTCAATCTATCCTTCTCAGTCCATTTAGATTTATCTCTCGATAATTTGTGTGGACCATGCGTTATTACCTTCCAAAGGTCAGGATCAGTGGACCTTACATACCGATGCAAGCTCTCTAACCAAACAACGAACTCTTCACCTTTGAACATCCGTGGATGAGCCATCGAGGAACGACGTGATCAATTGAAAGTGTAAGAGCAAGAGATGAGAGATGCACTGGAAATGACAGAAGTATAGCAAGACACTAAATCAGTGAGACTGAAGCACCGAAAGCAACAAGACCAGACCCACTCTGAAATGCACCAAAATCACTCGATCAAAATCGAACAGACAGCAATGAAAGTAGCACCTTAGACAGTAGGATCCTCTGAAGATCGTTGGATCTTGAATGCATAGAGACCTGCTCTAATACCAACTGATGGGATAGGTGCGATGGATTCAGAGGGGGGGTGAATGAATCCCCTTATAATAGAATTATCATACGTCAATTTTTCCTTCATGCTCTTTCTGTCTCCTCCCGATTTCCTCTCCCTCCCTCACCCGTGCGGAACCTCCCCCTCACTGTGTGGTGTTTCTACGTGCGGCTGGTAGCGTCCGACGATGGCCGGTGGCGGGGGGGACTCTCTGCCTCTCCCCTCTCCCTCTCCTCCAGCCCTCCCGTCGGTGTCTCTCCCCATCGGTGGCCTTGCTACGAAGGCGTGCACCCTTGGTCGCTCCAGTCATCCTGCGAAGAGCTTGGTCGGGGATGGCCTTGTACACCCCTCCGCAGGCACCGTCGGCCATGCTGCTGGTCCTCCTAGCGCCACAGCACCAGTCGCCTGTAGCTCTGACATTCCTGCCCACACCATGGCTCTCTCTCCATCGCCTGCCGGTGTAACTAGCGCTTCCTCGATAGCCCCTCCACCTCTCCCTACCTGCCACATTTTTCCCTCCCAATACACGCAACCATCGGACGCATCATCCCACCCGTCGATCGCCAACTCTCTCCCCTCGTAAGCCCTATCATTTAGCCATGCACCACTTTAGTCAACCCCTTCCCTAGAGTTGACCGACCCATCTCCTGATGGGACGGACCCGTGATCCGGCACCCTGTTTCCTGCTGAGCCCCATTGTGGGCTGTCCTCCCCTGCTCCGGCATCCGGCCTCGTCGGCCCCCTTGCTCCTTTGACATACCCCACTGTAGCTTTGGACTCACCGACCGGGGGACACCCCGCACAGGTCGTGACCGCCGCTGAGGTGCCCTCCTCTGGCCCTCTATCGAAAGGTCACCCTCCTACCGGTGGCCCCTCTTCGCAGGACCCATCCATGCCTTCACCAAGTGCGCCGATGCTGCTGACTGGCCTCCAACATTGGCACCTCCTAGACGTGGGCAGCCTCGTGCAGACGGTGGGCCTGCTTGGCCAGCAAAGGGCGCCGCTGCAGCTGCTGGGTTGGGAGGATACCTCCCTGTTCCTCCCCCCTCTATTGTAGCCCCCTCCTTCTCCCAAGTGGTTCTAATCTCCTTCACACCGCCAACTTTACCACTAACCATCCATGCCCCTGCCACCACCGACTCCGGTGAACCAGCTGTGTTCTTCTCGCTGGAAGAGGTCCAACTTACCTGTAGCCCCCTTGCCTTTGCCATCATAGCGTGAACTCCCAAGGGCCGGCCTACCTTCACCGACATCTGGGCTCACCTCGCACAGCAATTCCAGTTCAAGCAGGACTTCCTGCTCAGCGCCATGGACCTTCGGCATCTCCTCCTCCGCTTCCCCAATCGAGAAGATTTCCTCAAAGTCCTCCTTAAAGAGTCACTCCTCATCCACAGCCGCCCCTTCAGGTTCTTCCATTGGTCGCTAGACTTCTCATCGGAGATCGACTCATCGCTTGTCCCTGTATGGATTGAGCTCCCAGGCCTCCCGGTCAACTTCTACCATGAAGCATCCATCCTCTCCATCGCCGGCAGCATTGGGCTGACCTTGAAGATTGATCGCAACACGCTCTGCCTAACCCGGGCCCATGCTGCATGGGTCTGCGTCCAACTGGACGTTTCCAGGAAGCTCCCCTACTGTGTGTAGGTTGGCATTGGAGTGGGTGGTTTCTGGCAGCCTGTGATCATCCCGGACCCCCCTCTCTGGTGTTCCTCCTGCCACCGCCTAGGCCACCTGGTTGGTGATTACAAGAAGAAGAGACTCCCTCCGCCAGCCAAGGGGGCTGATGCCTCTGCTACCGGAGGCAAGGCATGCCCCCAAGCTTCATTTGTTGCTCCTGGACCTGTCTGGCTCCCCTTGCCTGGCACCGGCATCCTGCCTGTTCTGGCTTTTCGCTGCCATCCGGGGGCATTGCTGGCCCTTCTACCTGCCATCCTCTGCCAGTCGATCCCTCCCCTCCACTTGCATGAGAGGGTTATTGCGATGCTCCCCCTGTACCTGCTCCTGCCATGGATGATCCCGCCCTGGCAGTAGCCCCCGGAGTGGCCGAGGCGAGCCCCCATGCTATGGGCACCAAGGGGATTGGCCCCCCACCTACGCCTTCCTCCAACCCCGATGTCTGCCTCCGTGCTGCTGCCCAACCGTCCCCCTCACCGCTTGGCGGAGTGTGTGTTCCAACTCCTCTGCCTACCCAAACGATGTCCTCGGCGGTGTGCTCTTCTAGCATTGCCTTTGTTGAGGAACTCCTACTCGCGGCCCCCCTCCCTACTGCGAAGGGATCTACTGCCCCTTGTCCCCACCGCCCTTTCGTCGCACTTGCTTCCGGTGCCCAGGAGCCTCCTGCTGGCGGGCCGCCTGCCGAGGATGGCCCCCTCCTCTCCCAGGCCACTACGGAGGATGACCCGCCCCCACCATCCCTGGAGGGCCCTGTCGCTGTTGTGCCTGGTGGGGTCGTGCCACCCTTGCTGCGGGAAGACCCTCTTGTCGCTAATGACGTGCCCTCGGGGTTGGTTCGTGCCCCCCCTGCCCCATCTCTCTCGGAGCTGCCTCTTGGTTCGGCCAAAGGCAAGTCTACCTCCTTCCCCATCATGCAAGTCCTCATGGTGCCGAGTCTGGAACCGGCATGCCTTGCCTCACCTAGACCGATTGTCTCTAAGTAGACTTCCCGTCGCTCCTGTGCTCACCCGACTGCCCCGCTAGTGCCGGCCCCTGTGCACTCTGTGGCCCCACCTCCGCTCATCCAGCCGAGCTCCTCCGCTGAGGGGGACGGTCCAGCTGCCAACCTGCCTCCACAGCTTGCTGCATCCATTGTTTGGGGCCTTTCAGCACCTGATGCCATGCAACCGTGGACCTCCTGCTCTGCTCCTGCTCCCTCGCCTGGTCTCAACGTGGGGGTGCTAGCTTGGTCACCTTCTGCCCCGAGCTCCTCTGCATCCCCTTCGCCGGCTGCAACCCCTACCTTGCCAAATGTCCAGCCCCAATCGTCTGCAACTCCCCAGCTATCCTTTGCTCAAGCTGTAAAGTGAGCGATGAGATGGGCAGTCCATGACCCTCCTGACGATGATGGCCCTCCTCCACCAACTAGTTGGCAGCCCGTGCCATTGCCTTTGTCCGCTTCTCTGACTCTTGGAGATCGCAGCTAGCTCCCCATGCTTATCGAGCTTCTCATCATCCCGGTAATTGATCGGCCTCCCGCTGGTCCGTTCGACATCGCTGCTCACGTCAACTTTGTCGGTCGTGGACGTCCACCGAGCCAACCCGAGTCGGCAGGCCCTTGTCGGTCTCAACGTTGCAACCATTCTACATCACCGAGTCACGACTACGTACCACCTTGAGTTGCTACTGCCTCTTGCTTTCGCTTTCTTTTGGGCTTTTTTTCTACATGTGTAGTCTGGTAGTTTGGGCCTTGTTTTGCCTATGTTCTGTTGTTTTTTAAAAAAATATCATACGACGTTCTCAAACGATTCATCTCTAAGTAGACCTAATAATTATTAATCAGATAATTTGATAATTATTTGAATAAAATATCTAATAGATAATTTAATTATTAATCAGATATAAATTCAAATAACACACTGTCCGCTCAGTGCCCTATCCATTTACAGGTCTAAGGGGGGCAGGGATTGACCGACTTCTCCGCAATCCCACAACGCGTGTGCCGGAAAGCAACGCTTCGCCGTAGCGGTTCTGAAAGGGAGTAGGGGTCGTCTGGTTCTTGCAGCTGTGTTGGGATTATTAGAATCCACTTGTATAAAAGTCATTACTTTCTGAAATGTATCATTTGACTTAGTTATACAGCTACAGCTTTGGCTACAGTAAGTTACCATAAGCTCTGTTTGATTAATGTGAACAGCGGAGATGACAATCACAAGAGATGCCCTTTGACTCAACTCTGACCTCAGTTATACAGTCTCTACGAAGCTCAGCTCCCAGGCTAGAGACTTCAGCACCCAAAGTTATCAAAGATTCTTTTGAGATCATCATAACTAAGAATGAAGCTAGATGATGTTTTGTCTTTTAAAAGGGAAAATAATCATATACTCCTGAAATCTTTATAAACAACCTTCAATATCCTTACCTTTATCTATTTTACTTGTATACCCTAAAATATTTAAGAATATACATATATAGCAAAAATAATACCTGTATACCTCTGAAATCTAACCTTTATGGGTATAGGAACTCCAGTTAATAGGTTTTAGGGGTATACAGATAAGTGAGATAAAAGTAGGAATACAATGGTTATTTATAAATATTGTAGGGGTGTGTTGGGTAATGAACCCCTTTTGGAAAAGCATACAGCAGACACAAAAATTAGGGTTTCGTGACTAATAAATCACAACATTTATTACTCAGCAGCTGTTTTATGTAGATCCATTTTGTAAACAATGTATCCTCGCATATCACATTCATGTTTGCTGCTCAAGTCTACGAATCTAGATTCTCTAAAAATCTTCTAACTAAATCAGACCAGAAAGTGATATAATATCTTTTTATTGGAACAAGAATTTTTGGAACACGGGCAACAAGTTACAGGATGCAACGAGAGGCCCCTTGAGTCGTATGAACATCAAGGAAATGCTGAAATATAGACGACAACAACAAACGGGAAAAAAAAATGCTTCCATAGTCCAGTTAATTGTTCCGGCATGCCTGTCAAACAGCCATATCTGTATATCCTTGCTTTTACAGGCTGTATTAGCATCTGCCCTTCTTCATCCTCCTATGCTCAACGTTAGCTGCCATTTATGAACCTATGTTTGTCAAAAAGAGTTTCAGAGTGTCAGGGCAACGGATTATAGGAAGCTACTATATTAAATCAGGATCCATTTCATACGAGCAAAAGGAATGCAATAGAAGGCTGACGCACAAATAGGAAAATAAAAATTCATGGGGCTACACAGCAGAGCTAAAGGTTCCACAATTTGGGACATATGACTATTCAAAGCACATTTTCAGTGTCAAAAGATGCCTTTCAATCAGGTGTTTTATGTCTGTTAGACATAGGCGCATTTATCTTCTTCCATCATAATGCCGTATAATGCATGGAATGATTCTGCTTTACTATAGCATTCTATAACTCTCTGTACTTAATTGGCCTTTGCCTTGCTAGGAACAATATTAAGATTAAAATCATTTGATGAAAATGGTCTCTCATAGTTTTAGAAAGGATGAGGACACAGTTTTATAGGACTGTTTTAAAGCTATTCCATAGACAATAATTTTACCTTCAAGATTTTAAGCTCAAATTCCACAAGCCTTATATGCCCTAGACCATTAAATTATTAATGGGTCAGTCTGTGAAGACCATAAGTCCTATAAAAGAAAGTTAACTTTTACTCCCCCTAAATGTTAGATTATGTCAGATTCAAGCAGTTTTTGACTCCCCCTTTTTCTTTTAAAGAAGTCAAGAAATTATTGAATTAAATTAAGTATCATGAGCTGCATAGAAATAGCATATTCACACAAAATCAGGCTGAACAGGGAGTTAATATGAGATAAGATCCAAAAAGGAATGTGCATGGAGTGACTACTAGCGACAGTAGCATGAATCTGATCAGGAAAATTACCAAGAGCTGATTGCATTGATGCACTCCAGTCTGTCCGTCGACCCTCTGTTCAACCAGAAACCTGTCACTGATGAAAAATTGCTCAGTGTGTTGACGCGGACTCTTCCTGCGTTGACGCAATTTTTTTACCTAGTAACACTGTCTCAGACTTTGCTAACTAGTCATTCTTTGCTGTCCATTTCACTTGACCTTTCAAAACTTTCAGCAGCAAACATAGCTTTGTGAGAATGTGCCACACACATACCTTTCATCAAACACAACCATTCCCTCAAACCATGTAACTTTTGCTTGATAAAATATGCTATCAATTCATTATGCCTATGCAATATGAGCAAGAAAGTTGACATGCAAAATTGACTCTAAATGCGAAGTGACTAATGGTACTTGGCATAGGTTTATCCTCACGCATGGGGAGAGTGTCCGGACAGGCTTAACCTGCCTTTCCATAGCATGCCATTTGATATACCATATAGTCATGAAATGATATGCAATGCTACAAACATATGATCAATGAACAAGCTCCCCCTTAGCAAAGGCAACCAACAAAAATCATGTGTTTCACTCTAGGCATAACCAAGCATGATTTCGAACAAAGATATCATAGCAAATGAGAACAGCATCAAAAATAATTTAAACAACAATTCAAACAGAATCATGAGGTCTACACAGACCAAACTCTCTTCTCAAGGTAGTAAGCCTGTCATTGCTGAGAGGCTTGGTGAATATATCTACAATTTGATTTTCTGTGTCAACAAATATCAATTCAAGATTCTTTTTACTGACCTCATCACACAAGAAGTGATGCCTGATTTCAATATGTTTGGTCCTAGAGTGTTGGATTGGATTTTTTTGCCAAGTTTATAACACTAGTGTTATCACACAAGATGGGGACACACCCGAGATCCACAAGGTAATCTCAGAGTTGGTGTTTTATCCAAAGCTCTTGGGTACCGCAACTCTCTACAGAGACATATTCTGCATCTACAGTAGAGAGGGCAACCGAGTGTTGTTTCTTGGATGCCCAAGACACTAAAGACCCTCCCAGGAATTGGCAATACCCACTAGTACTTTTCCTATCTAATTTTTAACCAACATAGTCAGCATTTGAATAAGAAACAGGAGTAAAGACACAAGATGCTGGATACCAAATTCCTAAATCTTTAGTTCTAGCAAGGTATCTAAAAATACGCTTGATAGCACTCAAGTGGGATTCTCTAGGATCGGCGGGAAAAAATCTACCCGGGGTCATTTGCCCATCTAAAGGGCCAATTGACCCCAGATAATTCAAAAAATCCCCTAACCAAGTCCAAGTGACCCCCCATCCTCTATAAATACCCCTCATGGGTCCGGAGGACAAGGAGAGAAGACAAACACAGACAAAGAGACAGACGAATAGCACGCCAAGGAGCTCTTATGCTTGTTTGTTTGTAAAGGCCCACTTGAGGGTATGAATTATAAATATCCCGGGTCTTAACTTTATGTCTCTGGAGGCCTTGTTATGTAAATTTCTTACCATGCCTCTTTATCTTTCAGATAGATCTACAAGTGACTCTCAGTTTTAGGCCTTCAATGACTCAAAGAAATCTCCTTCTGTATCAATTTTGAAACTAATAGAAGATTTGAAGCATGATACATGTTCGCTGCTTCCCCGAGCGCAATCATGATTGTGAAAAATAAACAATTGTCGTCAACATGAACAGTGAAAAAATATAGGGATTTATCTCTAACAGCATCCTCTCTCCCTTGTGCAATTTTTATTGTCATTATGCCCATGGAAACATCATCAACAAATCATCCTTCATTTTCTCCCTGCCACCTGGGTGGCACATAAGGGATGTATCATGTGTTGTGCATTAATCAATGTTTAGTAAGAGAAAATGTCTGTGTGATGTCTCCAAACTTGATCCACAAAATTGAAAATGGTAGTAAGAAGGACAAAGCTTTCAAGTTAGTTTCATGTTTCAATGTCAGCATGCAGGAAGCTAAATCCAATGAATTCTGTAACAATCCAAGGAATTCTGTAAATATGTTATATTTAAAACCGGTCAAAAATATTATTCTCCACATCTTTTTTCTTCTTTATCTCTAGGTATCAGTTACATCAGCCAAAAGTTGGTGAACCTACCTTGTCATCCACATCAGTGAAGTTACGGACATAAGACACCTCATACCCCATATGCCTCAGATATCTGTGGATCAACAAGAGTCATTTGACAAGTTAGTGTTCCCACATGAAAAAATCAAACGAATGATAACACATTATATTTCACATTTAAATTTCACAACAGAATCAGTTTATTTTAACATTGAGCACCTTTCATTTGGAATATCCTTCTATTAATTACAGAGAAATGAGGTCAAAATAAAGACAAGTAGAATTTCAAATAATATTCCTAGCTGTGATAGATGAATAAGGGACTGATTCTGTAGTTCAGACTTAAGAGAAGGCCTATGATCAAGTATCGAGAGAGCTGATTTGGTGGACTTCAGAGAAGAATGGAATCTCTAACAAATATATTCATGTGGTTAAGCATATATATGAGACGGCTTTTAGTAGCATGAGAACTATTGATAGAGAGATGTCTAAGTTTCCAATTAATTATAGTCAGCATTAAATCCTTACCACTTTTCGTTACTTATAGACAAAATGACAAAATATTTACAAGATGGTACCCTTAGTGTATGCTATCTACAGAGACATCATTTTAATTGATAAGAATGGAGAGTTTCCCTTTTTTTCTTTTTCTTTTTTTTTGGAAGGTAAGAATAAAGAGAGTTTAAATGATAAGTTAATGTGGTGGGGGGGTGTCCTGAAATCTAAAGGTCTTAAGATTAGTTGAACTAAGTCAAAACATACACACACACACACACACACACATACATAAATTTTACTAAACAATAAACATAAATGTATAAAACATAACTATAGCAGGTGCACTTCATACATATACCCTGAATTCCTTAGAAAGGAAGGAGGAGAGGAAAGTTATGTATCATCCACTTTAAAAACTACATGTATATATGGACCATGGGGAAGGGGGTATAGTTAGCTAAAAGACTCAAAATGGTCAATTTCTCCCAGCTTGGCTTTATAATGCCTCATTAATTGTGGTGTTTATTGGCAGGGTTGTCCAAATGGATAAAGGTTTTTTCTATTCAACAAGTATGTGGGATCACATGTACCCCAGACACAGGACCACTTTATACATATATCCAACACCTTTGCATACCCACACAGATGGAAATAGTTGGGTAGATACAAACAAGTTCCATTTACTGCCAAACATAACATTGCTAACAAAATTCACCATCAGCCAAGTGGCAGGATAAAGGATGAGGCCGGTGATCAATAATCATAGGAAGCATCATCTTCGAAATGATCAATCCACTCAAACAATACATGAAGGTGAAGCTGCAATTAGGATAGAAAAATTGTCCAATTTTTTCTAGGGAAGTTTTTCGCAACTCTGGTGACTATCATCTGGGCAAGAATCAGAGTAGTACGAGTTGCTACCTCATTATCATTCCTACTTATATGGGTAAGCAACATGAATCCTTTGCTGCCATTTTGTTCTATAAAGTGCTCCATGAGTTGATTTCCATGCCAAAAATTACTTTAGCAAGAGCACTGAGATAGCCAATAACTGGACAAGAAGCACGAGGCATTGGACTTTGGGTGGCATGTGAGATCACTGGCTTCCCAAGAGATTCAGCATGAACATGCCATTCCTCAATGCAAAAGATGACATAGAATCACAATTGGCTTACAAATATAGAACAAGGACATCACTCCAACCAAGGAGTATAAAGGATCATAGAGGCAATGACCTAGATGCTTATATGCTCCCATATGGGTATCGTTTGCACCAATCTATACTAATTCCTAGAAATTTTTGCACATGTACCAGAGTTTATATGTGCGTCAATATCAATATTGTATAAGTACCACAACCGAAAATCAAATATTATATGAGTACATTATGCTGCATCTTATAAACAAAATATCATGGCAAATTTAAATTTTGACGGAAAATCTTCGAGATAAAATAAATTCTTGAAATTAGAAGCACAAGTCTTCCATTTTATTTTTTCCTACTTCCTAATCTGGCATTTTATTCTTTTAGATGCTCTTTGAAATCCGATTGGGGTGGCATATTCGAGGGGGCGGGGGCGAATACGCCACCCGCCCCTGGTTAGCGCCCCTCCTTTGTGAGAAGGGCACAAGTGGGTCCCACATTCTCTCTCATTGGTTACTTATTCACCCTCTATCCTATTCCATCTTCAAAGAGGCCCTTAAGGTTTCACAAGTGATTATAACCAGACTAAAGAACATTCTTTCACATGTAGACAGCTGTTACACCTTGACGTTCAGTTTATAAGAAAAGCAAGTTCAGTGAAAAAGGAAGTAGAAAAGTAGCACAAACTTGAGCAGACATTTCCAGTAGGTGAAACAATAATTCCACTATTAGTTTAATAATCTAAACAATGAATTCTAGAGTCTTGCCACTCTGTTAAACAGAAATTCGGAACCCTATATCCAACCTGGAACCATCTTTTTTTGAATGTGGGTAGTACCACAATTGTATAGGCAAGCAGCATATCAATCGATGGCCACTGTTCGCTGTATAGCTGGGTTTTCAACCATGCCCCATTATCATACCAGACTGTCAAGCTAGTTTCGCTGAAGCCGAAGCTAACTATTTTCCCGTCTGTCTTGGCAATAATATCAACGAATGATTTCGGGATTATCATCCCTTCCGGCGTCGCCGTTCCATGCCATACCTCGATTAGAGCTTGGCCATTCGTGCCCACAATCGAACCGTTCCGCGTCATGACGCTGGATGCGACTACCGTTTGCGCCCCTTCGCGAGTGAAGATCGCGGCTCGCTTCGCGGCGTCGGCGAATGAATTCGTCAACTGGTAAGCCGATTGATCGGGATAGATATAGATCAAACCGAAGGCAGGGACGCATTCAACATTCGCCTTAAATTTAGTTGTCTTGATCGTCACCATATCGGCGGCGAAGGTGATCGCGGATAGATCGTTAGCTCGCTCAAGCGCAGCGATCAGGTTGAATGTATGTGGGCACGTTTCCGGCACGTTGTCGGCTATAGGATATCCTGCCGCTATGATACCATCATAGGCGATCACGTAATTACCGGCTAGGCGGCAATGCGTTTGATGCGGAGCGCCGATAGGAGCTTGCGCTTTCGAGACGAAGCGCAACGCCTTTAGGATTTCAATTTCATCTTTCGGCTTAGATTTTCGCGTTGCGGCCATTGTTAATCCCCAATCGCTTGAATGCCTCACAAACAACCTTCGCTTGACTTACCGCGTCGTCAAGCGAATGGTGCGGCACTCCCGTGAACATCGCTTTTTCTTCGTCCTTGGTGATGCCGGCAAGATCGACAACGGTTCGCATATCGCGCGGCGCTCGATAATGCCACGGGACAGGAAGATTAACCGCGCGGTAAACGGCGGCAAGAATGGAAATATCGAAGTGCGGACCTTTGCACCAAAGGCGAATGCCTTCGTCAGGCGTCCAATTTTCGAACCGTTCGGATGATCCCGAATGCGTCCATACCCAATGCCGAAATTCGTAGCAAGCCGCCCAAAGATCGACCGGGTTGGCGAAAGCGGCTTGTGCTTCCTCGCTTTGATCGTTCCACCATTTGACGGTTTCAGGATCGCGAATTAGCGGGTATTTTCGCCTGCCGCCAACGCCATCGAAATAACCGGCGATTTCATAAGTCGGATTATTAGTTGCGATGTAGAAAGTTCGTTCATGATACATCGTCGGCGCACCGGTTGTTTTCGGGAAGAATTCGCAAGCGCCAATCGAGCGAATATCCGAACCGGGAATTAGTCCCCAAGTCTCAAGGTCAAGCATGATATCCATTACTGATTTCCCCAATGATAGCTGTCACAAAATGCGCATTTATACACGCCTATTTTGGCGTGAATTTCGCCCTTCTTTCTAATGACCATCCTAGCGGCGTAGAAAGCGGAATTTCGATCTTTATATTTGATCTTATTCCCGCATGATGCTTTACGAATACGCCGCTTAGATGCCATTAGCGATTATCTCCGTCACCTGACAATGTACCGCGTTCGCCACGCGAGCAAAGTTCTTCGAGATTTTGCAGCGCGACTTCGCTCATGGTCGCGCCGATTTCATTGCAGACGGCAGCAATATACCAAAGCGCGCCGCCAAGTTCCTTGATGATCTGCGCACGGCGTTCGGGCGGTAGCGGTTTGAATTCAACATAGACTCGTCGTCGAGGTCACCCGTACCGATGGCTGGCGGGAAGTTATAGCCCAGATCGATGCTGGTGGACTTCCACTCCGCCATGAGGGCGTCAAGCCGGCGCAAGGCGGAGAACTGCTCCTCCGGCGTGGCGTCGAACTCGTACCCTGCCAGCCCGATTTCTTCGAAGGCCATGTTGACGATGGTCCGCTTCGTGGTGGTCGTCGGGGTGACCGCCGTTACGTCGTTGGCGACCAGAAGGGAAAGCTCGCGGGTGAAGGATTGCCCCTCCACGGTGGTGATTTCGTTGGCGATAATCGCGGTTTCACCGTCCGCACCGCCGGAGACGACGATGCGCAGGAACGTCCCGAAGTTACGGGTTTCCGAAGCGACCACGGTCACCGTTCCGCTGGTCACGGTGAAGGTGTAGGTCGCGATCGCGTCGCCGCCGATCTGGCGGCTCCAGTCCACGAGGAAAGAGACCGCTTCGCCGGGCTTTTTCGGGACCAGATATTCCATCGCTAGATGACTTCCGTGGGCGGCAGGAAGAGTTCGCCCGGCTCGCCCTCATAGGTCGGCAGGCTGGCCCAGATTTCGGCCCAGCGAGCGTAGAGGCCTTCGGGGTCGTTCTCTTCGTTGATGACGGGTTCGGCCCACTTACCCGCGTCAGGATGTTCGGGCTTGTCGATGAGGCGCGGGTTGATAGCCACACCGCCGCCGTTCAGCGCCATGGCGGCGGTGTAGGCGGTCTCGTCATAGATCACGAATTTCATCGATCAGGTTCCTTTAGGGGAGTGAGGCCACGTAGGCGGCGAAGGCGGCGTCCACGGCCAAGGCTTCAGCGTCGCTTACCACCCCGATCCAGTGGTAGGTCAGTTGGGCGTTGCTGTAGTTCGAGCCGGTGCGCAGGGCCGACATTTCGGTGGCGGGGAGCGCGGCGCTGGCGCTGGTGAGGTTTCCGACCAGCGAGCCGTTGTAGTAGGCGTTGAAGCCAGCGCTTCCGGTGCGGACGGCCATGTAGCGGCCGGTAAGCGTGCCGGCGGCGCTCGTGACGCTGGCCCCCGAGTTGCACCGCCAGCCCCGCGTCCCCGTCGAGTTGGTCTGCATGGTGTTGACGGTGCCCGCAGCGGTCAGGCCGAACAGGAATTGCGCGTCGGTCGTGTGCTCGTTGACGCCGATGCCCCAGGCGAGCGCGTTTTGCGACACGCCAGGCACGGCGTTGGCATTGATGCCGAAGTTGATCGCCGCGCTGACCGCGTTGCCCTTCAGGCCTCTGTATTGGGTAAAGGTGGGCGAGCTGGCGAGCGTGGCCTTTACCCCGCTCGGGTTGGCGAGGTTCACCGTGGTGGCCTGAACGTCATGGGCCGCGAAAACCCACCCCGCCATCCGCGACAGGACGCCCGAGCCAGCCGCCTTGATGGAAACGAACAGGGTGTTCAGTCGCGCCTTCTGGGCACTGTCTGGCTGCGGCGACAGGGCGTCGAAATAGGCCTGTGCGTCCGGGTCATAGACCGGCGCGGCAGCTCCACTCATGGCCGCCGCGACGGGGCTGAGCCAACGAGCGTCCACTAGGTGAAGTCACCCACGGCGATCACCGACACGTTCGCGCCCGTGGTCACCTTCCAAGCCCCCGAAACGCTTTTGGCGCCGATGGGGACGGGGAACGGGATCAGGGTCGACACGCTGGACGCGCCGCCCGCAAACCGAGGCGCTGTAGCCGTCGTCGCTTTCCTGGTTCCCGTGGACGCTGGCGGATTCGTCCTCCACCGTCGCGACCGTCTCCGTGCCGCGAACCGGCGCGTCGTCGATCACGTTGACCGTGAAGCCGGCGGTCACCACGTCGCCGTCGCCGTCGCGGGCCGTCGCGGTGAAGTGGAAGCTCAGCACGTCCTCATTGGACGCACCCGAGGCCTTTACCGGATGGTCGATCGCGCCGTCCAGGTCGAAGCTGTACGAGCCGTGGTCGGTATCCGACAGCGTCACCGTGAAGATCGTCCTGCCGTCCGCCGTGGCCGTCAGCCGCGTGCCGTCCGCAGACAGCGTGTAGGTCAGATGCTGGCCGTCCGACGTCAGGTCGGCAAGGTTGACGACGGTGCTGCCGCTCCTGACCGTCAGGAAGGCGCCCGCTTCCGCTGCCGGGATCACGGTATCCGTCGTACCGTTGCCGGTCGCGAACACGACCGAGCGGTCGCCGGCGGCCTGCAAGCCGGTGTAGCCGCCATCGACGGCCTTGTTGCCGTCGTCCGCGCCCCAATGGATGTTGAGCGAGGCGCCGATCCGGTCGGTGATCAGGCCGCCGTTGGACAGCACGCCAGCCACTTCCACGCCGAGCGGGCTGGCGTCCTCGTTGCCCCCGCTCAGGGCTTCCTCTTCGACATAGCGGACCGAGGCGCCGTCGGCCGTCGGCACGTCGTCGATCACGTTGACCGTGAAGCTCGAGGGCACCGTGACGTCACCGTCCGAATCCGTCGCCGTGAACCCGAACTCCAGCGAAAGCGTGTCTTCCCCGTTCGCACCGTCCCCCGCCGCATTGTCCAGCGTGTCGTGGAGGCGGAACGTGTAGGAGCCGCTGCCGTTGTCCGACAGCGTCACCGTGAACACCGTGTGGTCCGTGCCCGTATAGGCGACGAGCGTCTGCTGGCCGTTCGCACCGGTCACGACCGTGTACTGGATCGCATCCCCGTTCGAGGTCAGATTCCGGGCCTCAAGAGCATCGACCGACGCGGCGGTGAACTGCACCGAGCGGTCGATCGTGGCGCCCGCGCTGTCGTCGTCCTTGTCGTCCGCCCCCCACGAGATCGCAAGGTCGCCCTTGGCGCTGGCCGTGGTGTTGTTGGCCGGAAGGTGGAACGGGTACAGGCTGAACGAGACATCCGCATCCCCCGTGCCGGACGTGTCCTCGTTGCCCCCGGAAAGCTCCTCCTCCTCGACGTAAAGTCCGGAAACAGGCGTGCCGATCGTCGCAACGTCGTCCGCAACCTTGACCGTGAACGATCCTGTGACGCTGTCGCCGTCCGAATCCTTCGCCGTATAGCCGAACGTCAGCGACAGCGTGTCCTCGCCGTTGCCCGCCGCATGGTCGAGCGGCTTGACCAGCGTGAACGCATACGCACCACTGCCCGCATCCGAGACGGATGCGTAGAACACGACGTTGCCGGCATTCGCCGCGGTCGGGACCGTGCCGCCGGTGTAGCCGACCAGCGTGCCGTCCGACAGGATCGCCGTGTGCACCTCAGCGCCCAGCGACGTCAGGGCGGCGCCATGGGCGCCCGATGCCGTGACCTGCGGGTTGGTGAAGGCAACGGAACGGCTATCGCCATTGTCCGCGCCCCACTTCAGGCCCAGCGAGACGTTCGAGACCGAGGCGCTGTAGCCGTCGGCGCTTGAGAAGTTGTGGTTTCTACTTAGGATGCACAGGAACCAACATCATCTTCCAGTCAGAAATTTGAACTCTAGGAACATTTCCAGAGGTATGTTATATCATGAACAGCTTAAATATCAAGTTAGGATCAAAAGCCCTCAATTTCCTCATGATTTCATGCACTATACTTAGAGAATTTGATATTTTTTGATGCTTGTGCAGTTAGGTTTCATAACATGCATATCCCTGCATCGTTTAACTAAAGATAAGAATTTTAGTATGATTCATGTCCTTCCATCCATCTTTTTTTTTTGTTATTAACATGCTCTTACATGTTATCCTTCTTTTTACTATAGTTTTCATGCATTAGTTGCCTTAAAGTAGGCCTTGCACACACTATTGATCTTCTGCATGTTACAGGCAGAAGGCGGTCTCTCAGAGACCGCTACGTCAAGTAGCGGTTCCAAACTGACTGCTAATTCATGAAAGTGGTTCTGGCTAGACCGCTTTCTTTTTCCTGATTTTTACTTCTTGTTAACTCTAAACAGAACGCAGATCGGCCCTTATAAACATATGTTTAGCCTAGGTAATTACGTCTGATTCCTAATTTTGACCTTACATTCATGATTTTGGTTAGATTGTGCATCAACCATGATATATTTCACGTCCTTCAAGTTTTATAAACTAATTTTAATCCTATGCTAATTTCATGCCAAAACCATATAGTCTTGTATTAAAGTTATATTTCATATGCTTTATGGACTTGTTACATTACTGATTTAATCGTTGTTTCTACATGATTCATTGTCATCTCTAGTCATTCTTATGTAGATAGCATGTATCCCAATATGATGCTATTAGTTACACTTGCACATGATAAGCACACTCTCTTGGACTTGTGATCCTCTCTAGTAGATATTCCTTCCACCAGACTAGGTGATCTTATTTCAAGGCCTCCGTAAGTCTCCGCGAGCCTGAGATTCCCGCTACGACGTCGAATTGGTTGTACACTAAAAACCCAATGGTCTAGAAAGTACTTCGTGATTCTGCATTTTCTGTACACTGTACAGATAGCGACCTTCAGGTGACCGCTACTTCATGATAGCGGTCCTGGGGTGACCATTTTTTGCAAGTTGACTAGGCGTCGACTTGTTCTTCTTTCTACGTCGACTCCATCCCTGATAGCGGCCTTGACTTGACTGCTATCTCAAGAAAATGGTCCTGGCTCAACCACGTTCTGTCTAAATGCTGTTCAACCCACGGTTTGACCCAAGAGTTGGCTTTGCTCTATTCCTAGATGGTCTACTGATTATCTGGAATCTAAAAATCTTATCCAATAAGTTATTAATGAATTATGAAAATTAATGAATGTACCATTATGATGCCGAATTCCTCCCGTAGCATGACATTGTCATTACTTCTTTCTTGGACTCTTATGTTCATCTTGGTGAATTCTTACCTTGCTTATCGTTGCCATGAACTATTGTTTGAACTTGATATTACTAGCCAAACTTTATTGTTATACTCGCAAAAGTAGCTTGATTTATAACTTGAACAGGCAAGGGTGGGCACAGACGGTGTCCAAGGGCTCCTGTCCCCCTCAGCAGATGGCCTGATGGGAATCGACTTTAGTCATTAGTATTTTATTTTACATTTGTGTCCCTTTTGTTTGTATTTGTGTCCTTGCATAAATAGGTTTACAATTTCCTGACCGAAGCTGCCGCGGAGTCCCCTTTCCCCTCCGTCTCTGCCCCTCTGTCCCTTTCCCTTTCTCTCACACACATTTGCACTACCCCTGCACTGGCCCCGCACCTCCCCTCTCTCACTTCTCTCCCTCTGCGCACCCGCACTCCACCACCATCACCGTCTGCCCTCTCTCTCTCTCTCTCTCTCTCTTCACACCTTTGCAACCGACATCCTCACCACCTGCATAGTAGCACAACTACCCACAGCGCCCACCCCCACGTCCGATAGCGTCGGCCCCTCCTCCCTGCTCCCCACTCGCCTCCTCACCCCCAGCACTTGCTAACCACCTCCGCCCTCCCGCCTACACATCTCTCCCTTCTCACCTCCACCAACACACATGCTCGCCCACCGCCATGCACCTTCGCTCTCGCCGTCGTAGCCGGCTAACACTTCTCACCCTCTCATGCACACTGCGCCCGACGTCCCCTTCTCCATGCACCCACACGCATCCATGCCACTGCCTCCCCTCGCTGTGATCGCGCCTCCCCTTCTGTCACCTTAATTAACCACCACTGCCACCACCCTCTCTCCCTATCTCTCTCACTCAGCAGCTTCTCCCTCTCTCTAGCCCACACCCGCTAGCCCTTCCGCCGGCCCCCCCATCTTAGCCACCGTCTCTCCCCGCTCCCATGCATGCCCACCACCGCGAACCCACCATCATCGGCAAGCTCCTCTCCTGCATCTTCTCCTTCTCTCTCTAACTAACACACCTCATACATACACACCCCTCACGACCGTCTCTCTCTCTCTAACCTATACACACACAATCGCGACTCCCCTCCACTGTCTCCGTCTCACCCTCTCTCTATCTGCCTCTCTTCCTCTCTCATATGATCTCTCTCTTCCTCTCTCTTCTCTCCGTCTCTCTCATGCTCTCACCTTCTCTCTCACAACCATACACGCACACAAGTGGCTCCACTTCCCCTCCGCCTCTTACTCTCTCTCTTTCTCTCTTCTCACGATCCCTTTCTCGCCCTCTCTCTTTCTCTCTATTCTCACACACACATGCACATGTATGCTAATCTTTTTATCTTCTTTTTATTAAACCCCTCTATCTTCATCTCTTTCTCCCCATATATCCCTCTCAACTCTCTCTCACAGGCTGACTTCTCTCCCTCACCGCACACGATTTTTATTTTTTTTATTTTACATTGATTAAATCCCACCTCTCTCTCTACATCTCCACATATACCTCTCTCTCAAAAATTCCTCTCCCAAAAGTTCTCTTACTATGACATCTGCACTGAGAAGTCTGTTAGGTTTCCGAGTGTTCGCATGCAAGAGGAAGGCCATTCTGTCACGCCGTGCGCTCATGTCGTCCTCACGCTGCTGGAGCTGGTTCAGAAGCCCGTCGTCGACACCCCAATAAGATTTTTCTTCCTCTTATTCTGCTTTATTTTCGTTCTGATTAATTGCATGGATCACTCATCATTTCTATTCGTAATACTCTTATCTCTTTGAGAAGATTCCATTTGAAACGTCCCAGAGCTCAGAGTACCGATAACCCAATACAGGTATTGAATTACCGCCACCAAGAACTGGGGGTGCCACCCAAAGGCTGATGAGGCCCCTGAAGGGTTAGTGAGGATTGTTGAGAGAGCGTATAAATAATTAGAATTACAACGCGCATTCTAAAATTTATTTATGTGAGATAATAAATTAAAGTGTGGAAGTAATTAAAAGAAATATGTCAGAGTGATAAATATACAACTAGTCCAGAATTTACAAATACACAAGTCCAACACAACCACAACAACGACAACAGAAGTCCCACTGTACAACTACACGGGGCATACCCCGGACAAAAGTACACTGAGACGACAACGATAGCTGGCTGCTCTAAACTCGGTCAGGAAAAGGATGAGGAACAGCGGTGGGAGGCTAGGACGGCTCACCTGCAAGAAGGAAGGGTGAGTCACAGTCAGACTCAGTAGGGGTCACGCGGATCCCTACCACGCACTAAACACACAAGCATACAGTAATAAAGGTAATTAGAGCATGCATTTAAAGCAGTAAACAGGCAATGGCACAATTAAACCACAGTTTAGCAAAGCAGTAAAACCTATCTAAACAGGTAAACATGCCGAATTACATTTAATTAATAGCATCAGAAGCTAAATCTACCAATAGAGTAAACCTCAGCTAACCATGTGATAGGAGGAAGGAAGACCACCAGAAAGAAGAAACCAGATGCATCCACTAACGTCTTACACTGTGTCTCAAGCACCTCGCAGTCAAGCTCGTGACAAGCGAGTGATACAACAGTACCACATCGAGTGATTAATCAAAGTAACACTCGTCAGCGTCAGTTCAAGCCTCTGACCACGTGTGCACACACTGACCCATCACCTTGAGCCAGGCCTCTAGCTAGTTTTCCCTCCCAGTTGGACGGTACTAATTATGCGAGAGGGCCCACAAAAACTAGCTTACAAACCATACAATGAGAATACCCCACCACCTCTCCCAGGTGGGCTGACACGGACGTCGTCGGGCTACGACTAGTGGTTTCATCACAGGAAAAGAGAAAGCTACTCTTTTGGGATATAAGCTAATGCAACAGTGTACAAAATACTTTAAACATGGCGCATATGGAACATGAATTACATTAGAAATTACATACACATGCATTTGAAATCTCCAGGTATATAACGGACCAAGAGCACCCCATTACATACCATAACGGACCAAGACAGGACCGCTATGCTTAACAGAACTCATACAAATCAACAGTTAAACGGGACTATAACGCACCAAGGCAGGCGCGCTATAGGACTATAACGCACGGAAGCAGGGGTGTTAAAGTCAGCAGACATACAGCAATAAACTAGGGCTATAACGCACCAAGGACGGGGTGTTATAGTAACATAACGTGCCTTCCATGGCTCGTTATGCCCACAAGAATGATCATATCCACAGTTAAACATGGGATATGGCGCACCTAACCAGGGGCGTCATATGGATGTAATGCGCAGGGACAGAGGCGTTAAAGGCGACAGACCTTCAACTCAACAGACAGGAGCCATAACGCACCAGACCAGGGGCGTTAAAGGCACCCGAACTCAAAAATTCACAGAAAACTCACAGGTTCACGCATGACATAACGCACCCATACTGAGGCGTTAACGGACAATAACGGATGGGGAGGAGTCTGCCACAAGGGAATATAACGCACCTCTATAGGCGCGCCAAATGACTATAATGCACCGGGGCAGGCGCATTATGTCACCTGAGTTTTACGACTCTGGAGTTTAGAACCGAAACCCCCTCTCGATCGATCGAAATCGATGGGGGACGCGGGGAAACACAAATCTAAACTATCCTACCATGCCATACCTAAGCATGCCACTAGAATCGAAAGACGATGTCCATGGAGACAATTTCAAGCATTTAAAGACTAAAAAAGAACTAAGCGAGAACATGCATGAAAAATGAGACAAAGGGCGTCGGACTACGGTGCAAGTGATACCGACGGTGTCCTAACGAGGCAAGAAATCTATCCCCCTACCTAGACTACGATGAAACTGACGATTTGATGTCGATCCGATGAGAGGGCGACGCGGCGCCTCCCGACCCGACTCGACTTCACACTCCACGGATCGAGGGAAGATGGGCGTCATCACGATCCTTGCGACGCGACCAATCCAACGGTACCTCCCTTACTTCGATCAGTGACCGTTTGGACCAGAAATCGAGAGAGAAACGTAAAATGAGAAATTAGCTCAAAATCACCTAAAATGAGACTTGTACGGAAAATGATGAAGATGGCGACGGATGGTGACGCATGTGGCGTCAACGGATTTCTGGCGAGATGAGAAGTCTGTTCCCCTACCACTTGCGTGGAGAAGACCGCGAATCGGTGCAAATTAGGCGACGGGGGCCATGCCATCCTTCCACTCGCACGCATCTCCACGCTCCATGATTCGAGGGATGAAGGGGACCGGCGCGATCCTCGCGTCGAGCCCGTCCCGTCGATACCTCCCACGCATCGATCGGGGTCTGTTTGGACTACGAACCGAGTGAAAGGGGGAGAGAGGAGAGAGAACGTGTGAGGGAGAGAGAGAAGAGAGAGAGAGAAATCGAGAGAGTGAGGAGAGAGAGGGAGAGTGAAGCTAGCGGTTCGTTGCTTGCTTGATGGCTAGGTCCGAGGGGTCTTCGGTCTTGTGGCTATCACCCCCAAGGTGGTGGCACATCAGGAATAAATTGAATTAGAGAGTCTGAGTTTAGAATCGTACTAAGGCGTACAGTAGAGCATCAATGTCGTCCTGTAAATCTCAGATCTGTCGTCTCAGGGATGCTGTCTCCTGAGGTGCTACCCACCTCCGTGCTATCGGGAGGAGCCCAGGACGGGCCTCCTCGCCTCCGCCTAGTGCGCGTAGGTACACGTAGGCCTAAACCTGCATCACAGTATCGCGCCAGCATTTAGGAAGCATATAGAAGTCACATAGTCAAGCCTAGGATAGGAGTCATACTTAGAGTAAGGGGGAGAAGCCCCTGAGCATGGTCCGACAAGCCATCGAACTCAGCGTGTCAAACAAAAAGGTGAGGACTGTCGCTCCCCACACGTTGTCACCCACGTGGTCAAGCTCCTCGAGGAAGTGAAGGAAACGGCAGCTAATCGCATCCGCCTGGGTGGAGGAGAGTAGTCACCCAAACAACAGCATCAAGAAACGTCGCAGTACTCGATCGGCCTCCACTCCTGGCTCCGCAGCTACCCTTGGCCTAGCCAAGTCCACTAAGTGCTACAGGTGCTACTCTGGCTGCTCTCCGACCGCTATCCCTGCTCGTCGCAACCCCAGGGTATCCTGTAGACTCGCACGAGGTACGAGGGTCAACTGCCTCTCGGGGTACCGTAGCTGTAGGCCCAGCAACTCCCGAGCTATCTCCCGGTAGTCAGGATAGGTGGTCCCACTGACCGGTAGCCCATGCACTTGTAGACCAGTGAGCCTGGCCACATCCTCCAGCGTGGGGACCATATGCCTCCACGGGAAAAGGAAGGTCTGACTCACTAGATCCTAGCGATCGTGCAGGGCGTAGAGTAGAGGTGTGTCGAATCGACACACCTCAATGCTCAAAAATGGGGAGAACCCCATGGCGGCCAACCACTCCCACTGAAAGTCTGGCAGTGCCGAATACACTGCACGGACCTGCAACCATGAGATGCGGGTCTTGCACTTTCCCTGCATTATTCACCCATCTTTAGGCATTTAATAATCAATTTAAGCATTTTTTTTTAAAAAATTCCATTTCTGTTAGATGGGCGGCCGCCTTGGGACCACACATCGGTACGTGCGGCCAGACTAGACCACGCGTGTTCTCCATGTTCTGATGTTAAGCGGCCCAACATAGGCCACATGTTTGTTGTGCGGTGTTCCAATCGCTGCATGTCCTACGTCGATTTTCAGATTGATGCGGCCGCCCCAAGGCCGTAGGTCATTTGTGCGGCCTTATGTAGGGCGCATGTTCTATGTAGTGCGGGCGATCGAGGACCGCCCAACTATCATCTTCCCCGACGACGGTGACGGCCCTCCCACCGGTGGGAGCCCTCCGTGGGCCCTCAAACTGGTCCCTTAATAATAAAAAAACCCTGCCCCCCCTAAAAACTAACATGCATGAGTTGAAAGTGGCAATGGAGTTGGTTTGAGCACCTACCTCAGGGTCCGGTGCAACCCTCCCTGTCGCTGCTGGCTCACCGGCGGGCTCCTCTGGCGCCGTGTCTTCCCCTCTGGCCTCCGTGGCCTCTTCCTCCACGACAGCAGGCGACGCGGCCAACGTCCCCTCCTCTGGAGTTGCGCAAACGCTCGACGGATTTTCAATCCCAAACCGATCCGTGGGTGCTGTTCCGGCCTTCGACGAAGACGCCGGACGACATCGCCAAAGCTGGCGGCTTCAGCACGGGACGGACCCAGCTAGGCAGCGTCAACCTGCAACTGCACAATTTCGACGTCGCGTCGCACGCAGGCGAGACGGACAGCGCCGGCTATCTCGGCGCCTTCGAGCGCATGCAGACCGCCGTCGATCGCCAGCAGCAGCAGTCTGCCGACGGCTATGTCTACGCCACCGCGGCGACGCAGAACACGGTGGATGTCGATGCGAGTCTGGGTGCGGAGGCGCTGCACGCCGAGGATCACGAATTCGCCGCAATGGGTCGCATCGACTACACACAGATTTACGGCTGGTGGCGAATGCACGACGGGCAACCGGAGAAGTTCACGGAAAACCCGTCTTTTCGCTGGGACGTGTACGGATACGACCAGACCCATACCGCGCGCGCGCAACCTCAACTGGCGCGCTTTCCGGTCGATAGTCCTGGCTGGATGAGCGATCTGCACCGCCCCTACGTAGTACGAATTCCCGGTCCTGACCTTCAGTTCGCGCCGAAACAGCAGCCCGACCTCGCGCAGGCAGACTTCTATCAGCGCGCGATTCTGAAAGTCAGACAGGATGTGGACAGGCAGGCCGAAGGCAAGGACTACCGGGGGCCGATGAACCTGTGGGCTTACGGCAAGGGTTCGAACTACCTGCTGTCCGCGAATCTTCGCGACTGGGCCTACGCCTACCACTACAAGAGTCCCGCTCAGGTCACCGAATTCAACATGGGTCACGACGGCCGTCTCCATGTCAGGAACCGGCCCGACCAGGTCATCCGCGTCGATCGCAGCGGCTTCCTTTTCCTCGGCAGCGTTCCGGAGAACGCAAACATCCTGAACGGCGTTTTCCGCTACGACGGGTCCCATATGATCCATGAACAGGACGGCAAATACGTGACCGCACGCTACAACGGCATTCTCGTCTCGAAGGAAACCGAGCAGTCGGCTTCGCAATGGTATCTGACCGATTCAAAATACCGGGCGGTCACACCTCCCACTTCCAGTCTCTATACCTACGCAGCCAGCAAACTCGGCGGCAGCGAGCAGTTGCACGAGTTCGACCAGAGCCCCGAATCCGCGTTGCCGCCCGGCACCACGCATTTCGTGACCGTCGTGCCGGTGGATGCACGACTGGATCTGTCCACGACACGCGATTACCGCTTTGCGAATTTCCTGACTTTCACGCAGTCACATGGCGGCGCCGCCGACGTCGCCGAATGGCTCGATAACGAAAACGCCGCATGGCTTTTCCGGGACGGTTACTACGTTTACGCGACCGGGGCGGACCGGCTGGAAGCGCGCACGATAGCCGGCAAGCCGGTCTGGGAGGCGAAGATCGATTTCAGCAATGGGCAGGAATCCTATCGTCAGTTCAGCAATGTCGAGAAGGACTTCTGGATGCAGGACTACGTCTGGAACGGCGTCCAGGACCGGGAGACAGCAAGCGAAGCATTGCCGGAAGCGCTGCGCAGGCACAGTTGAGCGCACCGTATCGCGCCTGCATCGGAAATGACGGGATAGCACCGGCTGACCGGACGCGTGCCTACGATAGGCGACATCGTTGTTGATTCAATGCGCATCAACCACGACTGAACGCTTCATTTCTCACTCTCTCCCCCTCTCTTTTCTCACTCTCTCTCTTCTCACCCTCTCTTGTCCGACGGCCGATGGAGCGAGGCAGGGGCGAGGTGGGGTGACGCGGGCAAGGAGGACGGTGAGGACGGGTCGAGGATTGAGGCGTGGTGGCGCGTATGAAGCTCGAGTGTGCGTTCGTGAACCGGTGAGGGTTTCGTGATGTTTTCATCATGGATCGGCAATCTCGGTGCATGAAATCTTTGGTGGAGGTAGGGAGATGGATCCCCAGCTCATGTACTTCCATTACCGCACTTTTGGTAGGCCGTGGTGAGCCGAGCGAGCTTATTTGAGCATTTTGAAAAAAATGTATATTTTTGGGGAGTGAGTCGGATCTAACGTTTTAACCGTGATTTTAGAGTTTGAATGGGTCCTCTCGGTGCTAGAGAGGTTGGGGACTAGTTTCTCCTTATTTTTCACTTCGCGTGGGCGCGAACGGGGCGTGGAATGAAGTTTTCCACTGAATTCGTCATTTTCGGGTTACCGGAATAGAGGCGGTCCTAACAGGAACCACCTCACCCTTAAGGCGATGCGGTGAGGACCGCCATATAGCTACTGTTTTGTCAGCAAGTTTTGTGGTCTAGAGGTGACCGCCTGGGGCCTCTTGCGACCTTGCGACTGACCGCCACTCTTTGAGCTGCGGTCAGGCCAGGACCATCTATGGTCTTCGTCGTGGCAGGCGTGTGGTGGTTTGAGGGTGACCACCTAGGTCCCACGGTGGACTTGGGACTAGCTGCTATTCTCCAAATAGCGGCCATGGCAGGACCGCCTGGTTAAGGTGCAACCCAGTGGTGACCGCCCCTTTGACCGCCTATTCCTGGTTAGTTGCGGTCTGATGTAGGCCGCCGGTCGGGCTTTGCGGTCCAAGGAGGATAGCTAATTCGAGATTCGTGGTCCAAGGAGGACCGCCTTTCGTTGTGACAGTCTGGGGAGGACTGCCACCCTATTCCCCATGCAAATTGTGTTCTGATTGCATTGTGTTGACCCCCGGTCAACCCGACTGTGAGCCAGTGGTTGTCTTTTTCTCTCGTGAATGTCCCGAACACCGCGGGGATTCTGTGTCTATGTTTTGGGATTTCTGGAGGTATTATGCTACCTCGATTAGCGTGCCCATGGGATTGAGAGTCTGAGTGACTCCATGTGTTTTGGGCTTTTATGTTATGCTTGATCAAGTCACCGTGTATCAGTGTGAGTGCGGTGAGGTTTCCCTGCACGTTGTGAGTTTCTTCAGAAGGTGGTTTTCGAGTGGGCCATGCATAAGGCCTTGGATTACTAGTCCAGTCACCCAGCCTGGGGTTGGAGGTTTCCCGCTTTTTCCAGGGATGGGGAATCTGCTTGGTGACTTGTGAGCTACCTTGGGAACTGTGCTTTTGTGTTTTCTGCATGGGCCATGTGTGTGTGGCCTGTGGACTGTGAGTCCCATTTACCCAGCTTGGAGCTGGAGGTTTTCTTAGTTCCCTTTTTGAGGGAATGGTCTCGACGGTCGTGAACTACCCGTGAGTCATCATGTTGAGGTTTCTCATCCTAGGGTTAGGGCAGGTTGACGGCATGGCATTGTTTGATGCAACGGTCTTGACCTTGAGTCTTGTGACTCAAGGATCGTTGGATTTAGTGTGTCTAGAGGACTTTCCAGAATCCAGTGGCTTAGATAATAGCTAGCAAAGTGTAATCTAAAGAAAAGACAAGTATAGTCTAATAGGAAAGAGAAACATACTCTCAAGTTCGGGGAAGCCCGACACTGGCAAAGTTGGCACTAAGAACCATGCACCGCACCTCCGGACCATGAGGGAGAGCAGCCACACTTGAAAAGTCAAGGATGAGCCTCGTGTCACTGGCTCAGTAGGGGCCCAGTAGATCCCTACCCTGAAACAACGCAGTAACAGCAGTGCTAAACTACAATAGTTAAGTAGGAGCAGGAGTAACAACAATAGAAGTAAAGAGGAAAGCCATACTAAATAGAAACATGGCAGCCGATCAAACCTTGGCCCTCTAAGTTACTCCTATAAACGAAACACGAATCTCCACACTCACAGTCGGGAATCACTGAACTGATATAAGGAACTCTGACTACACTGCCAGGACACATCATGACACCTCAGTCGTGTAGGCTCATCTACCGAGACAAACCCAACTCAAGACCACACGGTCTAAAAGCACCAACACATACACGATCTCACCGTCGTGTACGCTACATTGACCACGGGTGAAGCCAAACACAGACTACCTGCCAAGTCAGGTTAACCTTGATGAAAACCACACATCTAGAGCTCACACTGCACAATAACCACGTAAGCCACGAATCATAAAACCTGAATCCTATGTCATGTGATAGAAGTACCTCCTCACTAGTAGAAATGCCAGATGCATCCACTGACGTCTTTGTTGCGCCCCCTAGTTGATTTTGGTGTTTGATTTTAATGACAACAAAATGATTGTGCTTGTGTGTGTGCTTCATTGAGCAACATGTTTGTATCTTGTTTGATGAGTTTAAAGACAGTTTCAAGGTTCACACTTGAAAGTCAAATCAATGGTTGTTGATTGAAGAGATTGCTAACCAAGATGTTTATACTTTGATTAACTTGTTTTGCAAAATCAATCGAGTGACCCATGATGATGTAAGTCGACCTCAGCTCAAGGGAAGTTGACTTTTGATTCAGGCAAAGTCAACTCTTGATACAAGGGAAGTCGATTTCTGGTGCCATTTCTAGTTTAGGCTTTTGTGCTTGAAATATGCTCAGTTTATTTACTTGGAACTTGTTGAATGTGCCATTGAAGGATGCTCTCTCATTATATGGATTCATGGTCATTTCATTTTGGCAATACAAGTGAATATGCTTAGTGTGTGTGCTTAAAAGTTGATTAAGCTAACTCATGTGAATTTTGGTGACATTGGATCTTATGATGCTTACATGTATTGCCTATATGTATGTCTACATGATCACATCTTTAGCTAAGGATTTGATGGTTTGAGAAAGTGTTTCATGTTTCTTCAATATGAGATTTGGTTACATGAATCTATAAGACTTTCTACATGTTTCTTGTAGATGCTCATACATGTCTAAAATGTATGGCCGAGGGGCTCTGCTTCGGTTCTAGCTTGGACAGTAGGACAGAGCGTGGGTGGAGGGGCAGCCACAAACTTGTCTGGAGGTTGCCGGAGGTGGGACCAGTGCTGGTACGACCAGGACTAACCAGAGAACAGACCATATAAGCTCGGTGCCACTCGGTGGTCGACGGTGGTCGCTGCAGCTCAGAGTTCAGGCCTGGTCCGAACTACCCTTGTCTAGAATAGAGTCATGGATGACTGTTGCAGAAGCTGCCCCAGGCGCTTTTATAATTTTGAGAAGGGTTTTGTTAGTGGCCTCGGCTTGACCGTTGCCTTGTGGATAATATGGAGATGAATGATGTAATATAATATTGAACTTCTTAAAGAGGTTCTGGAGTTATTATGAGCTGAACTAAGGCCCGTTGTTGATGACGATGCTACTCGGCACTCCAAAATGTGAGATATTATTTTTCATGATGAAGTTACAGACTGTGGTTGCTTTGATTTCTAAGAACACTTTAGCTTTAGCCCATTTGGTGAAATATTCAGTGGCAATTAGGATGAAAAACTTTTGTTTGGTTTGAGCATTAGGATCACCAAGAGGTCCAATGATATTGAAGACCCACATGGAGAAAGGCCAAGGAGCAGACAACGGGTGATGAGATGATATAGTATGGACTTTATCAGTGTGAAGTCGACACTTAACATACCTACAGATGTAGATGGCACAGTCTTCTTCTATGGTCAGCCTATAATAACCCTGCCTAAGGATCTTCTTGGATAACATTTAACTGTTGACATGTCTTCCACATTCATTCGAATGAGCACCTTCTACCACTTTGCATGCTTTGCCACCATTCAGATATCTCATAAGAACTCCATTGAGAGTCTTCTTGTATAAAACTCCTCCAACGATAGTGTACCTAGAGGTGGCTCTTCTTATTACCCTGCGATCCTCTGCATTTGTCATTTTAGGATATGATCCATCCTTGTAATATTGCTCTATCTCAAAATACAATGATAATTCTTCTTCCAACACTTCCTCAAGCTCAGCTAAAGATGCCTCTTGCAAATCCTTCTTCCTAGCCTTCTCTTCCAAATTCTGCATAAGATTATCAACCCAAAAATCCTAAGGGGATGGTGTATCTAACCTTTGGACAATGATAGTATCAGTCATTTAATTGAGAGGGAAGCATAGAGAGGAGGCTAGCGATGCCAAAGCGTCAATGAGGATATTTTGAGAATGAGGAGTATGGATGTACATGAGCTTTCAAAATTCTTTTGCCATAAGTCTAACCATATCTTGATAGGGTTTGAGCTATGGGTCATGAGTGCGATAAGTTGAGAGGATCTACCAACGGTGAGTTGAGAATCTCCTATGATCTTTAGATAACGGGCTCCTAAGAGATAGGCTCTCTTAAGTCTGACTAAGAGAGCTTCATACTCGGAGATATTATTGGTGGCAAGAAAGGTGAGTTGATAAGGGGAATCATAACACCTTCAGTAGTAAGCAAAACGACTCCTATACCTTGGCTTTTGGAGTTGAGTGCACCATCAAAGTGCAGGGACCCAAAGGGATCTTGAGAGATGATTGAGAATTATTCATTAGAGAACTCATCTCAGATAGAATCGCTATGAGGAAGAGACAGTTGGGCTAGATGTTGAGTGATGGCATACCCTTTGACAGCATTTTGAACAACAAAAGAGATGTCGAATTGGGAGAGGAGGCTTTGCTAGTGGGCTAACCTGTTGGATAGCATAGGCTTTTCTAAGAGATAGCAAATTGGGTCCATCCTCCAGATTAGATTCACTTCATGGGCCAAAAAATAATACTTCCACTTTTGAGCCATCCATACCAGTGTCGCGCAAGTCCTTACTTTTCCTCACCCTTTCATCATGAAGAGGAGCCTAGAAGGAAGCTCCATGGAGGGGACGTCTTCTAGGGGTCCAAGGGCAGCAAGAAAGGAGCCCAATACGACTCGTGGTCCACGATGCATCCGGTGGACCCCGACCGTCACACCCCATGACGAATGGCCCAAGACGTACCGTCTTTGGATTCGCCAAACTGGGAAGGCCGCGAGCGAGACGGCATCACCACCGAATGATCCTCCGACGATCAAACGTTACCTCTCACGTCGACAGTTCCTACCCCGCTAAGGGCGAGCACGCCCCATGAGCGTCATGAGATCTGCCGGAGAATCGGCTAATTCCGGGATAACTGTCCCTCAACGGAAAACTCCCCCGCTATTACAAGAAACGTTACTCCACGATTGGCGCCCTTCCCTGTTAAGGGATGAGCGCCTCTCTCCAGGACAATCCCCTATAAAAGGGACCTCGACATTGGACCAACACACGGTGAACTCTACCAAGAAACGCCTGCTAAGAGACAAGCACGAGAGCTACATTCCCTACTACAGAGAGGTTGCGACCACCCGCAGAGAGAGAAATCTCCTTTCGAGCACTCTTACCGCCCAGCGAGCATTCCCCGAGTGATCACTGGCAATAATGAGCACGCGTCCGGAAGGCCTACAGCTCTCCCAGGACTGCTACTGCGGTTCCTATCATCCCCTTTCTCCTCTACTCTTCCTTACCCTCGGCTTGATCCCGTGCTGACTTAGGCATCGGAGGGTTGTCCCCTTGGGTAGCACCCAGGGCTCCTTCTGACGCACTTCTTTCTATTGCTTGCAGGCTTCCATGGGTGCCGGAAGACTTCCACAACAACTAAATAGAAAAGTGTGGTACGAGGACTAGGAATCATTTTTCTACCGCTACACTTTTTGGCACCGTCTGTGTGAACTTCAGGCAAAAAGCCATGGCACTACGTGAAAGCTATCGCAACGCCAGCAACTGCGGGTGTGGATCCCATCAAGCCCCTAGCTCTCGTCGGGGATCCCAGGAGGCTTCGTCCTCCCCCCGATCACGACACGAGGTCGCCGCCAACGAGCTCATGGAGATGCACTAGCAAATCCAAGTCTTGATGGAGATCTGTCAGGATCTTCTCAACAGGCAGACCCGTCAAGGGCCCGCCCCTTCTGAGCTTCCTCAGAATCGAGGGGCCCCCACTATGGCCAACTCCCACCGGGTGCGGGAGACCTCCCCCGCCTCTGTCACACAATCTCGGCGCCCGTGCAGCTCACCTTTACCAAGGGTACGCAGCCCGCTGCACTCCAACCCGGAGATGGCCCAGCGGCTCCAACTTATCGATGAGATTGAGGATAAGGTCCGCTACCTAGACGACGTCCTGCTCACCGTCAAGAATCACGGCCTTATCGACGACGATCAAGACTTTCACGCGCCCTTTTCCAAGGAGATCATGGAAGCACCCATCTCGCCGAAGTTACAGATGTCGTCGTTCACCCCCTACGACAGCACCACCAACCCGGCTGATCACATGCACAGTTTTGAGTCCAACCTAGCATTCCATCGGGTCTCGGACACTGTGAAATGTCTGACATTCGTCATGACCCTTCGGGAGAATGCCTGATGCACACAACCTGTCGTTGATAAAGTCGTGCCACACAAATTTTAAAATTTATAATACCGCACTCACTCACTTAAATGAATTTT
Source organism: Amorphophallus titanum (assembly GCA_024336825.1). Lineage (NCBI taxonomy): Eukaryota > Viridiplantae > Streptophyta > Magnoliopsida > Alismatales > Araceae > Amorphophallus > Amorphophallus titanum. The sequence continues at coordinate 3,082,422 of JANBPO010002988.1, read as the reverse complement.
AAATACAAGTATAGTGGTAAATACGGGTCGATCCCACAGGGAGGGAATAGTTTTAATTTTTACTTAGTTGGTAATTGCAAGAACACAAAGTATAATGTAGCTTCCAAGGAAGCACTCGACTATTTTTCAATGCTCTGGACGCTCCTCTTCTTTTTCCTTCTTACTCACTGCTCTTTCCATCTTCTTTTTCTTCTCAGATCTTTCTCATGAAGCTCAGGGCTGCTCACTCTTTTTCTTCCTCTCTTCTCTTTTCCCTTCCTTCTCTTGGGGACGAGCTAATAAGATATCTCACTCAATGCATTGCTCGGCCAACCCTTCAAGATGGCAATTGCTTCATATTTATAGCAGAACTGGTGGAGCATTTTCCCTCCAGAGATCTACCACCTGATTGGTTGGAGTAAAATAAGGTTCTTTGAAATAATCCTCTTCTCTGATTGGTTCAGCATAAATGGAGGAGAGTAGGGTCAAAATAATTTTCCTGCAATTTGATTGGTCCTGTAGAGGCAAAAACGGTTTTCCCTCCCTGGAGTAATTCTGCAGATCATGGTGCATGCTGTGGAGGCTTCTCATTGGCTTGAAGCCTTCTAGACCATTACTTGATTGGTCAGAATAAACAATGAAGTTCTTTGACCAAATACTCTTTTTCTCGGGTGGTCTTGGTCCAGCATATAGCAGAGCAGAAGCACAGACTTTTCAGATCTGATCTTCTGTCAGGATCTACCACGGACTGCGAGTTGATTGGCTGTGGCCAAAAGGTATGGTACCAAGAAAACTGACCTTTCCTAAATTTGATACCTAACAAAAAGCTTCTCCCAAAAGGTTGTACTGAAGTCGCGTGATGAAGAGGACAGTTCTCTATCATAGGATCTTCTTTTCAGACCTCAAAAACTATATTTTTAGAGGTTTACATCTGTATTTTTTATCCTCTAGATGGACTTCAGAAACTGTGACAGTTTAGACAGAAAAAGGTTTGAAATGCTTTTGATGTGTTGACGCAGCAAACCATCGCGTCGACATAGGTTCACAGCTTCTTTGAGCTACTGGCAAATCGGCCTTGATGGCGTCGACGCTGGATAGGTGATGCGTCGACGCATCCTTTGTGAATAGCATTTACAATGCTTTCTGTGAGACCCCTTGCGTTGACGCCCTGAAAGATTGGGGTCGATGCATCCAACGGTGGGCTTCTGTCTGATAGCCACTTGAGCTTGATGAGGTCGACGTGACCTGTTGGTGAGGTCGACGTATCAGGGTGCGACAGAACACTCGTGAAAAGGTGTTGACACCAAGGGTCGACACTCTCACTTCCCATGCTGGAAATGAGGTCATGAGGTCGGCGTGGTGAGGCCATGAGGTCGATGCAACTGATGGCATCGCCTTGGTCGTTCTTCATCTTATGAGTAGTGGAGTCGACGCACCAAGGAGGTGGGGTCGACGCAGCTTAAAGCAAATTGAAATTTCTTTCTTGATTCAAAGCTCTTTTTCCCTTGATGTTCTGCCCAATCATTTTCAGCTTCATTTCAATAAGGTGAAGGCCCTTTGCTCCTATGTTTGAGCACATCCAATGCTTCCTTATTTGCATCCCATTTCTACTGCTACCTCAAGCTTAAGCTTACATGGCTTACTACTGTTGTTGCCGATCTTGTTGTTTGCTTGTTGTTGCTCGCCAAGTCAACATTAAGAGTCATTTCATGATGAGCATAGCATGGAGGCTTCAAAAATATTATCATGCATATTAAAACATAGTTGAATCAATTTAATAGTATACTGGCATCCGATCGATTTGCTGTTCTTGAAGAAATTCCAAGGCTGGAACTGGAAGGTCCTATCAATTTGGTGTCTGAGCCCCCCTTGGAAACTTTTAGTTCTTCAATATCTATGGCACCAGAGGAACTACTTTTGCTTCGGCAATCAATACAACAGGCCATTCAAATATCTGTGCAACATGTAGTTCATCATTCTGTGCACCAAGCTATGTCACAGTCCACTGTTACAACGGAGGTACGTCTGGAGCAGTTAGTGCAGTAGATAGCAATGTCAGAACCATCCACACCTCATCGACAGACGCTTCTGGCACCCGATCATCACCATCAAGAGGTAGTAGTTTTGCCGACCTATTCAGCTTTCCAGGTACCTCGTCCTCGCCCTTTGGAGTTGCCATCATTCGATGGATCCAATTTTGAGCACTAGAAATTTAAATTAGATCTTTATTTCAAGTATTATCAATTGAGTAAGGAGAAAATGCTCCTACATGTTCAATATTCTCTTGGGATCTTGGGATCAATCAGTTGATCGGGCCATGAAATGGCTACCGAGTGTACAAGAGTCATCTCTTTAAATCTTGGGATCAATTAGTGGAGGCTATGAAGGCTAAATTTGGCCAGAAGGATTGGCCAAACCATGATATTGAATTACAGCAATTGAGACAATTGGATTCTGTCGAGGATTATCAACTAGCTTTTGAATGGATTTGTGATGATATAGATGGGGTGCCATATGAACACCTCCTTGCTCATTTTTTAGGCAGGTTACAAGATGACCTACGATATGAGGTTTTATTGCAGAGGCTAGAACCTTGAATGAAGCAATGGCAGCGGCACGACTAGTTGCTACCAAGCTAACATCATTGCATCCCCGTCGGGGGGTTGAACATAAAACTGTGGCCCACCTCCACCAGCAAATGCCTTGCCCTAGCACACTTAAAACTGGTCCCATTGTGACTAGACCTCATGCTCAATGATATTCTCAAGAACAATTGGATGAACACAGGAGGAAGAGTGTGTGTTATATGCCTGATGAGAAGTGGGAGAAAAGACACAAGTGTCAACCCCAGTGTGCATTTTCAGTATAACTGGTTTATTTACCTAATGATGAGATTGAAGATTCTAGAGCCTAGTTTGAACCTCATCCACTTTCTGATCCCAATACCATCAAATATTACAGATGGGAGTCTACAACCAGTCTTACTTCTATTTCAGTTTCCTTAGTTACTGATATTGCAGTTATGCACAATAACCTTTGGCATTAGGAGCCTACCATGCAGATACTTGCATGGTACTATATCTTCAATTCCAGTATTGACTCTAGTTAATGCGAGAGCCACACACAATTTACTAGATATCCATGTAGCCAGGCAAGTTCACCTGCCTATTCAGGAGGTTACAGGGCTATCTGCACAGGTAATGGAGGGCATACAGAGTTTTATTATTGGTATTTGCTCAGCGATGCCTTTGCACTTTGGTGATTTACAACTAGTTCTGGACTTCTTTATCATTGGCATCTCACCATTTGATGTGATATTGGGGTCTTCCTAGATTAAATCAATGGGAGTCATTCAACGTGATTTTGCTAAGCTGTCCATGAAATTCACTTTTTACAAGATTAAATCATTGGGAGTCATTCAATGGGATTTTGCTAAGTTGTCCATGCAATTCACTTTTAACAATGTACCCTTGGAGAAATGTGAAGGGGTAAGTGATGTCCCCATCAATTGCCCTTTCGGGTTTTTGCCGAAACTGCCCCCTCTTATTTGGCCCTCGTGCCCATTCAGGTTTTCACATGGCGAGGTACCCAATTCTACCTGCAATGCCCTTTCGAGTATTCGCCATAGCTGGGTTATAGATATTTTTGCCCTTACTCAGCATGGCTGGGTAAGGCCGATGAGGCACCTCTATTTCAAGCCTCTTTCTCTCTTTTTTTGGTTATTTTTTTTTGACCTGATTCATAGAACTGATGCCAGAACAGGCAAAGATTTATTCATCGGCACTAGCTGAGTACCGAGCGAGGATAGGCTTATTCGTTAATAGGGACGAAAGGTCCAAGATATGGGAAGTCGACCGGTCTTGTTGATGATGGCAAGGGTCAAAATTGGCTTGTTCGTCGACATCGGTTAAATGTCGAAGTAAAGTTATGTTTGTTCATTAACGAGGATAAAAAGTCCAAGTTAAGGGAATGCCGACCGATCTTACCGATGATGACAAAGGTCAAAATTGTTTATTCATTGACATTGGTTGAATGTCAAAGCAAAGGTACATTTGTTCATTAACGAGGATGAAAGGTCCAAGTTAAGAGAATGCCGATCGATCTTGTCGATTATGACAAGGGTCGAAACTGGTTTGTTCATTAACGAGGATGAAAGGTCCAAGTTAAGATAATGTCGAATGATCTTGCCGATGATGATAAGGGTCAAAACTAGTTTGTTTGTCGACATTGGGTAAATGTCGAAGCAAAGATATGTTTGTTCATTAATGAGGATGAAAGGCCCAAGTTAAAGAATGCTGACCGATCTTGCCGATGATGACAAGGGTCAAACTGGTTTGTTCGTCGACATTAGTTAAATGTCAAAGCAAAGATATGTTTGTTCATTAACGAGGATGAAAGGTCCAAGTTAAGGGGTTGCTAGCTGATCTTGCTGTTGATGACAAGGGTCAGATCTGGTTTATTCGGTGACATTGGTTAAATGTTGAAGCAAAGATATGTTTGTTCATTAACGAGGACGAATAGTCCAAGTTAAGGGAATGCCGACCGATCTTGCCGATGATGACAAGGGTCGAAACTGACTTGTTCATCGACATTAATTAAATGTCAAAGTAAAGATATGTTTATTTATTAATGAGGACAAAAGGTCCAAGTTAAGGGAAAGCCGACCGATCTTGCCGATGATGACAAGGGTCAGAACTGATTTGTTCGTCGACATTGGTTGAATGTTAAAGCAAAGATTTATTTGTTCATTAATGAGGATGAAAGGTACAAGTTAAGGGAATGCTGGCCGATCTTGCCGATGATGACAAAGGTATGAACTGGTTTGTTCGTTGACATTGGTTAAATGTCGAAGTAAAGATATGTTTGTTCATTAATGAGGATGAAAGGTCCAAGTTAAGGGAATGCCGATCGATCTTACCTATGATGACAAGGGTCAGAACTGATTTGTTCATTGACATTAGTTAAATTTCAAAGAAAAGATATGTTTGTTCATTAATGAGGATAAAAGGTCATGGTTAAGGGAATGCCGGCCGATCTTGCCGATGATGACAGGGGTCAAACTGGTTTGTTCATCGACATTGGTTAAATGTCAAAGTAAAGATATGTTTATTCATTAATGAGGACGGAAGGTCCAAGTTAAGGGAATGCTGGCCGATCTTGCCGATGATGACAAGGGTCAGAACTGGTTTGGTCATCAACATTAGTTAAATGTCGAAGCAATGATATGTTTGTTAATTAACGAGGACGAAAGGTCCAAGTTAAGGGAATGTCGATCGATCTTGCCAATGATAACAAGGGTCAAAACTGGCTTGTTCGTTGACATCGATTAAATGTCAAAGTAAAGATATATTTGTTCATTAACGAGGACGAAAGGTCCAAGTTAAGGGAATGCCGGTCGATCTTGCCGATGATGACAAGGGTCGAAACTGGCTTGTTCATCGAAATCAGATAAATATCGAAGCAAAGATATGTTTGTATTCTTCACCAGAATAGGCAGAAGGTCTATCCCAGTCACGCTTTGTCTATTGGTAGTTGATTCTCCGGTGGGACTCGTAGGAATATCCCATCAAGAGTTTCGTGCGATGAAAGTAGGGAGGAACTTTTCATTGTCACGTTAATGACTCAAGTGACCTTTTGGGTTTTCACCAAAGCCAGCCCCCTCTTGCTTTTGCCCACGCACCCTTTCGGGTTTTCACGTGACGTGGTACCCAATTTTTCCTGCAACGCCCTTGCGGGTTTTCACCGCAGTCGGGTTATTGCCATTTTTTCCCTTGCCCTAGTGTAAGAACAAGTCTGGAGGCACACCTCTATTTTATGCCCCATTTTTTTTGAAACATAGAATGAGAGAATGAGGATGGGTCAACATGCGATGTTTGACCCCAAATGATAGCATATGACAGTTGGCTAGGGCACGGGGCCCTGCACTAATAGAGATGGTTTATTCATTGGTAATGGGGTCAATGCCAGTGCAATGGAGAAGTTCGTGTTGATTCAGATGTAAGGCCCGTAATAACGATATTGCGTGAAAGTCATCTTGGACACGAAGTCTTGCGCCGAAAAAGGGGTTTATTCATTAACAAGAAGGTAATGCTAACACAAAGAAAGTGTTTTTGCGACAATTCGAGCATAAGGCTTGTAATGGCGATAATGTGTGAAAGAGTCGGCTAGGACGCGAAGTCTTGTGCCGAAAAGGGATTTATTCATTTGCAAGAAGGTAATGCTAATGCAAAGAATGGGTTTTATGCCAATTTGAGCGTAAGGCCCGTAATGGTGACAATGTGTGAGGGTCGGCACCCGATGGGAGTATGCGGGGCTCTCAAGGGATCCAAAAATTAGTATATACAAGGGATGCTTCTAGAATTGTGGACCAACGACCATGAAATTAGTCCAAGCTGGTTGGGTATTTTAGGGAGCTCGGCCAGGGCGGAGTGCCACTTGCCCAAGATGAACTTCGATCATTTCATGGATACCGGTGGGGCTATATGGTACAGCTTTAAGTGTTTCCCATTAAGAGGGGAGAACTGGACTACACCCTTGTGATGTACAAGGACGTAGGCACCCCCTTCATAAACTCGGCAGACGATATATGGTTCGACCTAGTTTTCAACCAAGTTCCCCTTGGGGTTGGAGGCCATTGCTTCTTTTCTTTTGACTATCACTAGGTCACCCTTCTTGAATTCTCGTCCTTTGACTAGCTTGTCGAAAGCACAGGTCATGCGAGCTTGCTAGAGTTGGATATTATGTTGTGCTCAGAGATGCCTTCCTTTGAGTTTGGCGAGCTCTTCTAGTCTTCTTTCTATGTTGGTTTGTTCACTGCTAGCCAACCCATACTTGGGAGAAGGGAGAATAACCAGTTGCGGTTTTATAGACTGTACGATAAGCCCAAAGTGCTTCATACATCCTTTCTTCCGAATCTTTTTTATTGGATTTAACAGTCTTCGCCAACAGAGTGTAGAGCATCTTGTTGAAGGCTTCCGCAAGCCCGTTGGCTTGGGGGTTATAGGAGGACAATGTACTCCAGTCAAATTTGTATTTATCGGCTAGTTAGTAGACCTTCTAGTCCTTGAAATGACTACCATTCTCAAAGATAATTCAGCTGGGGATCCCAAACTGTAATATTATATTCTGTGGGAAGAATCTTGTAACTAGCTCCCCTGTGACTTCCCTTAGCGCTATCGCTTCTGTCCATCGAGAGAAGTAATCTGTAGCTGCTAAGATATACTTGCATCCTCATTAAGATGCTGGTAGTGGCCCCACCACGTCCGTGCCCATTGAGCGAACGGCCAACTCGGTAGGGTGGGATGGAGCGGTGCCAGTGGCCTTCTTAACACAGTGGTGTGTTGTGGCGGTTATGGAGAATACATAGAAGTCAAGCTAGAAGGGAGGGGTGAATAGGTTGACTAATTAAAATTTCTGAAGCTAACACCTAACCTTCCTCACAACCGTGACTGATTGATCCAAATAGAAACGATAGGAAATGAGCTTATACAGCGGAAGGTTGACGATCGATCGAGTCACAGGAGAAACAAAGCAACAACCACACAATCAAGCACACGAGGCACACGATTTTAAGGTGGTTCGGTCTCAACCTCGAGACCTACGTCCACCTAATTCCATTAGAATTAATGAATCTATTTCCTTCTAAGGTACGTTACTCTTACTATGGCTCATCGTGTTGACTGGAATGGTATGCAACAAACCGTTGCCAGTCTCACCCAAGCTTTACAAAATATGGCTCAAGCCGGTGCAGGGGCAAGAGTTGGAGACCAACACCGTAATTTTCGGAGCTTAAATCCTCCTCGATTTTTGGGTTCTTCTAATCCTGACGAGGCAGAAAACTGGATTGACGAAATGAACTGTATATTCGAGGTCATGTAGTGTGCCGATCAAGAAAAGGTTTGTCTTGCTACGTTCCAGCTAAATAAGGATGCCCGTACCTGGTGGAAGTCTATTCTGGCACCGCCTGCAGATGCACCACACACATGGGATGGATTTCTGACTCTCTTTCGAGCCAAGTACTTTTCCGAGCATGTCAAGGATAGGAAGGCAGCCAAATTCACGTCACTACATCAAGACATGATGTCGGTGGTAGAATATGAGTTGTAGTTTTCTCGCCTGGCACCCTATACTCAACATCTAGTGAGCACTGATCTTTTGAAAGCAAATCGTTTTATGGATGGGTTACGTGCCATTTTTATCCAGCAACTTGGCCCGCAAAATATTCAGAGCTATGCAGGGATGGTCCAATAGGCACACCTCTGTGAATGGACCTTGGAAAAGGTCGACAAGCTCAAACGTAAAGTAGAGGAGTTAAGCCGAAAGTCTGATCGCCGAGGTAAGAAGTAGGAAAAATTCAGCATCACCTATAATTCTTGGGATAGCAAGAAGAGATCCTAAAATGGGAATGGTAAGGATGAACACTGGAATAAGAAGATCAAAGAAGAAGAAGATAAGCAGGTCATGGTGGCTTGCTCATTTTGTGATAAATTCAGTCATGCGGCCAAAGAATGTTGGAAGCGGTTATGTGCATGCCTACGATGTGGAAGTCGGGAGCACTGTATGCCTGACTATCCTCTTATGAAGGAGCTACCATCCATGGGGAACAATGGTGGATGGAAGCGGCAGGCTAGATTAAATGTCATTTTAGAAGATGAAAGAACAAAGGAAGGGGAGCTTATTAAAGGTACGATTCATATTCATTCGTATCCTACTTTCATGTTATTTGATACAGGTGCTACTCATTCCTTTATTGCTAGTTCCTTTGCAAAAATATTACCTATTTCACATGTTCCCTTACCATCAGATTTAACCATAGTTACTCCTCTAGGGTTGGGAACGGAATTGAAAACCTATTTTCCCAATAGTGAAGTTACTATAGAGGGACATAATCTTCCCGCTAATCTACTATGCCTGGACATGGAAGGGTATGATGCCATCTTAGGAGTTGATTGGCTGGTAGACCACGATGCCTATATAAATTGTCATAGTAGGATAATTTCCTTCTGGAAACCTGATCTTCCATGATTTTTCTTTCTTGGTATCAAATACAGGAAGCACCCTGTCATTATTTCGTCTCTTCATGCTTGCAGACTCATCTCGCAAGGGTGTGAAGCTTTCCTATAAAATACCTCCGTAGTAGTTACCGAGTCTAAGAAAATTTAGATCAACAAAATCCCCGTAGTTAGGGAGTTTCCTTATATTTTTCCTTCCGAGTTACCTGGTTTACCGTCCGAAAGAGAAGTTAACTTCACCATTGAACTCACACCTGGAGCAGCACCAATGTCAATAGAGTGGGATGAGAGAACAGCGGGGGACAGGGGGGGTTAGGGTTATTATATTAGGTATAATATTATTATATTATATTTATTTTCTTTCTTCTTCTTATTCCTTTTAGAAAATTATATGAACATCGAAAAAATATCAAAAAATAGAATCAGGCACCGAAAAATTCCCGAAAACACCAAGACTCTTCACGCGCCCTCACGGACCCAGAATAATCAAAAAACACACCGTCAACGAATCCAAAAAATCATTATAAAAGGTCCAAAGCCCACTCGGACACGATCCGCGACCCACAAAGTCAGATCCGAAAATTCGCGATCTTACAATAAGAGCAGCGCCCATAATTCATAGACAAGGTAGGCCCACAAAGCACAACTAAAGGGGGTGTGTATGCGTGTAGAGATTACCGCATAGCCTACGTGCATAGTTTAAATCACAATCTACATCCAACAAAATTTCTCCGTAGTGTCAAAGTGCTGGTATGTGAGCAATAAACCCCAAACATAGGGATATGCAGATGTTCCAAGTAACACTAGAGGATCACCCTATCGCCTACATGTACATCTCAAGTTATCAACTTTCGGTAGCTACACATAGCCCCCTTGTTTATTTTGAGCTATGGACTTCACCGTTTGGCGAGAGTTTCCTAATTTATTTCAGTGGAGATTTTTGGCCACTAAGATTCATCCTTATTATAATTTTGTTGTGGGATTTACTTCACCATTTCACGAAAGTCTCCTCATTTGTTTCAATGAGGGTTCCCCGCTACAAGGATTCGCATTCCTTGCATTCATCTATTTTTTTGTGCCAAAAGGGCAGGCAACTTTTTCCTCACGATTTCCTTCCATGTGAGTGCAAGATTTCAAGCATCTATAGAGTGCTAAGAAGAAATTCTACGATCCTTATGGTTAGAGGCCATTGATCACATCGTGCAAAGTGTGGGAGTTTTGCCTCAGGTTTATTTCATGAGTTATGCTAACAACCTAGCTATGACTCTTCCCCTAGATGCATGCACTCACCAAAAATTGGTTTTCCCCCTTAGTGTATGTCGTGACACACACATATCTAGAATTAAGACAACATTATTTAGTAAGAAAGTATACTAAATAGATTATAGGCATTCATGCAAACAAGGCAAGCATGCATCCAAAAACAAACTCACACAAGAGTGCTTTCCTTATTTTGTGTATCTTTTTTTTTCTTCTCTTTTTTTCTTCTTTTTTTTCTTTCTTTTTTTCTCTCTCTCTTTTTTTTAGGGCTGAGCATGAATGCCCACAAGCTTTTTGTGAGTTTGTCAGCTTGGACGAAAGGTCGTGAAGCTAGGCTAATGGTATTGTCGGTGTTGGAATGGTACTGACATAGGGAAATCAAGTTTCTTGGTCCCGGACGGAGGGTCCAGGTCATACCCCTCGGTCAAGATCCCAAAGGGACATGGGTATCGAGTCGGTGCGAAATAGATGTTGACTCGTTGAAGTGTCAAAGTCAGCAAACTTGGTCCAGATAGAAGGTCTGGGCCCAGGGGAGGAGATTTATCAGCTTAGACGGAAGGTCGTGACGCCGAATAACTTAGCCTAGATGAAAGGTCATGATGCCAAGGTAGACTATTTGTCGGCTTAGACAAAATGTCATGACATCGTGTAACTTGGCCTAGAAGATATATCATAATGCCAAGAGCAAAATAAACATTGGGAGCCAGCAGCTCGGCCACGACGCGGTAGATGGTGCGTAGGGAGGTCTCCAACTCTGCGGCCATGGATTGGGCGGTCACCGGGGCGCGGGCGCCGCGGAGGATCTGGATGATCTGGAAGAGGCGTTCTGTCCGTCGCATGTCAGGAGCCTAGCTTGAGCGTCCTGACAGCATAGTGTCAGCAGCACGGACCGCTGTCATCCGACGTCGCTGGATGCGCGAGGTATTTCCCCCCTTGCAGGGCCCGAACGGATCGGGCCCTTGGCGTCGTCACCCCGAGGAGCCCCATGACCCAGGTCGTCTCCGCCCGCCTCGTCCGTGAAGGCTACATCAAGGTCCACGTCGTCACCCTGCAGGAAGCCGACGGGACGCGGCATGACCGCGAGGTGGAGGATCACGGCCAGTCCGCGTGCGTGCTGCCGTACGACCCTCACCGAAAGCTCGCCGTCCTGGTGCGCCTGCCGCGCACGCCGCTGCTGCTGGCGGGAGAGAGCGAGCGCCTGTTCGAGGCGCCCGCGGGCATGATCGACGGCGACGAGGCGGCCGAGGCCGCGATCCGTCGCGAGGGCATGGAGGAGGCGGGCCTGGCGCTGACGACGCTCGAGCCCGTGGCCCACGTCTGGTGCTCGCCGGGCGTCTCCGCCGAGCGCTCCAGCCTGTTCCTCGCGCCCTATGGCGTGGCGGACAAGGTCGCCGCAGGCGGCGGCCTGGCCGACGAGCACGAGAACATCGAGGTCGTCGAACTGCCGCTGGCCGAGCTCTGGCGCAAGGTGCAGGCTGGCGAGATCCTGGACCTGAAGACCCTGGCGCTCAGCCTTGCGCTGCACGCCCGCCATCCGGAGCTGTTCTGATGCGTCGTCGCGACCTGATCGCCGTTGCGCCGGTCCTGGCGCTGGCGCCGGCCGCCGCCCTGGCCGCGCCACATCGTCGTTCCGCCGCCGCCGATCCCGTCCAGGCGCGGCTCGCCGAACTGGAGCGCCGCATCGGCGGCCGCCTGGGCCTTTCCGTGCTCGACACCGGATCCGGCCGGCGCATCGCCTGGCGATCCGACGAGCGGTTCGCCATGTGCTCAACCTTCAAGCTGATGCTGGCCGCCGCCGTGCTGAAGCGGGTCGACGCCGGCGCCGAACGCCTGGACCGCCTGGTCGCCTACGGCCGAAGGGACCTGCTCGACTATGCGCCCACGTCGAAGGCGCACCTGCGCGAAGGCCGGCTCAGCGTCGACGCCTTGTGCGAGGCCGCCGTCACCTTGAGCGACAACACCGCCGCCAACCTGCTGCTGGCCAGCCTCGGTGCTTCCTTCAGGGTCAGGATGATTTATGGTCTGCACAGATGCTTCTCAGGTAGGTCTGGGTGGAGTATTGATGCAGCATGGTAAAGTTATTACATATGCATCCCGACAGCTTAAAAAGCACGAGGAAAATTATCCCACGCATGATCTGGAGCTTGCTGCCATTGTCTTTGCATTAAAAATTTGGAGACATTATTTATATGGTGAACAGTTTGAAAATTTTACTGATCATCAGAGTCTTTAATATATTTTCTCGCAGAAGGATTTGAATCTTCGACAGCGTCGTTGGATGGAGTACATGAAGGACTACGACTTCACGCTCTCCTATCAGCCAGGTAAAATGAATGTTGTGGCTGATGCTCTGAGCAGGAGGGTACAGGTCAGTCATTTATTTTAAAGGATTTTGATTTCTCCATTGAATATCATCCCGGGAAGGGGAATGTTGTAGCAGATGCCTTGAGCAGGAAGCCGGGAGCAAGATTAGCCAGTTTGATGCTTCAAGAATGGAAATTATTGGAACAGTTTGCAAGTTTAGATCTTAATGTCACAGAAAAAGAAGGACATATTATGGTTGCTCATATCCAGCTTCATTAAGAATTATTTACTGAGATCAAGCAGTTACAGGATAATGACCCAGTACTAGTTGAAATTAAGGAGCAGATGGCGAGTCGACCAGATTTTGTATTAGCTGATGATGGAAGATTGTTATTTAAAGGGAGAACATGCATCCCTGATTCTGCAGAAATGAAGAGGTAGATTCTTGAGGAAGCTCAGAGAATTAAATATACTATACATCCAAGAACTACAAAGATATATCGAGACTTGAAGAGAACCTTTTGGTGGTCGAACATGAAAAGAGAAGTAGCCGATTTCGTAAGCAGGTGTTTGGTATGTCAGCAAGTTAAGGCCGGGCATTTTAGGCCTGCTGGGAAGTTAAAACCCTTGAAATACCACAATGGAAGTGGGAGAGTGTTGGTATGAATTTTATTATGGGTTTACCCAGAACTCGTGACAGCTTTGATGGAATCTTGGTGATTGTCGACTGATTAACAAAGTCCGCGCACTTTCTACCTATTAAATCTAAGTGGACTGTGGATGTATTAGCTGCACTTTACATGAAAGAAATAGTGAGGTTGCATGGACTCCCTGTATCCATCATATCAGACCGAGACCCCAGGTTTACCTCTTACTTTTGGAAAGGTCTGCAAGCGTCATTGGGAACTCGTCTAAACTTTAGTACTACTTTTCACCCTCAGACGGACGGGTAGACGGAGAGAACAAATCAGATTGTTGAAGATATGATGAGAGCTTGTGTGATTGATTTTGGAGGAACTTGGCAGGAATATTTGCCTTTGATTGAGTTTGCTTACAATAATAGTTATCAGTCCAGTGTACAGATGGCACCATTCGAGGCCCTATATGGTAGAAGTTGTAGATCCCCTCTTTGCTGGGAAGAGGTCGGTGAGAAGTAATGGTTGGGACCAGATCTCATTTCAGAGTCATTCAAGAATATTCAAATTATTAGAGACTGTTTGAAGGTTGCTCAGTCCAGGCAGAAGAGCTATGCTGATAACAGAAGAAGAGACTTGGAGTTTCAAATCGGGGAACTTGTGTTTTTGAAGGTTTCATCATCAACAGGAATCAGAAGGTTCGGGATTCGAGGTAAGTTAAGCCCGAGGTTTGTTGGCCCATTTGAAATCTTGGAGAAGGTAGGAAGTCGTCTATCGATTGGCCTTACCACCACAGTTAACAGGCATTCACAATGTGTTTCATGTGCCTATGCTGCGAAAGTATGTTTATGACCCTTTGCACATCGTTCAACATGCTGATTTGGAGTTGAAGAAAGATTTATCTTATGATGAAAAGCATGTCAAGATTTTAGACTTCAAGCAACAACAACTCAGGAATCGATCCATTCCAATGGTCAAGGTTCAGTGGAGTCGGCGTGGAACTGAAGAGGCAACGTGGGAGTCCGAAGAAGCTATTAGGAAATTATACCCCGAATTGTTCTAAGGTTAGTCTATTTTGAGATTCAGTGAATTTGGGGACAAAATTCTTTAAGTGGGGGAGGGTGAATTTCATCAGGTTCATTTTCAGCTCATGCAGTCGTAACCTTTCAAATATAAGTCTGAGGTCAGCCAAGTGATCCTCCCTCTTCTTTGTTTTGATGACTAGGTCGTCAATATAGCATTCGACTTTGCTGTAGAGCAATTCATCAAAGATTTTCACCATTGCCCTTTGATAGGTGGCGCCAGTATTTTTGAGTCCGAAGGTCATCCGTTTGTAATGGAAACCTTTAGGCGACCGAAAAGCCGTATGAACTCCGTCATGCTCAGCTATCCAGATTTGATTATAGTCGAATGACCCATCCATGAATGACAATTCCTCAAGGCCAGTAGTGGCGTCGATCATGACTTCGGTGACTAGCACCGGAAAGTCATCCTTCGGACAGGCTTTATTTAGATCCCAAAAATTCACACAAATCTGGATCTGGCCGTTCTTCTTCTTGATAGGATCGATGTTGGCCAGCCAAGTAGTATATTGGTTCTCTGCCACAAAGTCAACAACTATGAGCTTGTCGACCTCCTTGTAAACTCAGCTTATTAATTCTGGTCTCATTCGCCGAGGTGATTGCTTCACTCGCTCAGCTTGAGGGTCAATGGCCAAGGTATGTTGGGCAATTACAGGGCTGAGGCCTGGCATTTCTTTGTAACTCCAAGCAAAGTATTCTCAAAATTCCTGGAGTAGCTTTACATACTCCCCCCTCTCTTCAAGTGATAAGAGGGCACTGAGGAAGACCAGCCTGGGATCATCCTTTGTGCCAAGTTTTATTTTGACCAATTCGTCGATAGTGGCTTGGCTGCCATCTTCTATTTTCGGAGGAGCTGACTGTAGGTCGATGAAACCTTCATCATCTTCTTCAATTTCGAGGGCCTCATAGATGTGTTCTTGTCTCACTTCGCCTAATGGCAGAGCTTCGACTTGGCCTTCTTCTGAGCCAGTTGGCTGCTGATCGGGCTGGATGAGTAGCCTTGGAGTTGGCAATGTATGTTCTGTGCAGCTCGGATGCCGGCTTATGGGTGGAGTGCCCTCAAGGGCAGGATGACATTCTTCAGCTTCTGACTCTTGTGAGTTGTTGTTAGGAATTATAGTTGCCTCCATAGAGATGGATTTCCAGCATTTGCACGGAGTAGCAACTCTATGATCATTATGCACCCGTGGCTGAGAAGGGCCCGAGCCCTTCAATTTAGTCGATGGCTCGACTATTTCATAGTCTCTTATGTATTCATCATAAATTGCCTCCGGGGGGTCCTCACTTGTTATGGTGTAGGTAGAAATCATATCTATTTCTTGATAGTCTTCAATAGAAAAACCTAGTCCCGGATGCTGAGTAATTTGTAGCAATCTTCTGTCCATGTTCGGAAGATCCCATAATTCTTTGAACATCTTATTTTGAGTGGAGGGTTGATAGAAGGAGATCTACTGCTTCCTGGCCAACTTGATTGTGCGGCTAGTTATATACGGGAGACCCATAATTGGGACGGGAAGATCATACATCTGTTTAGGGAATCTACAATCATCGTCCCCTTTTGCAGGCTGCTCCTTGGCAACATAAAACTTGGCGGGTTGGCCATCAGGATTAGGGACCTCCAGGCTCTTTAATACTTCGACTGTCTGATAATTTGGATCAGCTACGAGTTTGATGATCCCTGGTGGGACCTTAACATCCCCGAGTAACTCTTCAAGTTTCAGTGCCGTTAAATCAAAGCCTGTTAAGTCCAAATTTGAGAGCTAGCCCAGCCAGGGAGAAAGTACCTATAAAATAAGCCCAAAGAAATGCCTAAAAATGGCCCAAATAAGTAATGGATAACTTGAGGCATCAAAAATAAGGGTAAGAGAATGACTCAACTCATAGGCAAAAACGGGTGTCAATAGATGCCCCTCCTTAACGTCCTCTTTGCAGGGGAGCGAGCAGAGGTAAAGCGAAATGGAACATGGAGATGAAGCGGAAATATAGTGGAGCGGACTGAAAAGTGGGCGTTATGGTAAAAGACACTCGTTTCCTCGCTAACGTGTGATAGAAATTTTTTAGAAAACTTTGAACCAAACACGGGGAATGATCGGACCAAAATGACACCAGTCTGGAGAAACTAACTACATAAATAAAAGGAGAGAAAACAAGCAACCTCATCAGGGGACACAATCCACAACCAATGAGGGAATCGAAACAGGCAGAAAAATAAAGAAGCAAACTAAAACCTCCAGACGGTGACTCCCAGTCAACCAAACCAGGTGGAAAGACCAGAGAAAACCTTCCAACTATGAATGGAATAGTTCCTCTTACCCAAAACCATAAACGCACAATTATCCATCACTAACGAGACACTTTTAGACAGATCATGGGTCATGAATGCTCACAAGATACGTATGACACATGCTGGGTTAAAATAAAAGAAATCATAAAAATGAATGCAATGAAAGTCGTAAAATAGAAAGTACTTGAGAATAGTATTGCTAGACCGGAATAATCAGGCTCAAGACACTATCTGCAACCATGGCGTATGAGATAGAACCATCATCCTCCGATCCTCCCAACCTAACAACCTATCCGATGATTAAACATGTGCACCTAGATCATCATCATTTTTGTTATAGGGGAATATCAAATCCTAGAATACGTGAAGGATCAGCCGATTCTCGAGATAATATAGCATAGATACCATATAGTAATGCATTAAGGGACACAAGGTACGGAATACTTACCTGACTTACCTAACCTAGACTACGGAAGTGGAGTGATGCTGCAAAAGATCATGAACAGAGTTTTGCAATCATGTATATCATGAAACAAGATCATTCAAGCCATAAGATTATCAATGAGCATCTGATGCAGCAAAAATAAGACTAACAAGTTCTTTCATTATTTTAGCATAGAAACGGTCTACCTCAGACTGCCACACATGAACAAATGGTCTAGACAAGACCGCAAAAGCAATGAGACTTTGAATCTCATCGTGGTCTTGAAACGGCCCAATGGGGACCGCCAAAGGGATACACGGTCGTGGGGAGACCACTTAAAGGTAGATGGGTCGTCACCGTAGAACGGTCTAAGAAAGATCGCCTTAACACTGAACGGTCTATCGATAGACCACCTTTCAATTGTCAGTTTCAAAAGAAACTAACGCCTCTCACCTTCTTCTTCCTCAAACCTCCCATTCAACTACTGAACACCACTGGCCCCCATATTCCCTCCCCTCTCTCATTCCCTATTCTCCAATGCTCACTCCTTTACTTCCCATACCCTTCATGCGTTTCAAGAAGCAAGTCCTAAGTCACCTAGCTCATCGTCGAATGGTCGGAGAAGGAACCATACCGCCGTCACCGACGGCGAACCCCACGGAGGAGCCGACACCACCACCAACCGAGGAGGAGGGAAGAACAATGTCCAGAATATTTTTACATTCCATTGCAGCATCTGCAAATTACAAAATAAAAAATGAATGATGAGGTAACTGATAAATTTAGCTTACTTTATAAACACGAGAGGACTACAGTACAAGTCATCTAAGTTCCAGATATGTTAATATCATTTTTCTGGCTCAAGATGAAAGTAATCTGAACAATAGCCTGAAAGGTCCAGATGAAACCTCAGTAAATAATAGAGAACATCATTCTCTTGATGCAAGTGCCTTAAGGATGTGCAAATATACAGAAGATTCTGAGACACTGATATTCAACGTTTCACGAACAAGCTGCTACAATTTGAATTGACAAGTGACAACTATAAATTTCACAGAGGACATTTCCAAAATCAGACACTTTAATGTCATCCCAGCCTAAATCCACCTTAAAGACACCATTCCCTACATAGTATGAAATCTCAGAGTGACCAAAGAAAGTTCGGCCTGCCCACTTACAATCTTCATTTCTGAAACATGACGCCCATAAACTGACAAGGGACAATGCATTTACCTACAAAAAGACTTCCAACAGAAGATTAAAATGAAAAACAAGCTTGTCAATGCTGGAGAAAGGTGCACAGAGGTACCCTTACTGACCTTGGTCAAATCCAGATCCATGAATCTGACGTAAGAAATTTTGCATGTTCGATAGGACATGGGATCTGTTCCACAGAGGTAGATGATTCCCTAAAAACTTCGTATAAAATAAAGAAGTTATAATTGACACTGTGGGACTACAATGATCACACATCTAATGCATTCTAATATCCGATAGCTATGTAGTCAGAAACATGGGGAGAAAAGGTGAAACTGAATTCGTCAAAGTCTTGATATGAAACAAGAGATAAAGGATAGCAATGAGATATAGAGGAGACTTCTGCTTTGGCATTGTATGCATTACCTTTAACCTGCCCAAGCCCATCCAAGGACCTTGATTTCAGTAAAATAGCTTCTAGGAGCAGGCTAACCGAATGCATCGACATTACACTCGGCTGCAGAGTACCTCCCTTGCCACGAATTCTCCTCTGACGAGACCTTTCAACAATAGCCCTAATCATCCTTGGCTTTAGACCACAGATATTGATGCCTTGGAACACTTGCAAAGCTGCATCCAAGTTACCTCTTTGATACTCCAGCCGGCCTAACAATGCCCGGGCTTCCTATCAGACAAGATCAAATCCAGTCAACTTATAGGCACACCCAAAAACCATTGCATCAGAAGCTGCAAGCGTCAAAATTGATGATTTAAGAAAAATAGGAAAGAACTAAAGGAGAGTAACCTCATAATTCAAGGACAAAGTCTCCTTCAAGGTGGACTCCACGTCGTCCACTTGGCTGTCGTCAAACCGTGACTCCCATTCTCCGGTCCTCGACGAAAGGCCACTGACAGAGAAGTCCCTGGTGGCCAGAGATTCTGGTGACTGGGGTACCTCATCTAATCTGAATTGCTCTCCGGAGCAAGCACACAGCATACTGGCTGACATAGGCTAAAACAGGAATCAGGGAGAGAATAGAAGAACGGTTTGCATTGCATTCAAATCAACCGTTTCCTCAGTGGTTGCTGAATCCGTAAAATGCCTGAAGAACAAGGGAAGGAGGGTAAAAGGAGTGGAGTAGAAGCAGGCTTGGCTCCAAGAAGACTTGTGTCCTTAAGTATTTAGCAAGTATTTTCATGGCATTCATATATCAGACTACAAAACCCCATTTCCTACAGGTATTAAAGTTAATGACTTTGAGAAAGCTCGATCTACCCTCATGGCAGGTTTTCAGATGATTGTTCAAGATGGTGCTACTACTAACTTTCTAAAAGATAATTGGTACAAGGGTAAATCTTTGGTTGAAAATCTTCCTATATAGGACCACCCTCTGATTGAGGATTGTTCAGTTCAAACAGCCATGGCAAATCATCAACATCCAGTATGGCATTTTTTGGAAGACCAGTAGTTGCAGAATGAAATTCAGAGTTTTGTTACTCAAAATGGGAATGATATACCCATTTGGCCTTTCACCAATTCAGGTAAATTCAGTATCAAATCTACTTACAGTTTTATCAAAGGGCAAGGGCAAGTGGCTGGCGCTGGACAAATGATCAGCAAACTCTAGAACCAAAGATTCCCCCCGCAAGCTTCTTTATTTTGCTGGAAGATTTTGAAACATGTTGTTCCTGTAGATAGTCAAATCCAAACTAGTGGAGTTAACTTGGCCTCTTGTTGTGTTTGTTGTCTTGCTTCCCATGACATTGAGGATGTAGATCATTTATTTGTTAACAGTGATTTGGCTAAGTTTCTATGGAGTAAATTTGCCTCGTTGTTAACCAACACATGCTTGGAAGCTACCTCCATCAGATGCAGGTTGAGAGCAATGATTAATGAGGCTGTCATCTATAACCTAAAGGCTTTATTTCACTGCTGGTGACTATCATGATTGTCTGGGAGATCGAGAAATATAGATGTCGTGCAAGGTGTGAAGACCATCAAACAAGCTTTGTGGGGATCTCAGATCTGATACTTGCAGAGACTACTCAAATTGTGAATCAGTTCAGATTCACGCAAGGAGTCAGCTCTGATTACCTAAAAACTATGAAGAGTTTTGGCATTACAATCAACTGCAATCAACTAGAATGTATCATCATCCGATGGATAGCCCCTGTCTCTAACTTTTCACTAAATGTGGATGGGGCAAGCAAAGGAAATCCTAGACCCTCTGGGGGTGGTGGATGCTTCAGAAATGCTTATGGGCAACTAAAGCTGGGTTTTGCCTTCTATTATGGAATTGGTTCCAATATGGTGGCTGAAGGTCGGGCTCTACTAGATGGTCTTCAATTAGCACAGATGCATGCTATTCTGATTTCAATTATTATCACTGACTCTTTGGCATTAATTGAGCTGCTCAACAATAAAAGAGACCCCTCGTGGTCACTCCTCCCTTGGTGGAATTGTCTGCAACAACTCTTCTCTACTTTTCATTGCCCCATTATCCATTCATATAGAGAAGCAAATCAACTTGCAGATGCTTTAGCAAATCATGTGGTTCTCATGGGATGTAACTTGGAGTTTTCTTCAACTAGAGAGCTGCATGTTTTAGCTAAAGGTTATGCCATAGCTGATGCTGATGGCATACCTAATATCCGCAGGAGGCATGTATAGTGCTTTTTTCTCTTTTTATTGTATCTCAGAGGCTTTGCCTCCTGTGAACATGTATTCTTTTGGTAAAGTAATAAAATAAAGTATCTAATGGTAGGTAGGTGGAGTGAGAACATTCCCTTCCTTTGGAATGGGAGTGCACTCTCCCTTCGTCCCCATTAGATGACATGGTTGTAAAAAAAAGTTGGGATATGTCATGGACAGATTTTGTTCAGGTCTCTGTAGTCGATGCAGACACGAACTTGGCCATTCTTCTTTTTAATAGGCACTATATTGGCGAGCCAAGTTGGATACATACAGGGCTCAATGTAGTCCACCTCTAGGAGCTTGTCCACTTCTGCATTTACTTTAAGTTCTAACTCATGACGCATGCGTCTTTGGGCTTATTTAACCGGTTTGGCCGTGGGGAGTATTGCTAGCTCATGTTCTGCCATGGAAAGTTCTAGCCCGGGCATCTCATTGTATGTCCAGGCAAAACAATCTTTATCCTCCAGCAAGAGCTGTTTATATGCTTCCCTTTCCTCCTCATTTAGGAGAGCGTTGACGAAGATGGGTCGGAGTCGTCAGACTCCCCGAGGTTGAGCTCAACCAACTCATCTACAGTCGCTTGTCCGCCGTCTTCTAGTTCTTGCGGAGCTGGTTGTAGGTCGATGAAGTCTTCTTCATCGCCAGGCGTAGTGGCATGTGCACCGTAGCATTCTAAGTTATTGAGAACGGACAAGGGCAGCTGCTCGTCCGATTTTAAATGGGTGGCTTCCTTTTGCAATTTGCTCGAAGGATGGGTAATCTCCTTGTCAGAGGATGACTTGCTGGATGAGGGTGAGAGCCCTAGGGTATTGATCGAATAGTGCATTTCCACATTTGCCCCTTCTCGACTGAGGGTGAGGCCCCTTGCTTCCTTTGCCACAAACCTAGGCAATGTAGAGGTTGCTATAGTAAGAATTTGTCTAGTCGAGGATTTCGGTCGATCCCATGGATGAGGTTGTGGGGGAGACACTCGATGGTTTTGAATTTGAATGACCCCAGACTGTATCAAGCCTTCAACCTCATCTTTGAAGGCATAAAATTCTTCCGTGGCATGGCCAGGCATTCGGTGGTACCGACAAAAGGTGGAGTTCTTCTTGCTTTCTTTAGATGGCCTGTGGGGCTCAGGCAATGTTATAAGACTTCGCGCCATGCCGAGTTTGAACAATGGCTCGGTGTGTGCTTTGATGAACGAATATGGCGTCTCCATTCGCCTTGCTAATGTTATTACATGGGCTTTTCCCTTAGTTGCTTCAAAGGCGTTGCTCGATCTGGCTCTTGCTTGGGAGTGAACACCAATGAAGGGGGGGTCCTAGGATACTGGCTCTCTCCTTGGCAGCAGAATGGGCCTTACTGAATTCATGCTTCCTGACAGACGTTTCGGCGATCATCATCGGAGGGGTGCTATTCGGCATGACCCCAGTTTGGGCAAAAGAATTTGGTGGAGGCATAAGATGCCTAAGCAGAACGTCTTGCTCTCGTAGTAATTCTTGTACGAGAGATTTTAATGTCTGATTTTCCCGCCTTAAATCTTCTAGCAAGGTAGCTTCTTCTTCTGGCTGATTATTGACTGGGGCATCAGCAACGGCCAGGGTGGAGTCCTCTAGGTCCCTGGAGTCAAGCCCAGCCAATTGACCTAGGGCCGCTCTTCCCGTCTCTTGCAGTTGGAAGGAAGTGGGCTGTAATGGGGGGACATGTCCTTCGTTGGTAGGGTGAGTGGGGTAAATGCCCAAGCTGTCTATATCAGGCAGCTGCAGTTTGAGATCGTGGCCTTCGGATGCAAATACCTCTTGAGGTTCGGCCCCGTAGGGCCCCTCCATCTGAGAGGAATTTGACCCACCGGCCGAAGACGAGGAACTTATAGTGTTGACGGCGTAATAGACATTGAAATCCACCTCGGGGTCATAGCCGAGCCCTCTTCTGTCATTTTTAGAGAAGGGGGGCTGTCCCCTGGCCTGCGAGAGGTACCACAGTTGCTGAAAGTAACTGCGACAAGAGGCCTCCTGCGTTTGCGGGATTTTTTGCTTGCGACACAACTTTTTAATGTATTTAGGCATGTCGTGCATCTCTTGGACAGGCTCAGGGACGTTCTTAGGCCTCTCACTCCAGCCAAAGTCATCATCATGAGGACCATGAGGGACCAAATCCCCTTTGTAAAAAATGATAGGCTTGCAGGGCTTGGTATTCCTTTTCTTTCCTTTCCTCTGGTAGGTGACAATGAATGTCCCGCTCGACCTCATGTTCCTCCTTTTGAGAGAGTAATTGTATACATGTGGGGGGCAGTGAGATACTCTTGTTTATGGCTTGATTGATGAGGTTAGCCTCAAAATTGATCTCTCGTATTTCTGGCCGAGTCGGCTTACCATCGGGATGGCCGGGTTGCAAACTTAGTCGATGTATTTTGGCAAGGTCTTCATTCACAACGAAGAGCTCCTCTTCATCTTCTTCTTCCGCCGTGACTTTTTGTTTCCCCTTGTCCTCTATTCTCACGGGGGGATCCGTGGTCGATTCCCCAAAATATAACTGAGCATATGTCAAATTGCATTCATTTGGACGGAAGGGGGATCGATCAGCAAAGACAATGTGTTGTTCTCCACCTTTTGCATACTTAATGCACTGATGAAGGGTAGAGGGGAGCTTTGTATGAGGTGTTTTCATTAATGATGTAAAAAGTGGCTTTAGTGACAAAATTGTCCATTGTCACCTCCACCTCAGCCTTCCCCATGGCATCCTCTGAATCTTGATTGAACCTTGAGATCTTCACATCATATACCCTTTGTAAATGAGGCATGAGGAACAAAGACCTAAGAGTCTTAAGGGGCATTATATTGACGGAGGCCCCTGGATCCACCAGAATTCGGTTCAGCTCATGATCGTTAATTTTCCCTTGCATATATAAAGGGCGATTATGACAAGGTGAAGACAGCAACATATCTTTATCTGTGAAGGTGACAGTCGCTGTAAGGGCCTCATATGCCTGAGTCTAGAGCTCGGTTACATGGGCTTCATAAACTTCGGGCTCTTAAAGTACTTTTATCAGTGCCTCTCGGAGCTCTTTACTCCAAGCAATGGCCTCCCATATGGTGACATATGTCGGCATCCGCTTCATATGCTGAATGATTTTACGGTTGGCTCGAGAGCGGGTCTCTTCCAACGGGGGAATCATTTCTAAGAGGGACTTAGCTTGATAACGGGGTTTCTTATTTGGCTCTGCTTTTGCCTGCTCATTTGGTTCCTCTTGAAACAACGGGGCGAGAGATTCCTCTTTTGGAGGAAGTATGTCATCATTATCTTTACCCGAGGGACCCGCCTGAGCCGACTCGTCGAGTTATTCTTGCGGGATTGGCCTGACAGGATCAGTATCTTCGTCTGACGGGTCAAACATGAAGACATCCCGAGGTTGGGCTTCAAGAGAGTCAGGAATCGCTTCTTGGGTGGCTGGCTCAACAAGCTTATCTTCCTCGTCCGAGAGGTCAAAGACGAAGGTTGCAGGCTGAACTTGGGCTTCAGGAGGCTCAGTGGGCTCCTCCCCTTGGAAAACAATGACCCTTCCAGAATTTAATGGGCTGGAATCCTCCCTTTTAAGGTTGGTTGAAGACCTCCCTTGTCTACGACCTCGGCCTCTGCCGCGGCCACGGTTCCGAAGTTCTGCGTTCTGGCGCCGGTACGTTGCCGTGGTTATTCTTTCAACGGTTGTAGGAGTTGACATCTGTAAACTTTCCGGGGGTGGTATTGATACCATGTTGCATGAGAATTGGCTTAGCATGGCCTCCAACTTTTCTATAGTGAGTTCCTCATCCTTTTAGAAGATGGACAACTCCTCAGGAACGGGGAGCTTTTCGCCTTTCTGTGCTTGTTGATACATTAATTGGAGCCACTCCCTGAGTTTGGTTTTACGCTCCAACTCCTCCCATGGGATATATTTATCAAGTGGAACGGCCCCGGTTGGCACAGGAGGGATGTACTCCTCCAACTCGTCAATTAACTTCTGGAGTCTTTATAGCGGAGTTAATTCCCCATGTGCTTCCATGGCGGCTGCTTGCTCGGCTTGCCTTTTCAATCTTCTCTTCAAATTCTTCTTTCTATTTTTCTCTTGCTTTTTGGCTAATGCTAGATCGCTTTGTGAGGGAACCGCGGCCTTTAGAGGCCATCGGGCGACATGCCCTGCACTGAAATTACCGGGGTGAGACTTCCCTTTGTAGGACTTGTGGGGAGTGCGTCTCTTTGAAGTGACATTGACCCAATCAACCTCTGCTTCATGGACTTGGAATGTAGCCCTAATTGCCTGCTCGACTATTTCTGGGGGCAATTCTTGACTTCCCACATAAGAATCCTCCTCCAACAGCTCAACTTCATTCCCCGATCGCCACCTCTTTTGGTTGATCCTTCGATATTCCGGTCTCCCCTTCTCCGTAAGCAGTTGAGTGAATTCTTGATCATTGATTATCCGTGCGGGCGTTGCCCGTTGGTTGATCTCACTTCTAGGTGGTCCCCTGATGACCCCGCCAATTTTTCCGGTATGTGGTTCTGATCCACTGACCCATTCTTCAATGCCATCTTCTACTCTCTCTGCCCTAAAGTGCTTCCTCCTCCTCCTTCCTCTTCCTCATCTTGCTGTATGATCTCCATTGAGCTCCAAAAAAATATCAATTTTAAAATGGAGATCTCAGTGGAAGATTACGCTATCTTCAAACCATCAGCTTCCCACGGGCACGAGACCCATGCTTCTCCCCTCCCAATAGATTTACTTTCTTCTAGGTTAGATGTAGGGTCTATTAAGTCTAGGGAAGTAGGGTCTAGGTCTAGAGAAGTAGGCTCTTGTTCCAAGTCGTCTGCCCCGTGCAAGCCAGAGTCGCACTTCCTTGCACGTCATTCCCATCGATCTTACCCCGAGTTACCTGACGCCGCTCCCGCCCAACCGATTGGATGTCATCGGCCTGGCCTTCGTTCCGGATGCGCCCTGGGCCGGCGACCGTCCGGTGCTGATGAGCGAGGTCGGAGGCACCTGGGCGTCCGACGCCACCGGATCCACCGGATTCGTCAAAGTTTTCGACCCCACGGTTTCGGGGGTCAAACTCAACGCGGGCAGCCTCGTCGTTTACGATTCCGTATCGCGGCTCTACACATTCACCGGAGGCACGTTCGACGCCCGTTTCTACGTGTATTCGGCGGACACGGGAACCACGCTTTACTCCGCGGGAGGTCACTTCGGAGAGACCATGAACGGACTCGGGGACAATCCGCCCGGGCTCGCCGTCCGCAACGGCACAAACGATATTTTTGTCTCTTTCGGAGGCGCTTCGCCGGCGCTGTACCGCTACACCGCCGGAGCGGGAAGCCAGGACGGCGTCTTCTTCGGCAACACCGGACCGGGCGCGGTTTCTTCCGGTGTCGGCGCGATGCTCTTCGGACCGGACGGCGTGCTGAACGTCCTCGATACCGGTCTCCAAAAAATCCTCCGCTACGACCCGGAGACGCTCGCGTACCTCGGCGCCATTTCCCTCTTCAACACGACGACGGATAACGCCGCCATGGTCGTCAGTTCCACCGGCTATATTTTTACGGCGAATCTCAACGACACCTCCGGCGTCATCTACGACTATCTTACCGGCGGCTACGTCGGCACTTTCACCGGCCCTTCCGGCGATCCCAACGGCCTCGGCAACCGGGTGGTCATGACCGCCGACGACGCCGGCAATGTCTATGTGGCGAACCCTGCGGTCAGCAAGAACCTCGCCACCTTCTCCACTTCGGCCGTTCCGGAACCGGCGACCTGCGGTCTTCTCGGCGCGGGCGCACTCGCCGGACTCGCGGCGGTGCGGCGGCGGAAACGGGCGGAAACGTGGGCGTCCTCGCCCGCCTGCCGGAGCGCGCCCGTCCCCGGGCGCATGGCCGATACGTATTCGATAGCCGGAGACATCGCCCGGCGGACGATCCGGCCGATTTCAACTTCGGCGACCGGACTGTGAAGCGGGCGGGGACGCCGGCGCTCTCGCGGATTTCTCATGGTTAGATTCCCATAGAACTATTATACAAGGTTGGGATAATATTTGGTATACCTTGTGATAAAATCAGTCCAACCATTCTGAATCTCAAAAAGAGCACTTAGATCTGGAAAGAACTCATGCATCTCAACAAAAATCGACCAAACGGGGGTCGAGTATGGGCCGTGGGTGTAGTGGCGGCATGCATGAAGGTGCGGGAGCCCACTATAGTGGAGGAGCTGGAGCCTCACCTCCCCTGGCACTCGACTCCCCCTGGGTAGAGCGCCGAGAACTTCTTCTAGACGTCATCCTAGACTTGAGAACTGCAGTGGAAACCCTTAAAAGGACTGATCTCTTTCCGTGGGAGTGGATAGACACTAGGGGACACATCAAAATATAGTGGAAGACTCTTCTCCACAATTTGGAACCCTAGGAGGAAGCTTCAAAGCCGCACAAGTCACTGCTCGAAATCGACATTGGAAGATAGTGAAAATCCCGATCTTCTATGGATGAAAGAAAGAGGAGGTTATTGGGGTGGAAATGGGTGAGCTTGGGTGTTCTAGGGTTTGAGAGGAGGTTAGGATGATAAATGGGGGTGAAAAGGTGAGAGAATAGGGGTGGGAGCTCCCTTAAGAAGGAGTTCGAACGTGGTTCGGCCAGCCCAGTTCGGCGATTTCAGTTGACAGAAATGGGGGCATCGGTCGACCAAAATGGTCGGCCTACCTTTTTTTGGGAAATCCATCATTCTTTCATTTTTTATTCAATCTTCCCCCTTTTTTTGTTGATTCATTCCTCCTTTTTTTTGTTGGGAAGGAATGGGTTGAGTGAGACTATTGAGATGACCTGACTTAAGAAATTTTTCTGAAACTCCCCTTTAGTGACTACCTCGGATCCCCAGGTCACTAGGTCCACATTTATTTAACAAGGAATTATTGGCCTTAGAAGAATTTCAAGGAGGGGCTATATAAATAATTACAATCACGCATACACTGGTGTTATTTTATATAACAAACAATAAACCAGAGATTTACACACAAGGTATGTCACGTCCCGAACCGATAGCAATGGGACATGTTCGTTTGCTCGGAATGTGGCAGTTAAACAGTCGTGATAATCAGAACATAGTCATAATATTGGACAAAATAGAACTTCATTGTAAATATAGGTTTATTACAATTTGGACCCAATAAAAGGAAAGACTCAATAAAGAAAAATTACAGTGAGACACTTGACTAGACTTAACATAAGATGTAAGATAACCAGACTACACGGTTCATCTAGATGTCAGAGTTCCCTTTACTCGTTCCCTTGCCCATCATGTTCAATCTCGTCATCACTGAGGTCATTATCTACAAAATATTAGAAATAAACTGAGTGAGCGAACGCTCAGTAGGTCTTAATATCTCAAGCTCCAAGATAGCTTTAAGTGATTATTAATTGAACATGCACATGCAATTCATGCAAGATATAGAAATCGTGAACTATAATGGCACTAGATAAATTCAAGAACTATAAGAATGGACAAGATGATGGACAATTTCTAGAGATAGAAGAACAAGTAGATTGATGAAAAAATATATCAAGAACTTTCATGACGAGATAACAAGTACTTTTAATATGGCGTTTCAAGAACATTCACGATGAACATTAAACGAGTATAGAAGTAGAGCAATCACTTCTACTAGCACTATGTAGGAAGGACAATGAATACTTGAGAATGGTGATGAAGGACTTCGGGGAGATATTCTCCAAGGGGCTAACCTCAGAGGCACATCCACAGCGTTAGATGAGCCCTGATCCTCTTCCTAGAGAAGCTCACCTGGGCACTCTTACTATAAGTACCAGGCATCCATCCGGAGGGAGCTTATTGTGCTCAAGAACATGCATTAGAGACCACGGAAGAAACACAAAACAATAGTGAACATAAACACAGACTAAGCACACACACAACATGAATAGTTCGCTAGCTCTTCTTTTATTCCTTACAGAAAGGTGAACATAGGGGTTAATACATCATGGGAGAAGAGGGGGAAAATGCAGGGAAGAAACAAAATACAATGGGGGAAAGGATGGAGCATTGGCTCCTCCCCCTAAGCCTCACCTCTCCTGTCTTCTTCTCCCTCACTCTTTATCTTTTATGAGCTCTCTTCTTCTCTTCACTCGAACAGAAGCAGAAGGAGCAGTGTAGCCAGCCTTGCCAGAAGTCTTCCGACTGGGGGCTCTCTCTTCTTCGACCAAGCCAATTTATAGGCACGTACGCAGCATTGTCCTCCATTTCGATTGAAGGTCCAAGCATCGAGTGTGCATTGTGTAGCATCTGCTGGGTAACAGAGGGTGATACCATCTTGAAGATGAGGCCGCCAGTCCATGCAGATCTCTTTGCCAGATAGGGGAAGATCCTCACCGGTCGTGCTTTGAGCTGCCGTTCGAAGGCAGGGGCAAGGACTTGCCATTTTGGGGTGCCTAAGCCCTGTAGCTTTTAATGTGCGCAGGAGCTAGCAGCTTTTCAGAGTCCCACCAGTTAAGCTTCATTGTTGTTGGTTATGTTTTTGCTGCCGATTATGGAGAACCTACCGTTTAAGGCTTGTTGCTGCTGGCCAAAGCAATCCCTGCCGGTTAAGGTAGTACAGGGGGTGCCATTTAATACCCAATGGGCTTGCCGCAGGAGAGATAAGGGATGGAGGAGCATGTTGTTTATGCATGATGAAGAGGCTCTTGCCGTTTAAACTCGTTGTTGCTGAATATATCTCCGGTTGTCGATTAAGTGGCAGAGGGAGAGAGCAAGACATGGTGCCGCGCGGACAACGCACGTATATGTGAGCAGAAGAGAGTGAGGAGCAGGCAAGGTGAGAAGTGCTTGGCGACGGGGAGACATGGTGGTAGAGAGAAAGAGAGACAGCGAGGGAGAGATAAATTAACCAATATGGGCATTTGAGATGCCACTGATTATGGGGGGCACCACCATTTAAGTGAAGGGGCCACCGTTTAATGGATAAAGAGGCTCACAGGTTAAATCCCTATGAAAGCCACTGGTTAAAAGCCCGTGTGAGGCCACCAGTTAAACGGGCCATGTTGCTTCACTGTCGATTAAATGGAGAGGAGGGGGTAGCCACCGGTTAAGCATGTTTGCCATCGGTTAATCAGGCAGAAGGGGAGGTGTCGCCATTCATGTGCGCGCGGGAGGCTGCCGTTTAAACAGCCTGTGGGTGCACCTTGCGTTGTAGGCCCTACGTTGACGCACCCTTTCCCCCTTCTCTTCTTTTGTCTTTCATTCTTCTTTTCTTGCTTTCTTTTCTTCTTCTTCTGATGTCCGTGCTTCCATACTCCGGGCCATATCTTTGGGGGCACCGGGTCCTCGCTCAATTTTATATTCAATTCAAGAGGATCCCCTACCAAGGTAGGAATGCAGCTAGCATGATAAACAATGTATAAACCTATACGCATCGCGGTGCATGCAGATTCTAGCCTAAGAATAACAAACAATGCTCAACCAATGGCAAGTATGACTATAACAATGCAAAGATGAATGATAACCAGGGGAGATGAATAGCACCCAAAAATAAATATGGAATGATATGAAATAACACACAAAATGTCAATCTCTGGGCACACTATAGCAAAGAGGCGGTCTAATGGGAGACGGCTCAGGGAGTGTAAATGGCCCTTAGCAGGACTGCACAATGACAGGGAGCAGTAAAATAAAAAAAAATAGAACTAAAATTAACAGAAATAACCAAGACCTCTGCGTACCTGAACGAACTGGACGGTCTTGAGGATGACCGCTAAACCTGTGAAACGGCCCTAATAGGGCCGCAGAAAGATAGCAGACTCACAGAAAAGGAACGTACCTACGACAGAGATGCGGTCTATCGACCAGCCACTAGATACTATAAATGGCCCTTAGAGGACCGCGAGTAAGCCCGGGAACAAAAAATAGTAGTGATCGAAACGACAGACCCAAGAGGACTAAGAACTAATCCAAACACACAGAAAAGTAAATCAACAACATCAGAAGCACGATGGGGACTAGGCGTCCCACCGTGATCCCCAAAAAAGGGATGTAGATATGTTCTTTCCCTCCCTTAATCAAAAGAAAAATATATGATGGTGGGGCTAAAGGGGGAAAAGAGTGAATATGTGTGTGAGTGAATGATATGAAAGAAACAAATAGCACTAGCAATCGATCACCCACATATGTTAACAAATTGTGATCGCCACCAAAATACCTAGTGCAATGAGAGAGCACTACGTACCTTGGAAAGGGGAGACGGATGAGGACACTCGCCTAAGGATGCAACGCTGGAACAGGATGAACACGGTCCTCTGGAGGCCCCTGAAGGACGTAGACGGTCGAACGACAGGCCGCGCACAGCGTTGCAGAGTGACACGGGAAGAAGACCAGGCTGGGGAACAAACGGTCTGACTCAGGCCGCAGGAAGGCTCTGGATAGTCTTGAGAAGACCGTTAAACCCTGTATGCAATCGGATATGAACCGTGCAAAGCCGCCAAGCTCCAAGCCGTGGGACTTGATCCTCCACCCCTTTCGGTCGGCTAGAGGGGATGGGTCTCGTGCTAAGACTCCTGTTGACCTGCAAAACATAGCAAATGACTAGAAAAACACAACCCAAATTAGTTTAGAAAGTGCAATATCTATGCAAATGGATGGAAAAGTAAACACATAAGTGGAATGGGGGATACCTGGGGAGTTGGTTTTTTAACCCCTATGGGTGTGGAAAAATAGTAGGAAGGGGAAAGAATGTGGATGCCAGTGAAAAACGTGGGGAAAATGAAGAGAAATGAACATGCAATGATGAGCAAACCATGGAAATGCCTAGACTAAAAACACTAAAACATAGACTACTCCCTGAACCGAAGGCTTAATGGACATGGAAAGCCTTCCTCTCTAACTGGAACTCGCTCAAGAATCTGACAGCACTTCGACACGAACTCTGGATCTCCCCCCCCCCCTCGGGGGGGGGGGGGGGGGGGGGGGGGTGGGGTGGCGGGGGGGGCGGGGCGGGGGGGGGGGGGGTGGGGGGTCCGGTGGGGGGAGTGTGTTGAGTTCAAACTTTGCATACGAAGAGTGATCCAAAAAACTGACGACGTATGATATAAACATGCAATTGCTAAGGTGTTTAGACACCTGTAAGAACAGATCTTTTAAGCGTTACGTTAAACGCAGACACATTGATCCACAGATTCAGACTGATGCAACACATTTCCCAGTCATGAAACTCCCAAGACCTTAATAGTTCTCAAGAACATATCCCATCTGCTCATATCCCTCTTTTTGTCTGTAGTGAGTGGAGGGTGGTCATAAAACAAACGAGAACCAAAAATTCAGACAAGAGGAAGAAAACTATAATTTACCTGGGGTAGCAGCATCAGAAGACCATTCAGAGACTTTAACAGTCGTGTATTTCCCAGGCTTAAGAAGCTGAAAATTGCTTGAATTCAAAGGCAAATAGTATGAAGAACAACCTATTAAGTATTAAAAATCTACAGGAAAACAAGGTCTATTGTAATGCCACAACCATAAAATGGCAAGGGAAGGAAACAAATTTTTTCTAAGGATAGCGAGGTTAGTTACACATGCCCCAATCGTATGAATGCAGTCATAACTCCCAAAAAATCATTAGTTACCTATTAATGTCTCTCTATCTACACAACTGCCATACGATTGGTGATATTCCCGACCTGAAATCATATCAGATCGGGTGATACGGCTGATACCGATCCGATTCTGCCTTCCTTGGTTACAATAACATGTATATGGATAGTTGGTAGAGCAAGAATGACGCAGATGGTCTTCCGAGTTTTGGTGGCAATCGGCTGCACAACAGTATTCCATTCTACAGGGTATCCTTTTGATGTCTAAAGTAATGACATCAAAGGCACAAGTAATGGACAAGAGGGTCCCTTAAGAAGAAAGATTTAGTAATAAAAGTAAGGCACCTGGACATGCAATTAAAAATCGAGAGTTCTCTAAAACCAAATTGTGGAAGAAGAAACAGTGTCTCATGTTCACACTATCTTATCCCAGTCTCAGGCGATAATATGAAATGAGTGGTAGATATTGTCATTTGATGACATTCTTATTCAGCCTCTGTCTCTGAGAGGAAAATGCAGCCTCGATTAGACTACTTAATGACAATTCTGAGTTGTATATATGAGGCACCAAAAATCCATAAATGCTTTAGAAGAGCTAAGCTACAAAATGAATATTTTATGTGTCTTGATACTTGGGCATTAGCAAATGGACCCTGATCTACTAAGAGGAAAATCTTTTCTTGCTCAATAAAGATGAGGGACTGCCAATTCAGGAAGTGAAAGATTTGTGAGTGGAATAGTGCCTTAAAAGTGTTGAGAGAGCAAGAAATATATGCTGAATTAGTCGTAAGGGAAAATACTACTTTGTCCAACAAAGGCAAATGCTAGTCGCATTCATAAAAGCTATGAAATTTGACCATCCTTGAGAATTTGAAGATTTTCAGTGGCCAACTTGGCTTCAAACTGGGCCAGCCCAGCCTTCAACTCAACCTAATCCAGTCCAGACAGATTGGATTTGGTGAGGGTATCCCAGCATGATTCCAGTTTTGGTTGCAGTTTGAACTCAGCTGACAAGGATTTCCCAGTGTGAATCCAACTTTCGCTGCTGATTTGGTCTCAGTTTAGTCCAACCACCCAGTCCAGCCAACAAGTTTGACCACATCAGGTTCAAATCAGTTGCACAATTTATTCTGACGTCACCGAGAACGACCGCAGCTACGCCGTCAAGGCGGAAATACCCGGCGTCAACAAGGACGACATCGACGTATCCCATTTTCCTTTTGGCATGCAATAATAGACATGGCCAAAGCACTTGGTAAACCCAAAGATGCTCCTAATCAAGAAAACATTAGGACTATAAACAAGAAAGCAGAGGATCACAAGTTCAAGACATTAAAAAAAAAGGTTTACCGACATCAGAGTTGCATACATGCAGGCAGTCCTACCCTGCTAGATCTATATTTCTAAGGATGTCTACTTCATTACATATACAATCCTAGTAAGCCGCCCAATGTTTATTTATTCCCATGAAGTTGGCATGCTGCTTCACACATCAAATCCAAGCGAAATATGTTGGCAACGTTGAAAACAAATGAAAAGCTGCAAACCTGATGTTGGCCTATTTTGTGCAAGGCAGACATATATAGTCCAAATCCCTCAAAGAGTAAAGTACAAGCTTATTGGATCTGCACCCACTCCAATATTGGATATATTTTGAAATCCATACTCTAGTTCAAATTTCCTCAATTTGGAGGACCACCTTATATTCTAGCTCAAATTTCCAAAGATATGAAGGATCGCCGTAACCAAACTCTAATTCAAATTCCCGGAACTACAATCTACCACGATAGATTGGGCCCTTGAGCGTGTAGCACATTGTTGCAGATTTAAATACACCATGAAGTAACAACTGTATCTCCCCAGATTACAACAGACTTCTTTCACAAGGACAAAGTAGGATATACCAATCTAGCAAATCATTAATCATCCTGGCATGACAAAATCTATATAAAAAATAGCCACATAGTTAGATAGCATTATTCCAATGCATTGGAAGCTACTTGGGAAAGATTAAACAACATCTTCAGCAAATTTACTGGCACATGTACAAACTCCCAGAGTTTCACAATTCATAATGCGGGAAAGCAGGATTCACATCAGCAAAACTCCACTACCAGCAGCAAGCAGGGGGGGAAAATGAGAATTCAAACAACGGGTTGCTTGGATTGCCGTAAAACTATAAAATCACTGGCTTTTGAACGAAAAGTAGTTTCAAAACCAATGGGGTTTTACATCAAAGGTGCTTTCATAAAGTGGTCGTTCCTAATTTAGAGTCGAACGTTTCACAACAATCCAGACGGACAGAATGTTGGGATTTCAGTGTCTCACTCGATCTAAAACAAAAGGAATCCGGAGACTTCGGCGTCCTACATCAAAGCCTCAAGTGTAAGCACGTTACCAGGAACACGGTTGACCAGCTCGAACAGCGGGGAACCGGACCGGTCGGCGCCGCCGCCCACGCCGTGGGACCACCGGAGGCGCAGCGGCAGGTGCTCCGGGAGAGCCACGAGCCGCGTCCCCTTGGGTATGTCCCCCGCTGCGACGAGGCCGAGCCCGTGCGGGCCCCTGTCGGCGATCCTAAGCTCCGGGTGCACGAAGCCCCCCTCCCGTCGCACCCAGCGGACGAGGTCCGGCGGGTAGGGAGCGAGGCGGGGGTTGTGGCTCGAGGCGGAGCACGCCAGTGGGCGGCGGTGCACGAGGAACGACCTAGTGGAGCTCAGGAGGCCCGCGGTGGCGGCCAGCAGCGCCTTGGAGGGCGCGGCGCTCGCCATGGCGGCCAGTCGGGCAGGAGGGAGGTGGTGGGTATTATCTGGGCCTGTCACAAATAATATAGCTGAGTATGAGGCTCTTTTGACTGGATTACAGACTGCTCATGAGTTTGGTGCTACCCAGTTGCACATCGTTGGTGATAGTCAGCTTATTCTTCGCCAGGTGCTTGTCAAATGTCGCACTCTCGATCCCAAGCTCAAACCCTACCAGGAACTTTCATCTGCATATGCTAAGTTTTTTACCAAGCTAATCTTTGTCCATGTCCCTCACAGTCAGAACATTTTAGCTGACGCCCTTGCTTCACTTGCTTCTGCCATGGTTTTTCTCCCCGAACAGGACTTCCATTCCACTCTCATTCACAAGCACCATGCTCCTGCTGCCAAGGATCATGCATTTCTTAGCGTTAAGGAGAAGGTGCTTAGGAAGATCGAGGAGGGTGAGGCTCTCAAGAATAAGGAGATCATATTGGCAGATTGGGAAGAAGAACTGGCTGATGAAGAGAAACCGTGATATTATGAGATTGCCAGGTACTGCCACGATCAGTCCTATCCCAAAGAAGCCATCGCGGAAGAAAATAAAGCTATCAGAAGAGTGGCTCAGAGATATACTTTAGTTGGAGGTGTGCTCTACAGAAGGGGGCTCACCGGTGTCTTGCTTAGGTGCCTTGATGATGATGAATCTTGGAAGATTGTAGAGGAGGCACATTCAGGAGTGTGTGGTGGCCATGTGAACAGCCAGATGTTAGCTAAGAAGATTCTTAGGCTAGGATGCTATTGGCCCACCCTAGAAAAGGATTATTCCATCTATGTCCGAAGGTGTGTTAAGTGCCAACTACACGCCGACAAGATTTATTCTCTTGCTTCTTCACTCCACCCCATATCCTCCCCATGGCCTTTCTCCATGTGGGCTTTCGATATCATTGGACCCCTTGGTGACCCCAACCTCCTTGCCAAACCCAAATCGTTCATACTAACGGCTATGGAGTACTTCACCAAATGGGCAAAAGCTGAAGCCTACGTGGAGATCAAAGTGTCAACAGTCTGTAGGTTCATTATGAAGAACATCATCGTAAGGTTCGACATCCCGAGTACCATCGTCACTGACAATGGACCACAATTTATCTCTCAGGAACTTCAGGACCTCTATAACAGGTATAACATTACATTACATCATTCATCTCCTTATTACCCGTAGGGCAATGGACAAGCAGAGGCAACAAACAAAACACTCATTAAAATCATCAAGAAAACCTGTGAAACAAACGAATTTGTGGATTGGCCAGAAAAGCTGATTGAAGCTCTATGGACCTACCGCACTTCCATTCGTACACCTACTGGGCAGACTCCCTTTGCCCTCACTTATGGAATGGAGGCGGTAGTACCATATGAGATTCTCATACCCTCTCTTAGAGTTCAGTTAGACAAAGAGTTTTCAGCTGACGAGTGCCGCGAGTCTCTCCTTGGACAACTAGAACTCTTAGATGAAAGGCGTCTGGCCGTCGCCGAACATGCACGAGTACATCAGAACAGGCTTTCACGATTTTATCAAATGAAGGTAATTGAGCGAAAATTTCAAGTCGATGAAAAGGTAATTAAAAGAATCTTTGTAAAATCTAGCGGACCCTATTCAAAACTCCAACCAAACTGGGAAGGGCCATATGTGATAAAAGAAGCATATCCTGGTAATGCTTATCAATTGGTTAACGCAGATGGGGAGGAGCTAGCTCACCCTTGGAATGGCTTATACTTAAAGAAATATTACCCCTGATAAAATCTAAAAAAAAGAGGAATAAGAGGAAAATCAAGGAAAAAAGAGAAAAAAAAAGAAAGAAAAAATGCAAGAAAGAAAGAAAAAAGACAAAAAAGGGAAGAAAACAAAACAAGAGAAGAAGCAAAAAAAAATGTTAGAGAAAAAGAAAGGGGAGATATCGTGCGTGTATCATGACGAACAGAAAGATCAATACCTCTAACTCATTTTTTGCTCTTATTAATTTAGCATTTGGGTCAACACCCGCACACACTTCACGCTTAACCCTCGAATCTCGTACGGCATGGAATCTGAGACAAGTCCAAACCAAACCAACAGTGGAAAGTGTAACTCGTTCTCTTCTCTTTGGTTTACGAGGGAGAAAGTCAGGATTTAGTCAGAACACCAAACCTATCCACCGCCCTAGTAGGTGGAAGTCAAGGCCCAAAAGGGTGTATCAGTCGAAAGCCTTAATTTGCCTCAATTCAAAATAGCATGTCAAGAGCGGCAAAGTTCCCGCAGGGAAAACCCTGGTCATAAGCATGCACGAGAAAATTCTTTCAAAATTTTAAACATGTCAAGAGGGCAAAGTCCTCACTGGGAAAATCCTGGCCGTAAACATGCATTATTTAAGGCACGAGCAACTAAAGTCACCCTAAGCCACAGACCGAATCCCAATAGGCAATAGGGTAAGGTAAGGGCAATCCGCTAACCCTTTCAACCTTCCTCGTAAACTTTCCCATTATGGTCTTCCGTCTCTCTCCGAGGTCCACTCGAAGCTCAAGGGGCAGTGAAGGCTGAGTTTAGGAAGAAGTGTCGTACGAGAGGGCTGCGCAAAAGTAACATTTAAGCACGATGACCCTTTGTTAAATTCTTTAAGAATGACTGATGAATTTCAGGTAATGAACGAGTAAGATTTTGTGATCTACGCACTTTATTACCCCCCCCCCCCAAAAAAAGAAGAGAAAAAAAAGAAAAAAAGAAAAAAGGGAAAAAGAAGAGGAGAAAAAAAAAGAAAGAAAAAAAAGAGAGAAGAGGAAAATAAGTAAATAATGATAATAAAATATGATACTTATCCCGTACCGATAAATCTTCCTCACCGTCCCCTCAAACGACGAATATCACTTTTGATCTGGACCTCCCGTCCAAACCACCGACCAAATAAAGTTTTCTCACCATTCCTCGAGCGAGGCATTCCGTCCAAGACCCTCGCGCATTTTTTTTGAACACCCGGGTGAGACCAGTCGGTAGCCCACCCGCTTGACACAGTGGAGTGATCCTCTCGTTCTTCCCCTGGAAGGGCGAGCACTCTCCTGTGCGTTGGCACGGACTCCTACCTGACTCTCGCCGAGTGGACCACTGTGAAGACCTATACTCTGCCGATACGATTCGGTGCTGCAAGAAAAAAAGAAAAAAAGAAAAAAAATGAATGATGATGATGATCACAATATATATATATGATAATAATAGATGATGACCAGTATACACACACGGGAATGTTCCGTCCGTACGTTCTCAAGTGCCGGCGGGCATCCCCGTGTGTGCACCTGAGCATGAGCAGGAAAGCACAAGCTGAGAGCCTCATCTTCTCCAGACGTCAAGGGCTCAAGTCCAACCTTGAAGAACCGGTACACCCACGAGCACCACCCGGCTCATCCTTCGCCCATGTCACCCGTGGGTGGGGGGCATTTGTGGACGTGTAAAATTGAACGTCCATATGTCCCGACCAGTCTAGGATCAATAACAACTTCAACTGAAGAAGCTGCGGAGAAGATGGGCCACCCGGACTCTCCGAACAAGCATGCGCTGCCGTGAAGCTGTCTCCGAAGTCACGACAGCGAAGAGGAACCAACCCCCGAAAAGTCCACAAGTAGCAAAGCCACGACGCATGCTCGTAACGGGCCTGAACATGTCCCCGACGGCACTACTGTCAGCCTTTAGCGGCACTCTCCCATGCCCTTTCTATAGCACACCCTCCTGTGCCTTCAACGGCACACCCTTGCGCCTGCACTGCCCGGCACGCCCTCAGCGTGGTCTAGCGGCACACTCACGCCTGGGATATCCGGTACGCCCTCAGCCTGCTTTACCGACACACTGCCGATCCCCCTCCACGGCACGCTCCCATGCCCCCTCAGCGGCACGCCCCTTTGCAGCCTTTGATGACACTCTCGGGTGGCCTTTAGCGGCACACCCCTGGCCGGTGCACCCCCAGGGGCCCTACCCGGCACACCCTCCTGTACTCCCTCAGCCCACTCAGTGGCACACTTGTGCCCTCACCCCTGGCGGCACACCCTCTGTGTGCGTTGCACGGCACACCCCCGGCGGAGGCTTCTCCACCAGCACACGCTGATGCGGGACGAACGCACGAACCCGACTCCAAGTTGAAGACCGACCTTGGACTCTAGCAAGCTCGCTATTCGTCCCTAACGAGGGAAGCGTATATAAGCAATCCGCTAAAAAGACCCCGGGGAGGGGAATAGCATTGATATGGCCCTTGGGTAGCCCAGGGCATATCTGGCGTCCACAGAAGAGATCAAATAACAGCGCGCAAGTGATAAAAAAAAGACACAACAAAAAGATAGAAAAAGTTCAGACACACATTAATGTTCTCATTCAGACCCGGAGGTCATCACATTGCTCAGGGGACAAACAGCATACTAGATACACAAACACGGCCCGACGTTGTCACACAGGGACCCGCCGCTTACATCTTCGTATTGGAAACCCATAGAGATGCAAGAAGCAATTGCTAAAGGGGAAAGGAGATTGAAGGGGATGGGGAGCTAAGGGCTCATATCCTCGCCCATGTAATTACAAAGCATACGAGATTCTAGAAAGAGAGGGGGAAAGGAGACGATCAGAGGAGCTCGCCGGAACCCACCTTTGTTCCGTGCAGCAAAAATATAGTATCGGAGTTAGGTTTTTCTCTCCTCGCTCCAGACTTCTCTCTTCTGCAACGGGATGGCGAACGATTGCCTAGAGAGATTCCTCACTCCACTTTCTTCTTCCCCAAGACTCCTCTCTGATCTCTCCCATTTTTTTATCAAAAGCCAGCCTTCTTATAAGCTTCACCATTGTGACTTCACTTGGCACGGGGGGTGATCGCACCCGTTATGGGGCTAGGCCTTTCTCTTTTGCGCGCCGGGTTTGGAGGGCGCCAATGGAAGTGGGGCACACCAGGTAACGGGTGCGCCAGTTTAGCCCCCCCCCTCTTTGTGCATGTTCAGACCGGGGTCAGCTGCGGGTCTCGGACTACCTCCGATAGTCAGCTCGATCTTTCGTCTCATCGTGGCCCTGTGGAATCAACATGAGAAGCATCGGGAAAGCCTTCAGGCCACTGAACGGCCAATTCCGGCACCGTCCGTGCCTTTAGTTTGGTCACTCAGATTTTTCACTGATATGACCTTCGGCACTGTGATCTGTGCTGCCAGGCCAGCTTCATTTATATTTGTAACCTTCCCAGGGAGTGGGCCACTACCCGGGGTGATTTCGCCTTGGCTGGGCCACTATTTGGTCGCTAACGGACCTATCCAGCAAAAGGATGTACCCGTGCCGGGTCACTCGGGTCTTCCGCTGACACGGCCTTCGGCACCTTGTTCTGAGGGGCCAGAGATGCTCCTTCACCTCAGGAGGGTTTCTTATCAGGTGGCAGACCACCAGGTACATTCTCGTCCTGATCGGATGACGGATGGGGTTTGTTGGGCACAACCGAGTCGATATCGATTTGTTGGGCAGGACGAACAACACTGTCGGTTTGTTGTAGATTTCTTCCGACCCTCTTGAGGTGGAGTCCTCGACGCTCTTGTCAGGTGACCTGAGGCTTCAGTAGTCCGAGAGGACCCTTGTGCATTAATTTTCTTCGACTTTTGCACTTTGGCAGACCGCATCCTTTTGTCATTGAGGCGTGATTGCCATTGATCATGTTTCGGGTGTCAACAATGATCCGCCACGCTGTCGCCCCCAGTCGACTGTCACTGCACCATGCCCCTACCCCTGCCGCTACCACTGATGGGAACCGCCACTGGTTCCCCCTACCATGGTGCTGCCAGCTCCTCCAGCTACCGCTGGCTGGGAAGGCAATGGAGATGGGATTGGGGAAGGGTTGTAATGGGTGTAATGGGTCATGATATGTTGTTGGGCTAACACGCTCCACAATAAGAAAAGGCCTAACATAATGGGGACTCAGCTTCCCACGCTTACCAAATCGCACCACACCTTTCATAGGGAAGACCTTCAAGAACACTCGATCTCCCACCTCAAAGCTAAGAGGTTGTTGTGCCCCAAGTGCTTTTGATAATGACAATACTTTATATGTATGAATGGATCATGGATTGAAAGTGATCATACTTTGATAAGCTTCATTGAGTAATAATTTCATTGTGAAATCACGTTGTGTTTTGATGAAGATCACA
Organism: Amorphophallus titanum; assembly: GCA_024336825.1. NCBI lineage: Eukaryota > Viridiplantae > Streptophyta > Magnoliopsida > Alismatales > Araceae > Amorphophallus > Amorphophallus titanum. Next base: position 3,041,033 of record JANBPO010002988.1, on the reverse strand, counting down.
AATGATGGAATTTATGTTTAGATGAAATCCTGAATGGTTCCTAGACTTGTTAAGAGTTGAGTTCACTCAAAGTATGAATTTTCAATTCACATCTTCATGTTTATGTTTAATTTTTCTACAAGTGTTTATCATGGCCAAAAGAAGCCCAAAAATGTCAAGAAGATTAATCTAAGGTATGTTGGACTTATTAGATTGAAATACATGCTCATTTGAGTTTATTTCTATGTTTTTTAGGTGAATCGATCGACCTAAGCAAAGGGTCGGTCTACCAAAACCTTTCAGCAGCCGGTAGGGCATGGGTCGATCGATCAAAAATGGTCCACCAGTCGATCGGATTTCCTAGTACACAACAGATCAAATCTGCACAGGGACCGATCGACCAAAGCCTAAAATAGGTTGACCTAACGGTCCGGTCGACCAGACTCAATGACTGGTCGATTGATGGCAGCAGGGCCTTCACGCGAATCAAATTGAATCCGACATGGCACTCACATGGGATGTCTTCTAGGCCAGGTAAAATGTCTAAAATACCCCCAACTCATTCCCTAACATGTGAGAAGGCTAAGTGAGGGTTGTAGAATGGGTATAGAGGTCTTTTGGACTCTAAATCTTCCATAAAATCTCTTATTGCAAATTTTGGGAGATTTATCCAAGAGAATAGAGAGGAAAGCCTCAGAGAGGAGGAGCCCCTCCCCACTGCTAAGAGGTGATCTACATCGATTTCAAGCATCTTCATCTGTTCTGGATCGCGTTTAAGGGTCAATCTCCATCAAGGATCATCATCCGGTGATCCTCGTGGCTATTCGAGCATCGAGAAGAATCATCTTGAAGGAGAAGTTCTATCTTATTGAATTATCTACTGTTTGATCAGAGATTTAGGTGTTATTTGTTCTTGGTTTGATAGAATATACTTGTATTGACTGAGATACTAGAAGTGTGTGGTTAGATTGTGTGATGTACACATCCGAGTGTGTCAAATTTGCTGCGATTTGTAGCGTGTGTGTGGTTATTGCTGCATATTGCAGCGTGTGTGTGTGAAATCTACTTGCATAGTGGATTTGGAATTCCCACTAGGTGAGGGGTGGACGCTAGGAGACCGGTTGTGGTCCCGAACCACCTGAAAAATCCTCTGCTCCTGTGGCTTGTCTTATGATGTGAATTGTCTATTTGATCTTCCTATGAAAAATTGAGTGTGATCTAGTGAGACCTAAGTGAACTGTTTAACTCTTTAATAGATCTTGAACATTTCACAAAGTAGACTTTTAATTATGAAAAAATTTCATGGCAATTAATTCAACCCCCCTTCTTGATTGTCCCAATGTTCAGGGTGTGGTACCAAGTGCCACACTTTGTTTCTGTCAAACTGACTTAATTCTTCATGCATTGCATTAATTCATGACATCAAGGCAGAATATTAATCGGCTTAGACATCAAGTCATGATGCCGAATAACTTGACTTAGAGGGAAAGACATGACGCCAAGGCAGAATATTAATCGGCTTAGACATAAAGTAATGACACCGAAGAACTTGGCTTAGATGGAAAGTAATGACGTCAAGGCAGAATATTAATCGGCTTAGACATAAAGTGTCATGATGCCGAACAACTTGACAAAGACGTGGGGTCTATGCCAAGGGTAGCATATAGACGTCGACCCGACAAGATGTCGATGTCAACCAGCCTTGTCCAGACGGAAGGTCTGGGTTAAGGGCAAAATATAGATGTCGACCCGACAAGATGTTGAGGTTAACCAACCTTGTTCAGGTGGAAGGTCTGGATCAAGGGCAGAATATTAACGTTGACCTGAGGGGATGTCAAGGCCAGCCAACCTGGCAAAGATGTAAGGTCTAAGCCAAGGACAGAATATAGACGTCGACCCGACTGGATGTTGAGGTCGACCAACCTTGTCCAGATGGAAGGTCTGGATCAAGGACAGAATATTAACATTGACCTGACGGGATGTCAAGGTTAGCCAACCCGACAAAGATGTGAGGTCTAAGCCAAGGAGAAAATATAGACGTCGACCCGACTAGATGTCGAGGTCGACCAACCTTGTCCAGACGGAAGGTCTGGGTCAAGGGCAGAATATGAATGTTGACCCGACGGGATGTCGAGGTCAACCAACCTTGTCCAAATGGAAGGTCTGGGTCAAGGACAGAATATAGATGCCAACCTAATAGGATGTCAAGGTCAACCAACCTTGTCCAGACAAAAGGTCTGGGCTTAGGGCAGAATATAGATGTCAACCCGACGGGATGCCAAGGTCAACCAACCTTGTCCAAACGGAAGGTCTGGATCAAGGGTAGAATATTGATGTTAACTCGACGGAATGTTGATGTCAACCAACCCGGCAAAGATGTAAGTTCTAAGCCAAAGACAAAATATAGACGTCGACCCGACTGGATGTCGAGGTCGACTAACCTTGTCCAGATGGAAGGTCCGGGTCAAGGGTAGAATATGGATGTCGACCCAATGGGATGTCGAGGTCAACCAACCTTGTCTAAATGGAAAGTCTAGGCCAAGGGTAGAGTATAGATGTCGATCTGACGGGATGTCGAGATCAACCAACCTTGTCCAGATGGAAGGTCTGGGTCAAGGGCAGAATATAGATATTGACCCGATGGGATGTCGAGGTCAACCAACCTTGTTCAGATGGGAGTTCTGGGTCAAGGGAGCATATGTGTAGACATTGACTTGATGGAATATCGAAACCAATGAACTTGGCGAAGACAGGAGGTCTAGGCCAAGGCAATATATGTGTAGAGGTTGACTCGACATAATGCCGAAGTCAACCAACTTGGCGAAGATGAGACGTCTAGGCCAAGGGAGCATAGGTGTAAAGGTCGACTCGATGGAATGTCGAAGTCAACCAACTTGGTGAAGACGAGATGTCTAAGCCAAGGCACTTTAGGTGTAGAAGTTGACTCGACATAATGCCGAAGTCAACTAACTTGGCGAAGATGAGAAGTCTAGGCCAAAGCAATATAGGTGTATAGTGGCCAGCGGGCGATGACCAAGATATTTGACGACCTGCTCTACAGCAAGGTCGAATGTTACATCGATGATCTGGTCGTAATTCAATGGGTCCAATTTGTAATGAACTTATATTTGGAATAAAATTCTATTCAAAATTTCATCCGGTCTTGCCTATGTTCTGATTGACACGACTGTTTAACTGTCATGTTCCGAGCAAATACGTTCCGCTGCTATCAGTTCGGGGCGTGACACCTGACTGATTATTTGGAGGTAAGCAAATAAATCCTCCGGCTTTGCATTAGAATAGGATTTTCTCTTTAAAACCAGCATGCATCATCTAGGCTCTTTTAGTCCCACCGCGAAGACAAAGAAAACAAAACAAAAAGCACAAAACAATAAAACACAAAAAATGCATGCATCCATGACATCTGGGGAATTTGCAAACGAAGTAGGGGACTCCAAGTTACTTTGACCAACCCATGATCCTTTGGCCTCGCATCGATTTCCTGTGTTTCCCTATCTCGTCGAACTTAGGTGAATGTGTCTACGTGATTCCACTCTGATTCAACCAGTTGAAGACATGTTTTGTGTATGATCATTTTGAGTATTCTGAGATTTAACAGGTCATTAATTCTCCTATCCTGATTTTTACTTATCCTTCTTTTTAGGTCTTGCATCTCCTTGAGCTGGATTGCGTTCGTCCTCTCAAGTCCCGCAGCGCTATGCTAGGGGGTCCCATGCGACTGCAGATGCAAGTTCTCTTAGATTAATTGTCCCTTTTTTCTTTTTCCAATGACTTATCCAATCACCTAATGCTCATGTGGCCTTGCATGAAGCTTGATTTCTGCTCAAGAATCTCCTAGAGCGGGCTGTCCTTACTAGGCTTGTTTCTTTCCGAAACACTCATTTATCAGTCTATCGAGCTCCCTTGCAAAATGGGCGTTTCGAAGGGACATTTGTAGGCACCTAATTTTGAACATCCTGCGGATCCCCAGTTAGGCCTTCATGTAAGTGATGCGGTCACTTTACACGATTTATCGACGTTTTGTGTTTTAAAGTCCATCCCAAACACACCTTGTTAATGGGCCACTCTTACTTAAAGAGGTCAAAAGCCCATGGGCTGGGCGGCCAAATCACTGGCCGCCCATCCCCCTAGATGGCAAGGGCAATGGCCGCCCTCTGCCCTTAGGAGGCCAAACTACTGGTCTCCCTCCACTCCAAGAAGGTCATTAGGTTGGCCGCCCAAGTTGATAGAAGGCACAACCCCTGGCCACCCTCCCCCATCTAGAAGGCCACTATGTTGGCCGCCCAGGTCCATGGAAGGCCAAACTAATGGCCGCCTACCACCTGGTAGAAGGCCAGTCATCTGGCCACCTTCTGGCAACTGTTGGTCAAAGAACGTGGGTTGTTCTCATGCCACGTCCAGCACCATCATTCTTCGTCGCTCACGATCGATTGCATGACCTGTTCGAGACTTCTAGATGGAGTCTCGGAGTACAAAACTCCTCCCTGGTCGACTGAGCGAGGGGTTGGTGACTGGTAGGTTGACAAGTTGGACGAAAGGTGAGAGGAGAATCGGTGGGTAGTAGGAGAGTTTCTCTATTTTCTTCTTCTCACTTGTATTACAGGTTGGTGGAAGGTGGTGGAGACTAACTCCAATAAGGGAGTAACTGGCGCTCAGATCGAATCTCTGAGGAAGGCTACCCTTCGTCTTCTCCACACCACTGCTGGTCGGTTGAGAGCTCTAGTCGCTCCTCGGGTTTGATTCATCTATCTCTCTGTAAAGAGGAATGTGAGTCTGGTTGAAGAAGTGGCTCAACTATAGTCCACTCTGTCTAGATTTGTCAAAGGCAAACAAAACCTAGACAACCTATTGAGAGTTAAGGTTAACTTCCAGAAGGAAGGTTTGGGGTACACTCCTCAAAATAAAAAATCATTTGAGTACAAGATCGCAACTTCTTTTGTTCATGAAAGCCTAAATATGTCCAACCTAAATCACACAAATTTCAAAGAAGGTTTTCAAATGTTAACTGCTTTCACTGTGGTAGATTTGGTCATGTTATTGCTAATTGCTGGTTCAAACAAAACACTCAAAGAAATCATACTGCTTGGACCAGAAAAAGATATGTGCAGAATTGGACTAACTCCATTGGACCCAAATTAGTTTGATACCAAAAATAATTGCATGAGAATGTTACATCTTGCAGATATGTCTTGAAGCCAGGGGGAGCACATGGTACCTGGACAGTGATTGTTCAAGACATATGACATGGGACAAGAAGGTGTTCTCTATATTGCAAGACAAGGACGGAGGCTCAATTGTCTTTGGTGGAAAGGACAAAGGTAAAATAATTAGAATTGACAACATAGGAAAGAATTCTGAAACTTGGACTGCTATGGTGGCTTGGACTGCTATGGTGGCTTGGACTACTACAGTGCTCAGACTGCTACAATAGCTCTGTCATCTTCAGACGAGCTCAAACCTCTTTCATATAGCTCAGGTTGCTACAGTAGCTCGGATTGCTATAGTGCTCAGGCTGCTATAGTGCTCGGGCTGCGACAGTGCTCGGAGTACTACAGTGGCTCAGTTTGCTACAGTGCTCGGGCTGCTATAGTGCTCAGGGTGCTACAGTACGCGTATCGCTGCAGTAGCTCAGAGTGCTATAGTCGCTCAGATTAGCTACAGTAGCTCAGTCTTCTTCAACTTAAGCTCAGACTGCTACAGTAGCTCGGATTGCTATAGTAGCTCGGCCTTCTCCAACTTTAGCTCAGATTGCTACAGTGCTCGGACTTCTTCAGAAGCTCGGATTACTACAGTAGCTTGGCCTTCCCCAACTTTAACTCGGACTGCTACAGTGCTTGGACTTCTTTAGAAGCTCAGATTACTATAGTAGCTCGGCCTTCCCCAACTTTAACTCGGACTGCTACAGTGCTCAGACTTCTTCAGAAGCTCAGAATACTACAGTAGCTCGGCCTTCTCCAACTTTTGCTCGGACTTCTACAGTATCTCGGTGTGCTATAGTGCTCGGAGTGCTACAGTAGCTCAGAGTGCTACAGTAGCTCGGCCTATAGGACTGGTTCACTGCATTGATGTCATGAGTGTTGTAGATGCCAGACAGAACCTTGTTAAAAAGGTGTCGACTTCTGGTGTTGACATTCTTCCTCTGGTTGTCCCCAGACAGAATCTTGATAATTAAGAGTCGACTTCTGGTGTCGACTCTTTTCCTCTGGATTTCAAAAGTCTGCTAATCTTGAGAAACTTGATGTTTTGCCTTCAGGAAAATTTTTCATATGTACTTAGCTTCACACCAGTCATCAGAATGCTTGATAATGAATTGAATTGATGTATCTTAGGCGTGTCCATTGGGCTTCACCTCTTGCAATTTTTGGTATAGCATTGACATCATCAACAATTAAGAAATTAGAATGTTAATGACTCAGAGTGTTAGACATCATCAAAATCATGGCTAGTGGACTCTTCTCACGGGTGGGGACTCTCTCAATGGGGGGAGTGGGCTCAATATCCTCACTAGGTACCACCATGGGACCCCTATAGGGAACCAGGTCGGCCACGTTGAATGTGGGGCTTATTCCGTACTCCTCGGGAAGATCTATCTCATAGGCATTAGTGCCAATACGCCTTAAAACCTGAAAGGGACCAGCCCCACGGGGCCTCAATTTAGAGTTGGCTCCCGAGGAGAGCCTCTCCATCCTCACCATCACAAAGTCACCCTGATGTGGTGTGTATAATGCATGAAATCAAGAGATAGGAGAGGGCTTTTGTTCCTAACATGATGTTTAAGCCATTCACGAGACAACCAACCTCTGGGATTGCTCCTAAACTGGAAATTTCTCACCGAAAGAATGCTCCCGTTCCTGTGCGTCCTACATAGAAACAACAACTTCTGTTCATCCTAACTCTTTGATCGCTTGATCTCCAAACACAAAATTTGGAAAGGAGTTAGAAGATAGTAAAGGGAACAAATAACTCTAAAGGAACAACTTGAAACAACAATACCATACCTTTGATATGGGCGATCCAAAACTATTCACGCAGGTTGAAACAAGGTCCTATTTATACGGAATGACCTAGGGCTGAGGGTTTTGATCGAATTAGGATCCCTATTGGAGATAGAGTCGATCCCTAAGAGTCCTAGATAGGTTTCCTTGCCAGATATCAACTATCCATGGCCAACTCATGGATAAAAATCCAAGATTTTGTGTTTTATCTCTTTCGATTTTGGAAGAAGGTCGTGCTCGAGTCTGGACCGCCTTCACTAGGTAGCAGTCGCGCGATAGACCATGACTTGCCTAGCTTTCCAAAAATTGAGTTTTACTCCAATTCCACTTCTAATTATCCTTATTTATCCACTTGTTGACACGTTAAAAATCACACTAAAATATTAGTATGCGTCCCCTTCTTCGATGCTAATTCATTTTTTATTGTCTTCTCATTTTTTAGTAATGAAGAACAAAAGGGGGGCTTGCAAAGGACTTCATCCGGCGGCCCTCAAGGGATGAACTAGCGGCCACCAAAGCGAGTGAATCGGTGGGCCTCTCTCGCAAGGTTGAATCAGTCGAGGGGAGTGCTTGCGCTCCTAAATCGGCGGAGGGATGACAAGAGCAAGTGATCCGGTGGGACCATTCGCGAGAGTGAACAGTAGTGCTCCCAACAATCATGAGCTGAAGCGAGAAGAAGAAGGGTGGGCTGATGATCCGATGGCCGCTTGCCCCTACACCGGATCACCTGCGCCCCCCTATTCGTCTATAAAAGCCACCTCCGGTCCAAGAGAGAAACGAGAACAAGAAGGAGAGGCAACAAGAAAGAGAGAGAAGAGAGCATGAGGAGATAAGAAGATCAAAAGGAGATCAGAGGAGAGGAGGCAACAAGGGAGAAGAGATAGAAGAGTGGTCGAAGGAGAGACACCCACTCCCAGTCCCAGTCCCCTCTTGCTGTTGAGAGATCAAAGTCTAATACTCCATTTTTTATTTTATAGGTGGCTTTCCACCGAGATCAAAACCCTGAGGTAGTTTATAGTTTTTCCTTCCCCTTCTGTTGTGTCCCCTTTGTTTTCCATAGCAATGTAGTCTTAGTTACGATTTTGTTAGTAGCTTAGTAGATCCGTAGAAGCCCTTCGGAGCGATACGACTCGGGGGCAAGATCGTCGTATAAGGTGGTAACACACTGCCAATCGGTCTAATCCTAAGTCAAGGAAATGACACAACCATTTGAAACGACTCATGGAGACCTGAAGGAACACCAAGACCCTCAATGCCCCTAGATACACAAACCGGGGTAAAATAGTACCTCGAGGCATCCAGAACCACTGTCTAGAGCTATTCAGAATAGTCGAGACACACACAAGGTGACTTGTCAACCACTAGATCTCACCGGGTTGACCAGAACCTTACAACGACTCACAGAACATGACACAATAGACAAGCACTCCTGGCTACCTTATAACGTGGTCATAGCCCTCATAGGACGTCAGTAGACATCCACGGGTCAGCGGCCAAACCACAAGGTCAAGCCAAGATGATCTGAAACCAAAACATTAGAAGATGACACTCTGGGGACATGGCAGTCCACCTCTAGTCTGCTACATAGAATAGGCAGTCAAGGAAAGGGCCGCTACACCCCAAAGGGAACAAGACTCTGGAGGTCCTAGATTGGGCCGCTAGGGGACTGTAGCGGTCAAAGATTAGGTTGCTAAGCTCAGTCAACCTTGAACTAACCTATCTAGTCAAACTACCACAGCTGTCTAAACTCGACGCGCTACATGGACTTGACGGTCCAAGAGTAAACTGCCACTCTTACCACCCTAAGACATTGACCTAAGACAAACGGCATGTAGCGGCCTAAGAGGGGCATGCTACCACACAGAGGCGGTCAAAGGTTGGTCCGCCAAGGCCAACCGACTTAAAACATTGACCCAGTCAAACACACTATAGTGGCCTAAGCAAGGCGCACTGTAGAACATTGGCGGTCAGAACTAGAGACGCCAATGCGAACTGACTTAACCCGTTGACTGATGTCAACGACTCTTAGTGGTGTAAGGAAAGGCCGCTCGAGCAAGTAGTGGTTTATCGTACGACCGCTGCGACTCATACCAACTTACACAAACATCGAGAACCCATGAGCTTGGCACACCACCTTAGGTCCGCCAGAGGCAAATGGCGGTCAGAGGTTGGGCCACCAACCTAAACCACCCTAAAACTAACCGACACACTACAGAGAGTGGCGGTCTATCATGGGGCCGCCAGAGACCAATAGTGGTCACTGGAACGGCCGCCAATACGCTACGGAGGGAAAACTGGGAAAATGGCCGATCTCAGCCATTCCACGCCCCATTCGCGTCTAAACGCAGGGGAAACAACCCTAGATGACGAAAAACACCTTCCACAGGCCGAAAGGGTCACATGCAATAGCTCGATCGTGAGAAACAGACGATTCCAACGAATCGACCCTAATTGGGTCACTGGAGTTCCCGGGCTTGTACCCGCCCCAAATGGCGACCAATCGCGATAAAAACAGCGGATCTAGAACGCTAACATGCTGGGGGTCACAATGAAACTAACTAGGTGAAAAATCATCACCATTTTTCGGCGAACCCGACGCACACCCCCCCGAGCATGCTTTACCCAAACTGTACTAAAACCCACTCGTTTACGCACCGTTCGACGTAAAACTGCGAGGGAACATAGAGGAAAAGTAGAGCGTCTATCTCCCTACCTCCACATAAGATTTCATGCGCCGAAGCGACTAAACCACCCCGAAAATTGCCAAATCAATGAACCGCGCCGACATTGAATCCACCGAGGGATCGCTTGAAGGAATTGGAGCTGGGTGGATTTGTGTGAATAGGACCTCTTGAGGAGTTCCAGAATGGAGACCTTAGCCGGGGTCCTATCCAGGTGTTGGAGAATGTCGTACTCCACCAGGGGATTTTGAGAATTGACCCCCTCTTCGGGCTGAGATTGCCTTTGAGATGGGGGGATAATGCGGTTGCAGAGTGTGACGTTCACCGAAGCCTCTTTTGGTTCTCCCGACACCAAAGGTTTTCGGTGGATCAATTGCCAGGGGGTGGGAGATCTGAAGATGAATGAAAGGGAGGCCGACTCCTCACTAGGAATGCTAGGAGTAGGGGGAGGGACAGGCTTTGGCGTGGTGGCCTTAAGAGGACTAAAGGGTGGTCTCGCCCAGGCTGCATATTCAAAGGGACATGAGATTCCTGCGAAGGTGATTGAGGCAGATTGATCAAGGTGAGGGCTTAGCAATTGAAGGTTGGTTAGGAGATGAAATGAAGGTCAAAGACCTAGGTTCCTAGGAGAACATATTGACATCGGTCCATGGTTAGTGGGCTTCAACCTCCAGTTTCCCGTACCACCTGGTAAAACCTTCGACGCTCCACATTTGCATCCTCTTGAGCACACTGGGTTCCATTCCAATCACAGTGTTGACTTGCTCATTATGCCTCGAGCTAGAAGGATCCTTGTTTGGTTGATGAGTGGGCAACGGATTTTGCACAATGTCGAGGTCTTGATTGGGATTTTTAAGATTGGCAATGGCTAGCTTAACATCAGACCAATTGATTCTCCCCTCATCATTCATGTTGTATACCCTGTTCCAGAATTGAAAGTAATTGAAAATATCATGGTCGGGGGCTCGGTGATACGAATAGTATTTAGACATGTCAATATTGGGGTGGACCCAATCCCATTGTGGGGGAAGCTGAATAGCCTGAAAGGACATGAGGGCAAAAAAGATGTCACCCAAGGTCTCGGGTAACGGAGTAAGAGGCCCTCTTCGGTCTGGTGCAGTTATAATTCAGGGGTGGAGGGACATTGGCATACTGCCTAGGATTGCCATGGCCTTGGTTGGAAGCAAGTGGATAATAATGTTGGGCCTGGCAATTGTTGGGCCTAAAGGGTGGGCCAACAACATTGACTTATTCATTAACTGTGACTCCTTTGGTGGTGGGGACAACTGGGGCCTTCTGCCCTCTTGCATGAGACACGAAGAGAGGAGGTAAAGTTGAATCCTTTATCTGGGCTTAAATGATTCGAGCTTAGTTGTAAAGCTGAGGGAATGTATGGAGTTCGCTGAGCATGAGTATAGCCCAGAGTTGAGGGGTAGAATTGTTTACTAGCATGGTGACAGCCTGGGATTCGGGAATAGGTACCTCTGTCCTAGAAGCCATGATTCTCCAACGATTGACGAAGTGAATGAAGTCCTCGTCAGGATTCATCTGCTCCATGACCATATCAAATAAGGTGGGAGCAATTGAAGACATATGGCCAAAATGAGCGAGGAATCGCTCAGAGAATATATCAAAATTTAGGAGATCAACAACCAAAAGTGAGGAGAACCATCGTAGGGCCTCTCCCTTGAGGGATTTTTGGAACAGGTTAACCAGTAGCACCCGATCATATTGTCACGCCCCGAACAAAGGCGAAATTATCGGGACGTACGGTTAGAGGCACGCTAGAATGAATTTAGTAAAGTACTACTAGAGCACACCAGGCCGGGCCAAAAATGAAAATTGAAATAAAAAAGCTAGGCTACTATTGGCTGACAATATTCGACGACTACTACAAGTATGCCAAGTCATGTCAAAAGTGCCAAGAGCATGCAACAGTCCCCAGGCGGCCTCCAACAGGGCTACATCCAATAGCACCCAGTTGGCCTTTTGCCCAACGAGGAATAGACGTTGTGGGCCCATTTCCCCCATCCTCTTTAGGATGCAAGTATATCCTGGCAATAACAGACTACTTCTCCCGATGGGCGGAGACAGTAGCCCTGAAAGAAGTAACAAGAGAAATTGTGGCCCGGTTTATCCAACAAAATGTAATATTCTGGTTTGACATTCCCAACCGGATCGTCTCAGACAACGGAAGCCATTTTCGGAATCAAAAGGTCTACAGATTGGTAGAAAAATACAAGATTGACTGGAGGACATCTACTTCGTACAATCCGTAAGCAAATGAGCTAGCAGAAGCTTTCAATAAAATATTGTGCACCCTCCTGGCAAAGACTGTCAGCTCCAATAAAAAGGACTGAGAAGACAAGATGTACGAGGCACTCTGGGCGTATCGTATAGTCTACAAAACCCCAACGGGCAGCTCACCCTTCTCTTTGGTGTACGGCTCTGAAGCAGTCGTCCCCATCGAATTAGAAGTACCCTCATTGTCGGTTGCAATCCAACATGGCTTGGTCAGAGATGACCGAATAAACGCGAAATGAAGATTGGAAGAGCTCTCTGACTTTGAATGGAAGCAACTCCAAGCCCAACAGAACATACAAGTCTACCAGGCCCGCATAGCCCGCGCCTTCAACAAGCTCATCAAGGGGCGCGAATTCAAAAAAGGCAAACTGTGATGGTCAAAAGAAGAGAAGTAATGGCTGCCAACCATAAAGGCAAGCTGAATGAAAATTGTCTCGGGCCATATGTTATCCAGAAAGTCTATGAGGGGGGTGCGTATATGGTTGTCAACCATAGGGGGGAGACTCAGTTCCCACCCCTCAATGGAAGACATTTGAAACTATATTACGCATCACTTCCCCAATTTGATGAGCAATTGAAGCCCGCGCCTCGCGCAGAATAAGAATGTTTCTTAGATCTCTCGTGAGACTATGCAATATACATTCAAATAAAAGAAAAAAAAGAAGAAAAAAAAAGAAGAAGTAAAAGAAGAAATAAAAAAGAAAGAAAAAAAGAAAAAAGAAAAGAAAAAAAGAGAAGAAGAAAAAAAACTCATTAAAGCCATTAGGGGACATCGATTTATCAAGTCCCACCGGAATTCAAAGTTTCTTCCTCCAGCTCAGACCATCGCGTCTCAGTTGAATAAACCAAATAGTTGCATCCCATGCAGTAGCAAAAGAACAAATACACACAAGGGTGAGCAAGTAAACTAAATTCTCTGCACACGAGAAGCTATGTGTGTCCAAACCACTTTGAGCATGAACTTCCGAATTCCACAGCACTCGTGTAGTAATACCTATGATTAATGCATTCAAATCCCCCCAGTGAATCAACTAACAAGTTAACAGAATGGTTAAACCCTCAAATTAGCTTAATTTGCCAAGTGAACAAACACCCTGACCATCTGGCTAACCCTGCTAGTCAATGAAGAGAAAATTAGCACAAAGCGAACCTTGCGGTAATCCGGCGTGGCCTAATCCGGCGCGGGGATACGGAGAAACACAGTTGCATGCCGAGTTCATGCATATTCTCAGTGCCCAAAATATATGGTGAGACCCAGTACAGCAGCAGCAGCAGCAGCGCCGCGTAACCTCCAATTAACAACACCATGTTGATTAATGAAAGAGATCGAAGGTGCAAACTGTACACTCTTTTTTGCCTGAATATTTATGCCATTTTTTGTCTGAATATCAAATTTCCACTGATCGAGCTGGTTGGACGCGAGATTCATGTACACAGAGTTTCGTCCTGCTAAGCTTTGCGTAGACGTAAAGATGGTGGAAACGGAGGGCAATCATGGAGGCTGCTTACGAAGCTTGCCCTATCCATGGGGGGCTCCAAGATTTTCTCCGTCGGTCCTCCCTCAAAGCCCCATGCACACATGAAGCCGTTCATAACTTGCCCCCTTCACTGGAAGCCATAGGAAATCCTCTCCGGTCAACCGTGGATTAATTCTTCGTAATCATATGTATATATATTCCTCTCCATTGTACGTTTAAGTAATACTGGAGATAGATCTCCAGGTGGAACTCTAGGAATTGACAACGGCAGTAGAATTCTAGATCATTTCAGACACATCAACGACGTCAGAGATGAACTGCATATGGTATTCAAACCCTACACCAACATATAGAATGAAGCCCTTCCGGCTTAGGTGACCCCTTCTTCCCCCAGAAGTCTCACCAAACATCCTAAATTCCTAATTATATATGACATATAGAACTGGAGAATCCAAGTTCTGGTAACTAAAGATGGGCGGTGCAACAACGCATGCATGCACACCATATGCGGGTCATGGCGTTGATGATTTATATAATACATGGCCGGGACTTTGATAAACGGCCAACGCCGCTGATGTATCAAACCCATGTTAGTTACACGGTAGGTGTAACTTATGTCCTGCACACGTGAGATGCGCATATCTTTAATTATCTATCTGTATCTATAACTCTCTCTCTATATATAATATTGTTGCATTACTATATCCCTTCATATAAACCTCATATGGTGGTGCCTTCTTGTCTGATTCCGAAAGGTTGGAAATTGGAATCTTTCGCAAAAGCCACGTATTTCTGAATGAACAAAACTTGTTCCACTTTTTGACGTCTCTGGGGTTACAATTTGTTTGTCTTTGTGGGTAGCGAGAGAGAGAGAGGGGGGGATTACCTCTCAAATCCGTCAGCATGGGACCTGCCCAAAGTTCACGACCTTTTCTTGTTAAATGTCTAATCTACTGTCTATATATGTATATATATATATATATACACATAGATCTAGATAATCTCGTTTTATAACGATTCAGCTTCCCCATAAGGCACCGTGGTGCGCAAGCTTTTCGATTATTTTTATCATTTTTTATAGAACAAGGGAGTGCAGCAAATTGGCCATAAAGAGGTACAGTTTCGTTAGTGCCCACACCGTTGGACTGGTCTGGACGGGAACAGCTCACCGACCAATAAGATGAAACGAATGGATCAATTTCTGCTGTCCACATACCGGTAAACCTATCTCGTTAAACCAACGAGGAAGGCTGCGACTAATTATTAATTAAAACGTACGGATATAGACGTGCATGGTCACATAATTACTTTCCGTTGGTTCACTTCACCGTAGGAAACCAATTGATTTGGAGGTTAGGTGGGTTGCAGTGTTCCTTTGGGTCAAGTCACTGGAACCGAAGGTTCTAAGCCCTTTGTTATCAGCTATCATATAGAGATGCGACTATTGAGAGAATTCACATGTAAATAATTAGAAATTCATAACTTTGCTTGTGGTTAACTACATGACCTAAAATCAGAGCCATAATCTCGAATAGGATGTTAGCTACATCTTCTATGTTAAGGTGAAGGCCAAATTCTGCCTAGATATTATAGTTATACCCGAATTACCTCGGGCTACCGAAAAGTCACGACTAGAATGGGGGAGATTAAATGTAAATGATTGGAAATTCATAACTTCGTTTGTAGTTAATTAAATGACTGAAACTAAGGCCATAATCTCTAATGGTGTGTTATCTATATCTTCTATGTTAGGGTCAGGCTAAAATTCTGCCTAGATACTAGAGTTATACCCAAATTACCTCGGGCTACTGGAGGGTCGCAACTGGAATGGGTGAGAATAAATATGAAATAATATAAAAATCATAACTCATGGTAGTGTTGATGAAATTCGATGAAACCACATCCCAAGGTTAGATTTGGAAGCCCTCTTGATTTCATCTGAAGACGTCCCAGCCCATAGCTTGATAGAAGGGCACGTCCAACTACATCTATGACCAGGTAGATGAAGGGTAACGTCTATCAAACCCAAAGAGGTGCATGGCCTTTACTTCCCTCCAACCAGTGACCTTGGGAGCTGGACTGAGCCTTGTAGGTCATAGGCAAACTCCTCGGAGGCTTGAAAACCATATAAGGAGGTGGGTATTGTGGGTAGTAAGCCTTTGGTGACCATTCTCTTCAACTATCCATCATCTTCTATCCTTCTTGAGTGAGAAAGGGTGAGGGGCCATGACTTAGCAAGAGTGGACGATACGGCGCATGGGGGACGAGGCGGCGCATGGAGGATGATCCTACAGCGCCTTGGGGTAAAGGGGAGAAGGTGGATCTAGGGTGTGGATTTCATCCTCGGGTCATCAGTTTATCACCTTTGAAGGTAGGCACCTATCCTTAAATCATAGGGGCCAATGAAGCATTAGAACAATTTTGAATTAGTTTCTATACGTTACAGAGGGACTAAGGGTATGGAGGATTCACTACTATGCTTATCTTCAATTTTTTTCCATCAAATTACGTGCTTTTGTGGGCTTCCTCTAAGTTTTTATCAAAAATCACAGTCTCTGCAATGACTCCGCTGATGCAGCACTTGGATGCATCGATGCAATCTCGTCAGAATGCTGACTGCATCGAGGAAGCCAAAGGTCTGCATCGACGGAGCCTCCTTTGGAAAGATGACTGCGTCGAGGCATCCAAGTGATGCATCGATGTAGCCTCCTTTGGAAGGATGATTGCATCAAGGCAGCCATTGGCTGGGTCAATGTAGCCAGGGCGTTGTCCCAGTTTCTAGACTTCAGAAAGCTGATTGCATCGAGGCAGCCACTAGCTGGGTCGATGTAGTTAGGGCTCTATCCTAGTTTCCAGAAACTAAGGATAAGAGAGTTTTAAGGGGTCATTCTAGTTCAGAAAAATTTGAAAAATTAGAAAATCGTAAAGCGCTAAGTTAGTAACTCACTGTAAAAATTTTGTGCTGAAAGAAATTCTGCACTTGTAGTTTGAATTATTTTCTATGCACGTGGTATTGGGAGAATGACATGACAAACAACTTATGAGAGAAAGTCATAATAAAACTCCAGCTAGGTACGATGGGAATGGTAATCCTTATATCCATGTGAGGGATTTTTTATAAGAGTCAGTGTAATTCCAGTATGATGATCGCCTCATGGCATATTTGTTCCGCCGCTCATTGGATGGGGTTGCCTTGGAATGGTTCTATGCTTTGCCATTGGAGGATGCAGAAAGTTTCAAAGTCGTCAAGGAAAAGTTCATCTAGAGATTTCAGGACCGAGTCGGCCCGGAATATTCATTTACCGATTTGGTGGCCAAGAAGATGAAGGCCGATGAAGACTTTGCAACATACGCTGATAGATGGAGGCAGATGGCTACTCGTGTGCCTGGTCATATTCCAGAAGAGGAGAAGGTTAAGCTCCTCATTTCCAATGCCACCCCTACCTTCTAGAACATTCTAGCCATGAATGACATTGTCAACATGCACCAGCTGTATAGTAGGGCCAGATTTATCCAGACCCAGTTTAAAGACTCCCACATTCACACCCTTTTTGAGGCCCAAAAGCTAAGCCTCAGGGGCCATTTACTGAGGGAGTCCAAACAAATTAACAGGTGCAAGCTATTAATTTCCCCAACCAACCTGTTCCACCTCGCTTCTAGCAACCTCCTCATAACCCTCAGTTCCCCACTCCACCAAATGCCCAACCATCCTTCCCCGCTCCTCAACAGCCACAACAGCCGCCATAATACCACAACGTCCCTCCACCAAACGACTATGCACCAACATGCCCAGGTCCTAAGAGAGCCCAGTACCCTCCCTTTCCTGAAACCCTTCCAGATATCTACTCCGCCCTTCTATCAAATGGTGCTTTACAACTTCCCCGGAATGACTGAATTGGAACCTGACTGTTAACCAGTCTAGATACTGCATTTTCCAATGGCATCCTGGGCACACATTTGAGAGATGTTTCTAGTTTAGAGACTTTATTTATGATCTTCATGAAGAGCAGCACATCGACTTGGCCGAGATATGCAAGGTGATCACAGAGATCAAGGAAAGAAGAAGATAGCTGCAGCAGCCACAACAGCAACCACAGCCGCAACAGCCGCAGTAGTAACCAACACAAGATTTGGGGATTCATTAGAATCCGATGCTTGACCATCTGCTTGCTCCACAACCTCAGCTGCCAGCGCCAGCTCAGGTGAACATTGTCCACCACCCAGCTCCCAATGTTGGGTGGTCTTATGATGATGAGTCTTCTACTCACCTTATGGCCCTCCACCACACCTACCGCAACTCCCATTCGCCTTCTACCCCCGCTATCCTTCGACCTACCGCAACAACCTCCACCGCACCTACCGTCACTTCAAAACCCCTCATTCTACCCCCTGCATTACCCACCGTTTCACCCATCCTCGCGCCAGCGCCTCTCACACCCTCCATTGCCACCCCCTTGCTTAACTCATCACCCATCATCCTCCTGACGCGGCCCGTTAAGTTTTCCTCCACCTTCACCACCCCCGTTTCTACACCCCTTACTCACCCCATTGAGCCCATTAACCCGGCAGCCATGAGTCCTTCCTACGTTGTGCCGGGACAAAACATTACCCTCTGGAGTGGGCATTTTTTCCATAGGAACTATCCCACAACTAGTGCACCTGCACCTAACCCCCAATTTTCGACACAGATTGTTAACCAGGACGAAGCAGATCCATTGCCCAGCACATAGCATGACTTGCTACATCACTTGGATCAAACTACCATTGTGGGGTTGGTATAGTGGAGCGAACCACTTATCCCCTCTCTGAGGGGGTGAGCGCTCTCCTATGCACCCGTCTTGGTCTGTTTAAAAATAAATGGATGAAGGGTAACGGCTCTGCACTATATTGCACTGTCAGCGCCATTCGAGCTACTTGTTCAAAAAAAGAGAAAAAAATAAATGAAAAAAGAGAAAAGAAGAAAAGAAAAAATTATGAGGTCAACGGGGCCTCCCCATCTACCCTCATAGGCAAAAGGCTCCCTAATAGCATTGTATGGTAAATGCCCAAGGGAAAACAAAATGGCTATGCCATCTATGGACGTAGGAAGACCCTAAAGTAGCTTCTAAGAAAAAGGGCCAAGAGGATGACAGTTGGTGAAAGCATCGGGAGCTTGAGCTGAGGCTGTTCGGAGCATCTCCTGAAGAAATCAATGAGAAAAGAGGATAGCTGTTGATCTGATGTGTAGCTGTCACTGAATATCCCCAAGGAGACTATGTAATCAATAGTCCCACCGATGGAAAAGGGCCCTCATTGGCCACTAGCCCCCCTATTGCAAATATGGGTCCATGCCCATTGGTGGGAATGAAAAGAACAATCCTAACTGAGTTAGCTACACCCTCAACTCCTTATCAAGCCAGCAAATAAACGCCCTTCGACTTCTAGTGGCCTATCTCAGCACCCCTGGTCCCATCGGAATCCATGGTGCCATGCCATCCTATAGGATTACTCCCACTTGTCCCACCGGGACTAACCCTCCACCTTTGATCTGGGACCTATGCTCCCAACCAATGCATTCTTATTGACTTTAGGCATTCAACCATGACAATACCATATTTGTCCCACGGGACTCTCCCACCACTGTCGGTTCAGACTCCTTGCCTAGTGACGGCCCAACAAAATCCCCTTTTCCTTGGCAAAAGGTGCTCTGCCCTTGTCGAGATCAATAATTCACCCATCAGTCTCGCTGGGCTGTGTCTATAAACCTTTCCTTGGCTGGAGGCGCTCCGCCCTAGCCGAACTTGAAAATTACCTTCTGTCCTATCGGGCTGGGTCCACAAAATCTTTTCCTTAGCTTGAGGTACTCTGCCCTTGCCCAGCTCGAAAATAGCCTTTGTCCCACTGAGCAAGGTTCATAAAACCCTTTTCCTTCGGCTTGAGGCACTCAGCCCTCGCTGAGCCCCAAAACTACCTTTGTCCCACTGGGCTGGGTTCATAAAGCCTTTTTCTTGGCTTGAGGCACTTTGCCCTCGTTGAGCTCGAAAACTACTCCTAACCTCACGGAACTGGGCCTATCAACACCCCTCTTTCCGACTTGAGACACCCCGTTTTGGCTAGGACTTTGGGATGCTATCCCCTAGCCCCACCGGCATAATAAATAATTGAATTCATCAATAGTCCTACTAGACAAAATATCCCACACCGTAGATGAGTCTGCGTCAGGGAGCCCAACAAAAAAAAATAACAAAAAAGAGGAAATAAAAAAAAGAAGAAAGAAAGAAATAAAGATGGAGAAAAGAAAATGACGATCTAAAATAAACTTAATGAATCAATAAACACAATAAATTTAATAAACTCAACGAACCCAACAAAACTAATAAATCCTATAAATACAATAAACTCAATAGACTTAACGAATTTAATAAACCCAACCAACCCAATAGATCAAACAAACCAACCCTTTAGAAGATTTAAGGCTTCAATATTATTGTAATGTTTGGACTGGTGGTCAGCAGTCCATTTTGATTTATCTTCAGACAGGCTAAGAGGACCATTCGTAATGATCCTCCAGAACTTAGGACCATATGAGTTCACAATCTTACACATTCTTCCTGACCAGATATTAAAATCAGAACCATCGTAAACTAGTACAGAAATCATAAAAACTTGTTCAGCTAAGGAACTCATGATAGCAAGTACACCGAGATCTTCTCTGTAGATCATTGGATCTGTGTATGGTAGAGACCCGCTCTGATACCAAATGTTGGGAATGTCAATAGGATCTAGAGGGGAGGTGAATAGATCCTTTTAGAAATAATGCCCACTTTAAAATCCAATCTGATCACTCAATGAACTGCGGATTACTGGAACACTAAAGTTCCTAACAAGATATATTGCACTGAAAGTAGGCAGTCCTTCACACAGAAAGATCACAGCACACTGGTTAGAAGTGAGTTCAAGCCAAGCTGTGTGAGTGATCACAGTGCTGAACACATTGGAGCTCAAAGACTGTCCCTACATGGAGCAACCACCAAACACTTATGTTCGAGCAAGAACCGAGCTAGTTAGAACGAGTGTGTGTGGTGTGCAGACATAATAGAGTGTGTGTGAATCTAAAACACAAGTCTCTGTGAATGGGGATGGAAGAGAAGGATCAATCACACAATAACAAATCAATGCACAAATGATTTTTAAGGTGGTTCAGTCTGCAAACCCGCAAACCTACATCCTCACCAAACCCAGTGAGACTTTACTACGCTGCAAATGCAGCAACGGGGACAAGTCCCCTATAGACGTCGACACACAGCTTGACACGAGGAGCAAACTCCTCACGAGGACAAGGTCCACAAGTTGCTACACGCAACACCATACGGGGACGAACCCCACACACATGAGGACGCAGTCCTCACGAGGACACAGTCCTCACGTTGCTACATGCAGCACAATATGGGGACGAACCCCCCACACACACGCTGCTATACCCAGCAGCACACGGGGACAAGCCCCACGGGGATGAGCCCCACACAAGCTGATCCACAGCTTACCACGAGGACGGAGTCCTGTGGGGATGATTTTTATCATTTATTCTAATTCATTTGTTTATTTTATTTATTTGTTCATTTTATTAACGCGAGATGTGCCAATCACTTTTGTGACAACATTTACTATGCGCTCGTCTAATTGATCAGACAATAGTCTGTGATCATGTGGAGACTGAAAGTCCACCATACCATAAAAGGTATGGCATTAATTGCATCCTTCCGAATGAAGGAAAACCCTTGATTAATCATCAAAGTGGAGGAGTCCTTGGGGCTGAAAAGAATACATGTAGACGATGCTTGTTTTATGAAATGGAACTGAATTTAATCATGCATACAAGCAAGTAATATGGTAATATTTATTCTATTTAACTGGTTCCTGGTACGAGTCGGAGAACATAGATCCGAGGACCACCATCACGCATAGTGATAGCTTCCAGTCGGATGTAATCTGACTTTTCACAAATCACCATTTGATATACTGAGGAATCAGGAAATGCATGCACTCATACTTATGTTTATGTGACTAAATACGAGTGGATATGTAGATGGAAGTTGCTCCACGCTTATGCGAGCTCGCTGGAGATCATCTTGTTACTGTTATAATAAGTTGTTGTATTTCTCCTAGGTACCTTATTTTAATTTCAATGGCACATCGTGTAGATTGGGATGGCATGCAGCAGACAGTGGCTGGCCTTACCCAGGCACTTCAAACTATGGCTCAGGCAGGCGTAGGAGCCAGAGCAGGCAGTCTACACCAGAATTTTTGGAGTCTCAACTCTCCACATTTCTATGGTTCTTCGAATCCGGACGAGGCAGAAAATTGGATCGATGAGATGAACAGGATTTTTGATGTAATTCAATGCACCGATAAGGAGAGGGTGCGTTTAACTACTTTCTAGTTAAATAAAGATGCTCAGACTTGGTGGAAGTCAGTCCTGACACCTCCAGTCGATGCACCACACACATGGGAAGATTTTCTCATATTATTCCATGCCAAGTATTTCTCGGAGCACGTCAAGGAGAGGAAGGCTATGGAGTTTGCGTCCCTTTGTCAAGGGATGATGATAGTAGCGGAGTATGAATTGCAATTTTTCAGGCTAGCACCATATACACAACATCTTATTAGTACCGATTTATTGAAAGCTAATCAGTTCATGGACAGGTTACGGTCTGGTTACATTCAACAACTGGGGACCCAGAACATCCGAACGTATGAGGAGATGGTCCAGTGGGCCTATTTGTGCGAAAGGACCTTAGAGAAGGTTGAGAAAATGAAAGGAAAAGGAGAAGAATCTAGCCGACGATTCGATCGGTGATTCAGGAAGGAGAAATTTAGTATCACGGAACCTTACAAGAGCCGTGACAACAAGAAACGGTCTAGGAGCGGGAACGATGGAAGTTCCCAGAAGTACAAGAAAGTTAAAGAAGATGAGAAGCAGGTCATGGTGGCCTGTACATTTTATGAAAAATTTGGGCATTTAGCGAAAGAATGCTGGAAGTGCTTCGATGCTTGTTTACGCTGTGGTAGTAGGAAGCATCGCATGCAAGATTGCCCCCTTATGAAAGAACAGGCAGCAGGAGGAGGACGTAGGAGGCAAGCTCGCCTCAATGCAGTTCTAGAAGAAGAAGAAGAAGCGCTCAGGGACAGTGGGCTCATGGAAGGTACACTTCAAATTTACTCTCCTCCTGCATTTGTTCTATTTGATACTGGTGCTTCTCATTCTTTTATCTCTACTTCTTTTGCCAAAACTTTACTTATTGCATCAGTTCCTTTACCTTCGGACCTTTCTATAAATGCACCCTTAGGTTCTGGAACTAAACTTACCAAATATTATCCCAATAGTGAAGTGACCATAGAAGGTCACAATCTTCCCGCAAACTTAGTATGTCTTAACATGAAAGGATACGATGTTATTTTAGGGGTAGATTGGTTGGTAGATCATGATGCCAATATCAATTACAGGAATAAGATTATATCTTTCCGTAAACCAGGTCTTCCAAGATTTTCCTTCCTTGGCATCAAGTATAAGAAGCATCCTACAATCATTTCTTCTCTTCACCCTTGTAAACTTATCTTGCAAGGATGTGAAGCTTTTCTTACTTCTGTCATAGTTACCGAATCCAAGGAGATCATCCTGGCAGACATCCCCATTGTAAATGAGTTTCCTGATGTATTCCCATTAGAGTTACTTAGTTTACCACCTGAGAGGGAAGTAAACTTCACCATTGAACTCATTCCCGGAGCTGCACCTGTTTCTATAGCCCCTTACAGGATGTCCCCCCGACCTTCACCTTAGTTGGATTTTGGGTCCTTGACTGCATTCCCAAATTAATTGGTTGATTCTCCATGATGTTGTCACATGAACATGTTCCCAATTTTGTGAAGTTCAGAATTCTCATGAAAGGCAGAATCACAGGGTCCAACAAAAGCTACACTACTTGAAGAATTAAGCTAATGGTCAAAGAAGTTTTCGGAGGTCAGTTGCACAGGAGGTCATGGCAGCTGAATTCAATGTCAAAGTTTGACTCCCTGAGTCAAGGGAGAATTCAGAAGCTTTCAAATGAATTCGGGGGCAGCCATTTCAAGAAATTCATCTCAGGTCCTGCTTTCAGAAAAAGTATAGTTGTTCAAAGAAGGCTGGTCTACTAGAGACTTGCGCAATCGGTGGACCTTAGAAGCCCGTTGTTCACTTCAGCATTGATGAAGCTCAAGACATCAATTTTCAAGAACCAAGTCATAGACAAGCTTATCCTATCATATTTGCTGGCCCGCTGAATCATACAAATCCCACTTTTATGTGTTTATATGCATGGATTCAGAGTCATGTTAGTGCATTGAGTCATCTCAGAGATTGATCCAATGACCCAAGTCAAGTTAAACTCATTTAATGGGGATTTGTTGACTGTTTGATCAAATGCTTTCGGGAGCTCAGCCACTCGCAATCGTAACTTAAGGAAATGCAGTAAACCCTCAAAGACTAGAGGACTTCATAGCAACTCTATCAAGTTTAGCAGATCTTGAAGCAAAGATCAGTAGCCCCTTTTATAGTAGCTACCTGCAAACCATCGACTGGATAGTAATAGCAGCAACAACAGTGAGGCCTTAAGGTAACAACTACAGTCTAGGTTCAGTAGATTGTGCGGTCCAAGTATGTCAACCCTACTTGCACAGCAGGTCAATCCATATATGGTGAATTCAAATAGGGCCCCGGCCTGCTTCCGAAGGCAGCAGCAGTCAAGCTCTCCATTTCAGCAAGCTAGGTTCTGCAGGTTTGCAGTTCAGCTATTCATGCATGATGCAGCTGTACTATCAACCCAGTAAAGCTCCTCTACATTACTTGGTTGAGATCAGCAGATTTTAACATCCAAAGCCAGCCGCAATAGCAGTCAGGTCCAGCAACTCCAGTGGGATACAACAGTGAAATCTAATCTGATCCTGACAATCTGTCATCTTCCCTTGCTCGCTGTTAGAAGTGCAAAAGGGTAGGTCGATGCACCGCGTGGGCAGGTCGACGCTACTGAAGAAAAGCACTCAAGGGTAGGTCGATGCATTGCTCTGGCAGGTCGATGCAGTTGAAGGGAAGAAGCTAAGGGTAGGTCGATGCACGGTCAAGGGCAGGTCGATGCTACTCAAGAAAAGCACTCAAGGGCAGGTCGATGTAGCTCGAGAAAAGCCTCGAGAATAAAAATTATCATTCCAATCCTTTGAACTTTGGGCACTCTGTCCCTTCTAACTTCATCTAAATATCTGATCCCCTCTTTGACGTCCATCCATGGACCTCCTTCAATGCCATTAAGCTCATTTGTTGTCCACACCACCTATTTATCACCCACAAAATCCATTCGTCACCCCTACTATCCATTTCTCACCCTCATCACTCAATAACAATAAAATGATCATAAAAATGATAAAAAAATATAAAATGATAATAAATAAACACAATAATAATGAAAATTGTAAAACCAGCATAGGTACACCCCCCCCCCCAAGCCCCTCAAGGGTCTACCCAGACCAAGTAGACACCTCCCATATCCAAACGCCTATAAATTTCCCTGGGAAGGCCAAGAGCCACAACTCATGCTCAACGAGTCTCAAGGCTCAAGTGAACTCACCCCACATAGACAACCACCAATGGGTACAAGTTCAAGACGATTCGATAAACACTCAGCGAGGAAGGCGATGCGGCTTGCTTGAGCTTTGGTCGTTGACGCCTGAGTGAGGGTATGCTGTAAAAATACCCACTCTAATGGTGCTTAGCCAAGTCATGAGTCCTCTTGCGGACATCATGTAAAGACGGCGTAAATACCTGCGTGATCATGCAAAGACCCAGGAACCGATGGCTTTCGCAATACTTATAATCGGGTTCTCAACCCCCCACATAAAGACTTTTCATGACAATTTTAATGAAGTCCTTTGGGAAACCTTCTCAAGACAATCTTAATGGTGTCCATCTCTTGTCGGGTTCACATCTGATCAACGGAATGGACTACTCCACCTGAGCCGTGCCTGACTGCTCCGCCCGAGCCACCCCCGACTGCTCCACCCAAGCTGGTGCCTTATTGCTCCACCCGAGTCAGTGCATGTCTACTCCACCCGAGCCGCGCCCGACTGCTCGACCCGAGTTACACCCGACTACTCCAACAAAGCGGCGCCAACTCCTTCACCAAAGCGGCACCTGACTACTCCACCCAAGCCAGTGTCTGACTGCTCTACCCGAGCCGCACCTAACTACTCCACCCGAGCCGATGCCCGACTGCTCCACCAGAGCCCCACGCGACTGCTCCACCAGAGCTGGTGTCTGACTGCTCCACTTGAGCCACGCCCCACTACTCCATCCGAGCCGGTGCCCATCTGCTCCACACCAGAGTCAATGCCTGATTACTTCACACCTAAGCCAATGCCCATCTGCTCCACATCTGAGCTAGTGCCTAACTATCTCCAAACCCCACTACCCACACAATGTTGTTGATGTTCCCCCGTCGTTGTAACATGGGTCAAGCCATCCCGACGTCGCGGCCCCCAAAGTCACTGACTCTTGTTCTCAGTAGTTAAACAAGGGTGTTTGGATTACATCCGATATAAACTAACACCAAGTGCGGTCGGTGGGAAAATATCTTACACTCGAACTCCACAATCGTCTGATACACCTATACCTATAAAATTACACCTTTTGTCAGCTTCCCAACAACCATACGAGCACAATGCCCACATCCATGTGTCGCCCGTACGTCTATACACATGTGCCGTGTCATGGAGGCACACCCACATAAAAAGCCAATTCCACGCTGTCGAAACTCGACTTGCACTCCTGCAAAACAAGAAACAAAAACCCATTCCGTGTGTGCTCCAAACAGTCACTCTCTAGGATCTCTTGCAGATTCTCATCTCCATCTCCTATCCACGATATCACTTTATTAATTAGAAAAAATCATACCATTTATTGATTAACCTGATCTAATAATATGGTACGTGCCAAGATTATATGTTACAGATTTTGGAAGTTCTTCTTTCCCTTTTATAGTAAATTTTCTCTAAAGGAAATCCAGAGAATTTATGGCTGGGTACGCGCCACTTCATAAGAACTATTGTGAATTTCCATCTATATCTCTTATCCACAATATCACTTTATTAATTAGAAAAAAATAGACAATATATATGTATAATCACACAGAATGGAGGTAGAAGAGATGGACCAAACTACACAGCTCAAACCACAAGGCAAGAGTCCTTAAGAGTTAGGGTCGATCCGAAAGCTTTCTCTTGACGAGAATGGGTCAAACAAGGGTCCCACGGTGAAGAAATCGGAGTTCAGGACGTTCAGAACTCTCTGTCTGGCAAACAATCTATTGTACGACCGCCAGGGATGAAAACGGTCTAGGAAGGACCGCAAGGCTATGGCAAACGGTCTAGGGGGTGACCGCAAGGCTCCAGGGGTGAAACGGGACGATTTCGTGCAAGTTTGGGGCCTAACGGTCTAGTGAGGACCATTTTTTATCCCCTAGTGGTCTTCCCAGGACCGCTAGGCTACTGGAGGATAATTTTCTGGCAGATTTTGCACGACTTTAGAAATCAAAGTATATCTTGAAAACAGTGCAGAATTAGTAAACTAAGTAGAAGAAGAAATTGTAGATAACTGAAAGATAAACAACTTTCATGAAGAGAGAAAGATGAAAAGATGATAAGAAGAGAGAGAAAATGGGGCAAGAATCAGAGAAAAATGTTGGGTTCACTGGTGAACAGCATAGTCTACCAGAAAAATGTGAATAACTTGAAATCGGTGTAGAACTAACTAATGGTGTAGAAGAAGAAAATGTAGATCTCGAAAAAATGAACAACTTTAGTGAAGGGAACTTAATGAATAGAGGCGTAGAAAGGGATGAAAAAGGGCCATGTTTAGGAATGCACAGTGAAAAGAGCCGAATGCTTGATGGGAGTTGACCTAAATAGGCCGCAAGTCGACTTGGAAGCTGGAGGTTGATAAAATAAGCCCTAGGGCTCTAAGAAATCATGATCTCCGAAGTCCAAAGGTTAGGGAACAATGAAATGGGCTAGAAATCTATCCAAGGAAGGCTCCAAAATAATTGGTTAATTTGGGACATCAAAAATGATGAATAAGAGATACGGCGTAATTTGCGGGCTAAAAATGGGTGTCAACAGATGCCCCTCCTTGATATCCACTTTGCAAGGGAACGAGTGAAAGCGATGTGAAGGTGAAATGAAAAGGAGATGGAGCGAAAGCAATAGCGACGTGAAATGGAGATGAAGCAGAGATGAAGCGGAGAGAACTGATAAGTAGGCATCAAGGCAAAAGGCACCCGTCACAACTAACAAGCGACAGGAATTCTTCTGAAAACGTCGAACTAACCACCTGAAATGATTGATGCGGATGAGACAGGTCTGGAGAACTAACTAAAGGAAGGAGGAAACACGACCGATCTCATCGGGGACATAATCCACGGACAATGAGGGGATTAGAAAGAGCACAGCATAGGAGCTGGAAAAGGGAAAGATAAAACTAAGATAAAAGTCCAGACAGGAATCACGCCAGCCAACCAGACCAAGCGGGCAGATCAGAGAGAATGATCAAATTCAGAGTGGAATGAGGATCTCTTATCCAAGAGAGATGAGGTGCAGTTAGCCATTGTTGAGGAGAAACCTTGAGAGAATCACGAGACGTAAGTGCTTTAAAAATGACACGATGCATGCTGGGCTAAAATAAAGAAATCATCAAAACGAATGCAAAGAAAGATAAAATAGAAAGTACTTAAGAATAATATTACTAGACTGAGCCAAGATGGGGTCAATAGTCTTTTGCAACCATGGCATAAGGAATCACTATACTCCCTTAGGACTTTGATCAAATCAGCTTCAACTTCTTGAGGGAGATTAGCGGCAATAATGATGGGCCTGGGGTCTTCTTCACCTCCCAGATTTATTTCCTTCGTAGGTTCATCCACTGCTAAAGATGGCTCATCGAATCTCTTCAAGCCTTGAGCATATAAATCGACAGTGTCATCTACGTTGCTGTCCTCAGAATCGACCGGCTCCTTCTCATCCATGACTTCATAGACACCTAATCCGTCATCGTACCACACCCCATCTTGCTCTTCATTATCTTCAATCACGATCGCCGTGGCTATGAACTCCGGGCATTTTAAAAGAGCACGGCATCGCTGAGCTAGATCCTACAAGAACCTATCAGGAACGGATTTGGAATGACGCGTAAGCAGGCGCGGCTCAGGCAAGGATGGGTTGGACGACCTAGAACAAGATCCTACTTCTCTAGACCTAGACCTTACTTCCCTAGACTCGACAGACCCTACACCTAACTTAGGAGAAAGCAAACCTATTGGAAGGGAAGAAGCAGGGGTCTCGTGCCCCTGGGAGGAGGATGGATCGAAGATAGGGTAATCTTCCACAAAAATCTTCGTTTCAAAATTGACATTTTTTTTTGGAGATTGGTGGAAATCATATAGCAAGATAGAGAGGATGAAGGGGGAGGAAGTGCCCGAGGGTAGAGAGATGGGAAGATTACATTGAAGAAGGGGTCAGAAGATCGGAACCACATTTTGGACAAATCAGCAGGTGAATCAGGCGATCGCCTAGACGTTAAATCAAGGGGTGGGTAGCACCCATATGGACAATTAATAATTAAAAATTCAATCGACCTCTCATGCCTAAAGCGAGACAGAAATATGGATGGATCAATAAGAAGAGGCGACGAACAGGGAATAAAGCTGAGTCGTTGAATGAGGGATTTTATACGGGAGAGAGACCAAATAAAGAGAATAGGTGAGCTCGCCCTTTCCTGCGAGCGGTCAGCTGGCTTCTTTGGCTTCCATTGTACAAGCCGAACCTCCTGGTTCTTTTGACAATAGTCTTCTTTATGAAATATCTTGGCAAATGCTCAGCTATAGTCGAGCATGTCATCAACTGGCCCATCTGGCAGTAGAGGTGGACTAGCAACGGTGCAAGCTATACTTTTCTTTTCTGACTGTGCTGACTGTGGCTGTAAAGTTCCTAGCTGGAGTGGGCCTTTAGTGAAATGCTGGCAGTAGTCCTAGGTAAGTGGCCCTGAGTCGCCTAACATCAATAATGCAGACTCTCGGTAGCCGAGACCCCATCTACTTATCTTTCTTCCTTTGGGGACCGGTTTGGTCCGCCCTTGTAGTTGTGCACCGAGGCCTCTCCCCGGTTGATAGCCTAGCTTCAAAATGATAGACCAGCCTTTGGAATCTTATATCTTTGGCTTTTCTTTAATAGTGATAGGTGTAGAAGCGGGCTTGCATGGTGCATAAGCCCAAGGGAAGTCAAGATCGAGTACTAAAATCATTGGCTGACTACTGGGCCATAGAGTTGGCAAAATCTTCTCTGATATAGCCTTTATTGACTGGACAGTGGACAAACTTTTCATCATAACCACCCTCCCTTGAAAAGGGAATTTGAGGCATTGATAAGCAGTGGATGGCACGGCGCTAAGAGTATCAATCCACGGACGACTCAAGATAAAGCTGCTCGAGGTATTAAAAAGTGCATGGGGTATATGTTCTGGTTAAGAGGCTGTATGAAGACAAGCTACTATTCATGCATGGGGTTAGGTTCTAAAATGTGCTTGGGTTACAAAACCTGCACAAAGTATGAAATATTATGAACCAAGATCATGCATGAAGACAACCAAAACTGCACGAAGTATGAAAAGTAGGAGCCAAAAATTGCAAGAAGTATTAGGACCAAGAGTCTGCACAAAGACAACCACACTGGACACCTAATTTTTAGGTGGTTCAATCTCAGACTCGAGATCTACGTCCACCGCACAATCCAAGACGGAAAGTGGCTTCACTGCTACGCCTCACAGCTTGCGACAGCTGGGCAACATAGCTTGCCTTACAAATGGCTGAGCGTCACAGTATGCTGTCCAGAGAACCGCGTTCTTTGCAACTGCTGGGGACTACAGCTTAACCCGACTAGAGGACTCCTCCTCTACAACTACTGGGGACAACAACTTAACCCGTCCAGTGGAATCCTCCACCACAACTGTTGACTAACAGCTTGACAGACGATTTCATAGAACAAAACAGAAAATAGAAGGAAAGTAAAAGAAAAATGAGGAAATCCCAACACGGGAATATAGCTCAAACAGATGAGCAGACTCAGCTCTGGTTTTGAACCACGGGACTGAGATGAAAACACTCTCTCAGCAACTCTTTCATACACCTTACAGACTCTTTTCTCTTCTTCTCTTCCTCTTCCTCTTTTGACTCTCTGTTTCTCTCTTTTACTTCTGGATCGGACAGGCGCCGCCCAACTCCTGCTTCTTCTCAAAGTCTTCTATCTGTACATGCTCTTCTCACGAATGAGAAGACTCCTTTTTATATCATCAGCAGCAGTAACCCTGGCGTGTGTCTCCCACGCCTTCACGTCCAGAAGGTTCCTCCACGTGTCGATCTCTTAGAGTGACGCGTCTCTGGCATGCCCTTTATCATTGGATCATGTGCCAGCCTCATCTTCTTCGAAGACACACCTGTAATGACTGAAGAATAATCATGTTCAGGTATCATCAAAATATTCTTGTACGAGGAAGAAAAAGGTTTCCTGAAGCATGTGTGCAGACAAAGCCTACACGAGGTATGCAACCCAAGAAATGTGCACGAGGTACAAATGTGCACGACCATTGCTAATTCTAGAAATGTGCATGAGGTATGGAAAGTGTGCATAGGGTTCACGACATTTAGCCAGAATGTACACGAGGTACTACAATTATCTACACGAGGTAAGGTTCTGGCTAAAAGGCTACATGAAGTATGGATGTGCACGAGGTATGCAAGTGTAAAGATGACACGAGGTGTGATACCAGAAAACAACGCGAAGTGTATAAGACACAAAAATGACACGAGGTATGTAAGATGGGAAAACAGCACGAAGAGAGTAAGACGCAGAAACAACACGAAGTGTGAAAGAGGAAAAACACAAGAATGACACGAAGTATCACCAACTCTGCTCGAGGTATGAAATGAGACAAAACAACTGTTCGAGGTTGGTTAAGACTCAAAGAGTGCTCGAGGTATGTTTTTCAAAAAATGACACGAGGTATGTCCTTCAAAAAGCTGCTCGAGGTATTAAAAAGTGCATGGGGTGTATGTTCTGGTTAAGAGGCTATACGAAGACAAGCTCATGTTCATGCACGGGGTTATAGGCTCCGAGCGTCCACGGCACCCCGGCGTCGCCCCGTCGCCGCTACGCCCTCCCGTGGATCGAGAAGACCACGCTGCTGCCCTCTGCAATCAGCCTGCAGCAGAGGTCAAGTTTGCATAGACTACCCCGGTGTCCACGGTGCAAACCAGACAAAGCTTTCTTCTGTGGAGTTGTACGTCGTCGAGTCAGCTTCGTCCGAGAGTGATCCCACGGCGATCCGACCTCGGCACCGTTCTCACCGCCCATTCTCGTGCAACTGCGCTAAACTCGGGTCTAAACCAGAGCACCATATGGTAGCAGCTCCACCACCCGCCCCTGTGTGATTAAGCTGGAGCTCTCTTCACGAGAGTTCTTCTCGTCCGAAGCACCGACGCACCAGAGGTGGTCCTGCCTGGTTTCGACGTCGTCTCCATCCAGGGCGGCCATTCTCCCTCAGTCGCACCAGACCCAGAGTCCCCTCTTCGCCCAAGACAGGCTACTGTCAAGTCGGCCCCGAAACCCCCTCTTCCTCTCCATTTCAGGTTGGACAGTCTTCAGAAAAGTTGTAGCCTTCGATGATAAGGAACTAACGCAAGTGGTCTTGTCCCGATCCGACATCGCCACTGGGAGTTCCCTCACAGAGACCAGTGACTGGTCTGACTGCTTGGCCAGAAACCTGATGCCGGCCATTCCTGTGACCACATCCAGCGAGGTGACCAGACGGCTGCCATCTTCTGAGGGCTCGTAGACCTCCCAGTCAGCAGCATCCCTGGCTTGGTCCCACCTCGTTTGGAGTTCCGCAGCACCCGTACCGGCCATCGCACCACATCTGCGCCGACTAGTCCAGCCGAGCAGAATTGCACCAGCCTGCTGCAGTTGCCGCCGTCCCCATCCAGCATCGTCAGCTCAACACCAGACTTCCAGGAGTCCGTCAGCATCCCTCGGTCTCCGTCCAGGAGTTGGCTGCGTCTTGAGTGGATGCACAAGCTCGGCGTACGGGCAACTGTTGCTTACCCCTCCCCGTGATCTCCCCTCCTACGCGAGGGTAGTATATGTAATGATTGTTTCCCCTCCCCGCGAACCCCCCCTCCCTCCGTGGAGTGTAGTGCATGTAATAGCAGGAACGACATCAAGCCTCCTCGACGCAGCGTGTCCGCCGGGTGCGTACGGTCCCCAGCTCGCCATCGTCTCCGATCAGTGCTGGTCTCTTCAGATTCGGCAAGGTATAGGCCTGACCCTTGCTTCTTGGCATTGCTTTCTTAGTATCTATTCGACATTCACGCCGAAGGTGAGGAGAGCTCGTTCCAAATTTCCTGAATATTGAGTGCCGACCCTTACCGTGTGAGAGAGTGTCGTCATACCCGCCATCGGGCACTAGTTCTGCCTCGGCTGAGTCGGGCGACCTTCTGACCTTTGGTCTGTCCTCCCCCGTATACTCTTAGCGGCTCCAACCGTGTAGGCTGCCCATAAGTCACCGTCCACCCCTCCACTGTCGGGTCACCCCCGAATCTGAGTGACGCACGTGGTCAGTCCGCCATTGCCCGGGTCTGTGGTTCAAGTCGTGCTTGCTGTCACGTAGGTCCTAGGGCGTCTGATAGCTCGCCCCGCGTCAAATTTGGTATCGGAGCAAGTCGTCCGATTTGTTCTACCCAAATCGGGGTCCTAGGAATCTAATGTCCGCTATGTTCTTTAGCTTCAAAGCGAGTCTGACTCTCCCAACCACGTGTGTACACACAGACCATGCACCCTAGGTTAGATCCTTTAGTTGATTCTTCCCCCGAAGCCCAGACTCAGGCTACGCGTGGGGGCCCTATGGTAACCAGCCTAAAAATCGTCTCTCTCGGGTAACGCTCTCCACCACTCCCAAGTGGGTTCGCACACGTGTGTGCAAGAAAGTAACGACTAGTGGCAGGTCACTAAACGTGAACACGGAAAGCTACGCACGCACCCATGGCAAGTACCATGAAGTAACAGGTGGCTCAGGGCCACCAGAGTCTGGATAGTCCACTAAACCTATTAAACCAACAGTCCTTGAGTTACAGGACTCAGGGTCAAGACCGTTGTACAAGACAGCCCTAGGCCATCAATCTATCACATCCCTAGGTCTGAAACCACGATAGCATGAATATCGAGGTAGCTCACAAGCTACCGAGCCGATCCCCTTTCCTAGGGAAAAGTGAGAATCCTCCCGTCCCAGGCTGGATGACTGGACCAACAGTGTCACACCCCGAGATTATGCAGTGGAAACAATCGGGAACGTGAATAGCCGGCAAGAGAAGCCTTAAGTGAGCAATACAATCAGAGTGTAAATTATTCACACATAAGATGAATGGACACAATAATTGATCAAAAATCTAACTTTTATTGATAATAATAACATGATGTTGACTCATTGGCTAACTAGACTCAGTAAAAATGAAAAATTACACAATTGACTCTTGACTAGACTAACTACGACTTCTCTCGAACCATCAATCACTCTCGGATCCATCACTTAAGTAATCTAAATTCGACCTGCTAGAATTTCCTGAAAAAGATTGAAAAGGTAAAGAATGAGCACACATGCCTAGTAGGCATCTTCGTATCAACATGAAGGCAATGTTTAAATAATTAACACTTTTGCTCTAGAGTGGTAAGATAATGAAATACGATGAAACACGTGGATGAAACCAAAGTAACAATAACACAATAAGATCACGATATATGGTGTGTAGTGATATATGAGAAGGATTAAGTAAGAATATGACAAGAATGTAACTTGGCCTTTCATGAACGAGAATATGTTTGCATGTAACAAGAACGCACTTTCACTTTTCACTTTTCATAACTATATAGGTTATGGACTAAAATGTCATGTAATCAAGCATGTAATAATTCAATCATGAGATAGTCTCGTGGATTTCACTTATTTATAAAGAAAGTACTCCCAGCGCAATGCGACGCTTGTAGCATCATATGCCATGGTTTATAGTATATTTTTGACACTCAACCAAGGGGGCTAGCATGGAGCCCTTGAACACAATCAGTGTCCAAACTACATCTACATGTATAAATCAAGCTACTTCCACGAGTACAATGATAAAGTAGGGCCAATAATGTAACAAGTTCAACAATAATTCAAGATAACGATAACCAAGGCAAGAATGAACCAATATATGATCATGAGAGTTCAATGATTTAAACAAGGTCACGCTTACGGGAGGAATCCGACAACATAACAGTACATTCAATTAAGTTCCATAACTTAACACTGACTTGTTAAACATAAGTTGAAACTCCAGATAATCTTAAGCTCATCCAAGAACTCAAGAAAACCAACCTCAAAAATCAACCCTCAGGTTAGACAGAATAAGGAACCATGCGGTCGTTTACTGGACCGTTTGGTTCAAGGCCAAGTACATCCCCGACCATGTCCAAGACAAAATAGAGCAAGAGTTTCTTACTCTGACTCAAGGATCCATGACGGTGCTCGAGTATGAGGCACGTTTCACAAAGTTGGCCAGATATGCACCTCATATTGTGACCGACGAATGGCGAAAGGTAAAGAAGTTTGTGATGGGCCTTCGACCGTCCCTAAGAACCCGATTGGTGGCATTCAATCATCGGACGATGGATGAAGCTCTTAGTGCGGCATGTCGATAAGAAAGCGAAATGGAACAATATGAAGAAGAGAAGAAAGCATTGATGAAGAGGCCATCGTCATCCTTCCAGTGACAAGATCGTAAGAAGAAGAAGTCTTTCTCTCGACCATCAGAATCTACACTAGCAAAGTTAGTTTCACCTCAAGCCGGTGGATCGGGAGGATCGTCAGGAGACAAGGCAGAATGCAAGCATTGCGGGAAATGGCATGGAGGTAAAGAGTGTTGGATAGTGACTGGCAGGTGTCTGAGATGTGGAAGCCCTGATCACAAGATTAAAGATTATCCGAAGGCACAGTCGTCTATGCCCACTAAAGCCCTGATGACAGTAGCCGCAGTGCCTGCAATAGCGAAACCAACCGGGAAGTCCCGAGTGCTAGCACGAGTGTTTTCTTTGGCTAAAGAGGATGCAGAGCAAGTGGGCCATGTGACAAAAGGTACACTTTTGATATGAGGCTTCTATGCTAGAGTCTTGTTTGACACTGGTACTACTCATTCATTCGTGTCCGATCGATTTTCAAAAATATTACATGATGAGTTGGGTTTGATAGCAACGGATTTAGATGTGCCCCTTTTAGTGCACACGTCAGTCGGAGCATTATCCACTACAAAGAGTTATCCTTCCTTGCCTGTGAATGTTGAAGGGAGGGAATTGCCGGGTCACTTCTATCTTTTGAAGATGAAGGTCTATTCTTGATCTTGATTGGCTGGAGAGACATTATGCTCTCATTAATTGCCAAAAGAAGCGGGTTGTTTATTGCATTCCTGGTGAGAAGGAGTTTTTCCACCCCTTACCCAGGATGGGGTCAGGGAAGTTTGTGGTCTCAGCCATGAAGGCAGCCAGATCATTGTGCAAGGGCTGCAGTGCGTTCCTAGCCTGTGTGGTGACCATAACTGAAGTCATGGAAGCGCCATCATTGGTGAGGATTAAAGTGGTTTGAGACTTCCCTGACGTCTTTTCGGAGGATTTACTAGGGTTGCCGCCTGTCCAGGAGAACGAATGCTCTATTGATCTTCTACCCGGTACAGCACCGATTTCTAAAGCATCGTATCGAATGGCACCAGCAGAGTTGGCTGAGTTGAGGAAATAGTTGCAATAGCTGTTGGACAAAGACTTCATTGGACCAAGTGTCTCACCTTGGGGTGCCACAGTCCTATTCGTGAGGAAGAAGGATGGATCACTTCGACTCTGTATTGATTATCGGAAGCTCAACCAGGTGCGGTAAAGAACCGTTATCCTCTGCCTCGCATTGATGATCTCTTTGATCAATTACAAGATGCCACGGTATTTTTGAAGATTGATTTGCACTCAGGATATCACCAACTTTGAATTAAGGAGGAGGATACTTCGAAGACAGCTTTCCAAACCAGATATGGCACTATGAATTCTTGGTTCTACCCTTTGGTCTAACGAATGCCCCAGCAGCCGAGGTGACGAGTGAGTCGTGAAGGTTTCACGATGAGTTCGGGACTCGAGGATGAGCATTACCAGGTGCCGATTATGGTTCATGTTGCGGCCCTTGGCATGGTGGTCCGCACAGTAGCAACAAGAGAGAGGATTGCTATTAGCACGGACAGATTTGAGGAATGATGTTCGGTGGCTAGAAGTGTAGCATCCTTCAAGCCTGACATTTTTTGTGGTTTCTTCGCTCCTCGAGGTTGCGGCAGAGTATGGTTGGCGCTCAGCAGAGTCGATGCTCGAGGCATGGCAAGTTGCATTTTGAGGAATTGTAGCGGTGGTGCATCAGGAGATGTTGCGAGTGTGGTGCGGATGGACACTTGGCGAGTGTTGTCGGAGGAGCTGACCTGATGAGAAGCGATGGTTTTCTTAGTGCTAGAAGGCGCGATTCCCAGCGTACATGAGGTTCAAGGTTAGGTCGAGCGGGAAGATCTCTCACCTTATCGGAGGCATGTTAGTTTCTCCATGGTCAGAGAGGATCGCATTTTGCCAAGGTCATCATCTTGCATTATGTGTTCGAACTGGTTGGCCTCCTCTCGTGTGTGCCATGAGCTCCGTGCGAGACGTGTTCGGTGTTTTGGTAAGGTGGTTGCCTGTGAGAAGCGATGCCCATCCTTTGTTGCGTTAGGGTGTGTTGGCACTATTCCAAAAGGATGAGTGCCAGTTGGGCAGTGCTCGCGAGAATTCGGGGCTGGTGTTGTGATTTGTGATGTGTTGGATGGGTGCATGCAGAGTTGCAGAGGATTTCTAGATTTAGAGAGAGAGAAGCTGTGCTCTGGGTTCGAGGTAAGGGAGCTTTCCTCACCCTATTTTTGGAGTTAACCAACCGAGTTGAGGAGTGTCGAGATGGAGGATCCTGAGCCATCTGTGATGGTTGTGATCATGGATCAGAGTGTCACAGCGAAAGCGTGGTGGGCCCATGATCCACAGGTCTAGGAACGTAGCCTTGGAGGCTATGAGTGGATTTTTGAGGATGGGTAGACATCAGAGGATTGGTTCCTCAGTGTGAGATCATCTCTGGCTGTGTAAGCCATGTCGAATGTCGTATCGGTGCTTGAAGCATTGTGGTTTGTGGCACCGACAGTGTAGAGAGTTGGGGAAATATGTCGGCAAATGTACTGCATGAGTATCTTGTCCTCATGCTGGAAGCTGTGTCAGGTACGGTGTTAGACCTAGATAAGGTTGCTAAGGAAGTCACCTAATAGAGGTCGAGGACGTGAGTTTGGAGTCGGTGAACTTGATGGTCGACTCGTGTTGGAAGTTGTGTCCTTGGATGGGACTGTGGTCCCGGGAGAAGTGGTCTCTGAGAGATTATGGGTCCTAGTTGGTAGCTACGAGTAGCTGGTAAGGCTAGCCATGTGGATGACCATGGCATGGTCTATATTATTTAGGGACCCGTGAGCGTGGGTCGCGACGTCGTCGACCAAGATGCTGTGGTAGCAGGCGACACTTGTCAGTTCTGGAGCCATGTGCTGAGGATTGCACAGGATGTGTCCTGTGGCTCTGTGGTGCGAGAGCGGAGCCAAGAATTGGTAGGCGTCCATTTGGAATAATTAAGATGTGGTCTGTAATGAGACTGGATAATGGACAATGCCTGTGTGTGGTGGCCCCTGGAGGGACGTTGTCGTTGGATGGTGGTCCTTGGTCTGTGACCAGCATGGGAGGATTTTCCTTTAAGCCTGAGTCGAGTGCTGCTATGGGCTGAGGATTGTGGAGTCCTACTATGGGGTTTCATTGTGCTCCCCTGAGAGGGTAGAGTTGGCATGAGGAGTGGATTAGACGCAGTGTCTGAGTGAGATCGGCTTGAGATGTAGGGATGGTCTGTGGAAGAGTCAACAGATGGCTTGATGAGAGTTAAATTGTGCTTCTTGGTTTTGGTGAAGGACCAGGAAAGAAGGAAGAAGCTAAGAAAGTGAAGGTTTACCATTGACGAGTAGCTGGCGACCAGCAAATGGTCTTTCACAGATAGAAGATGCCAGTTGCAGCGGGTTGTGAATGGCGAGAGCCAAGTGCCAGTGAGACCTTGGGTGGCTGATTAGATTTGTCTTTTCTCTGAATTGGATCTGGGACTTGTTGGAAGCTTGTGTTTTGGCAGAGCTGGTCCAGTGTTGTTGTTGGCATTCGGCTTGCCAGGTATAAGATGGTGCTTGGCGTGGAGCCGGCAGATTGTCACAGTCAGTTGAGACAACTGCGTGAGCTAGTGGAAGCTCAGTGTCGGTTGTCCCTTGTGCAGGGCGTGAGATGTTTGATTGGTCCGCCGAGCATAGGATCTTATTTGTGGCTATTTCTCGTGACAAGAATTGCGTCTCCTTCGGTGAGCGAGAGGTGGCAGTAATGCCATGGATGGATCTTCGTTGTGGCTGAGGTGATGCCATACTTGTACTTTTGTGATTACGCCTACTCTGATGATCAATGTGTGTTGTGTGCTGTGGGAGGCATTTAGGTTGTGATCAAGGTTTGGCTGTATCCCTCAAGAGTTGTGTTTCTGCGAGTATCAAGGTTTGGTTGGGGATCTAACAGCATTGTCAGCTGGCTTAAGTGTTCTCCCCCTGCGGCATGATGCTTGTCCTGAATTACGAGGATGAAATTCTTATAAGGGGGGAGGGTTGTAACACCCCAGAATTTTTTGGATCAGGATCCATGGGTTTCGGATCGCCTTTAGGGTGAGTGACGGATCTTCCATTTTAACCACATTTTTGGGGTTTGAATCGTGCCTCTTGGTGGTCCAGAGGTCGGGGAATGGCTTCCCCATGTTTTCCCCATCACCCGGGGGTGATTGGGGCATGGAAATGGACACATGGGCTGGGTCCGAGTGGCGTTCTGTTGTTTTCGGTCGACCGACCATAGGGTTTGGTCGACTGTTCGAGCATTCGCTCGAACTAGGCATTCTACCCAGTTTGGTCGATCAAACTGCCCAGTTAGGTCGATGGAACTGGCTGGTCGACCTACCCTTGTGGGCTAGTCGACCGAAATGCCAAGTTTCAGCACGTTTCGGCCTCCGGTCGACCCGGTTGTGACCCTTTGGTCGACCTATGGCCCTGTGGATGTCCCGGACACCCTGTGGGGGACCGTGACAATGTTTTTAGGTGTCTGGAGGTACCGTTTCACCATGATTAGTATGTCCATGTGTTTTAAGGGTCCGGGTGACCCTCCAATGCTCTGGGCTTCTGAGTTATGCTTAGTCGAGTCCTCATGCATCGGCCTCAGTGCGGAGAGCCATTCCCGCATGCCGATGGCTTTCTCAAAAATCAATTTCCATGTGGGCCATGCATATGGCCTATGAACCGCGAGTCCAATTACCCATCCTAGGGATGGAGGGTTTCTTATCTTCCCTTTAGAAGGGATTAGGGTCAACGGTCGTGAGCCAACCTAATAATCATCGTCCCATGATTTTTGACCCTAGGACTAGGGCAGATTGACGACATGAAGCCATCCTATACAATGATCTTGACCCGAGTCTCGTGACTCAAGGATAGTTGGATTGAGTAGGTCTAGATGACTGTCCTGAGTCTGGTGGCCCTGAGCCCTCCATGTTGCTCATGATGGGTGCATGCGTGGCTTTCAAAGTTCACGTTGGTGATCTGTCCACTAGTCGAAGCTTTCCTGCGCACTCGTGTGCGGACCTACTTGGGAGTGGTGTAGAGCGTGACCCAGAGAGATAGTTTTTAGGCTGGTTACCATATGACCCCTCGTCTGTGCAGCCTGAGTCTGGGTTGGGGGGAAAACCAACTAGAGGACCTGACCGAGAGTGCATGGTCTGTGTGTGCACACGTGGTTAGGAGCGTTAGATCTGCACTGACACGTGTGACCCCAGCTAGTCTTTATTTGTGGTTACTTGTATGGTGTCTCAGTTTCCGCCTGGGGCGAGTAGGGAGACACCTGAGGCTGTGGACTAAGCCATTAGTGGATGCATCCGGCCTTGCTTCTAGTGGCCAGTACTCCCATCACATGACATGAGATTCTCGACACTCGAGTTTCCATTTCCCCATGATGGGGACAATAGATGAACGCAAAGCAATCACACGAGACACAGGAAGCTTTTAGGTGGTTCGGCGCAAGCCTACATCCACCCCACACTTAACCCAAGTGTGGCTTACTGCTGATTCACAGATTTGCAATGATCATGATTAACTTTTATATAAGAAATTACATATATATTAATAACCACATTTGTTTATGAACTTGATGCCTAAGCACCGCTTAGGCAGGCGCCTAAGCGCTTAGGCAGTCAAGGACCCCAAGCTCGCCTTAGTCACCTGGTCGCCTTGACAACTATGAATGGCACATACAAGATAATCACTAAGGTGCTTGCAGGGAGATTGGATAGAGTCATGGACAAGATGGTCACTAGTTTCCAGAGAGTTTTTATCAGGGGGAAGCACATTCAGAAAAAATGTCTAGTAGCTCATGGGTGTCTGTTTGCCTTGAAGACTCAAAGGAAGAAAGGGATGGTCCTCAAGCTAGACTTCGAGAAGACATATGATAGGGTCAATCGGCAGTGCTTATTTGATGTGTTAGAGAAGATGTGCTTTTGGGACAGATGGCTTGGATGGGTATGCACTTGCCTTTCCTCAACCACTTTTGTTGCCCAGGTGAATGGGAAACCTACTCCTCTCTTCCATAGTGGCTGAGGGGTCCGTCAAGGAGAGCTTATGTCTCCCTTCCTCTTTGTGGTGGTAGCTCAGATCTTGAGTAAGATATGGCCGAGAGCGGAGTCCATAGGTTTGATCAGGGCTTCAAAGTCGCGAGAGGTGAGCCATCTATTACACATTTACAGAATGCAGGTGACACTATTCTTTTCCTTATAGAGGATGAGCAACAACTTTATGTGGCCAGACTATTGTTAGAGTTACTGGAAGAAGTCAATGATCTCGAAATAAATTTTGAAAAGAGCCTCCCGATAGATGTGAACATAGAGGATAAGACTCTTCAAAAGGCGGCTTTCATTTTGGGATGTCAAATAGGAGCCTTCCCAATCTTCTATCTGGGCCGCCCGCTGTCCCCATGTGCCTTATATTGTTCAAATTG
This sequence comes from Amorphophallus titanum, assembly GCA_024336825.1. Lineage (NCBI taxonomy): Eukaryota > Viridiplantae > Streptophyta > Magnoliopsida > Alismatales > Araceae > Amorphophallus > Amorphophallus titanum. The sequence goes on along the minus strand of JANBPO010002988.1, from coordinate 2,999,258 downwards.
GCAGCCTATAGTGCAGATATATAAGTCCAAATTGGCAGGATAGAAGGCAAGGTTACTCTCCTATGGGGGACGACTAGTTTTATGTAAGTTAGTGTTGGACAGTCTACCTATTTATTTCCTATCTATGTATCGGATCCCAAAGACGGTGGTGAAGAAGATTGAATCTATTTAGACGAAATTCTTTTGGCACGGCAATGGAGAGAGGTGTATGGGTTGGCACGATATGGCTTGGAGTAGGGTGGCCAGAAATAAGAAAAGGGGAGGGGTGAGAATCAAGAACATCAAGGACTTTAATTTAGCTCTTCTGTGTAAGTGATTGTGGAAATTAGGGGTGGAAGAGGATAGCCTATGGGCACAAGTTCTTAGGGAGAGAAACTATGGCAGAAGGAGAGACTGGGACATGACACCAACATCACAGCACCACACCTCTCTCATTTGGCGTGACATCTTGACTTGCAAGGACATTATTACCTCTAGCGTCCAGGTCCATCTGGGAAAAAGCGACAAGTGCCTTTTCTGAAAGGACAGATGGTGCGATGAATTCACACTGGAAGCATCCTACCAAACATTTTTTGTAGTTTTAGCAGGTCCATGAGAGTCGATCTCTCAGACCTTTGATTCTCACTGTTCGGAGGTACTTGGCCACCAGCCTTCAGTAGGAATCTCAAGATCGAGGAAATGGAGCAACTAGAGGACCTCCTTCACTTCCTCCTAAATTTCGCTCCACAGCAAGAGAGACATGACGAGTAGACGTGAAGTTGGGAGTTAATTTAAACTGTTAAATAAAAAGTAATTTTATTTCTACTACTTCAGCAAACTGATCTAATAAAATTTAATTGCTTACTGTTATATCTCTGTGGCTTCAATGTACTACACGACAATCCTTTTTTCCTTTGGAGCTTTACCGCTCTTGAGAGGCCTCGCAGGTTCCAAGTGGTATCAGGTGTATTCGATAGTCCTATTGGGTATATTTGGTATCTAGGATCCAGGTTGTCACAATGCAATTTTGCCTCGGTGACTTCCCTCTCAGCTAGCTTCATCTCAATTGTTTGTTTCACCCTTAGCTCATCCGTCATCGTCAGACCTGTCAAACTCGGGAGTAAGCAAGCTGGTTACATTTGTGGGCATGTTAGCACCATTGGTTGAGGCGTTGTGACAGCCCGCTGACATGCCTAGGAAGGTGAAGGAGATGTCGAGATTGCATGCTGTAGTTGCTGGGGGAGAATGCCCCCAGCATGGTTAGGCTGTTCGGAGCATGGCCGACTGTGGTGAGACTTCGAGTGAATTAGCACCACCTCGTGAGCTCTGGGAAAGTAACCCTACCTACCTGAGTGTAGATGGATACATATCCATTTCATTTAATCATCTCCTCAGCATATCAATTTCTTGCTACATTTTATATTGTAATGCCATCAAAGCAAGGTCATGTCAGGGGGAGCTAGGAATGCTGCCTTCCATCTTAGTTTTGGGTGGGATAAGTGGCATCCCGCTATTATTACAGGCTATGACCAGTCCCTTAGAGACTGACACTGTCGACCTCACGCCTCTGCGTAGAGGAGGAGTATGATAGTGTGCCTCTTCGTTAGTTGGTGGAGGGTGTCCCCATTTTCTCCCGGACCTGGTAACATGGCAGGAGGTAGAAGCTTCAGTCTGATTTTCCCCCGTCAGTACGAAGCATATTTCTTTATCTTCTTCTTCAGTAGTCTGAGCCATATCGAACGAGGCTGATAGCATGCTGCAAGATAGAGAAAGTTCCTTCTTTTATTCTTTGGCTTCTTCTTTTTCTTTCCTTTTATGGCTGTCATTTGCCCTCGTGGTGGGTCATCTTGTGTGTTTGACATTTCTGTTTTGTCTCCAGCTTCTTGTGTTAGCTCCAGAGATTCAAAGTATTCCCAGGGAACAGATTCTTCCAATTGTACAGGTTGGATCTAGGGCTGTTCATATTCATCTAACCCATTTATAATAGTTTGTAGCTGTTCCCCTGTTGGGCTGGCTTCTTTATGTACCGGTAATGGGATTTGCTTCTTCTTGTTGTTAGTGGGCCTTCTAACAACCCCCTGAGGTGCTGTTTCATGTCGGATAGGGGGTCACAGTGGGTGGAGTTGGTCAGGGCATGACGCCACAGATTTGGATCCCCGGAGTAGGGCGAGGTGTTGGTTTTCTTCTTATCCTTGTCGGCACTAACTGCCAAGTTTCTTGGTCTTTTGTAGGTGTCAGAATATAGGCTTCGTAAGTGTGCTGGGTGCAAGCCTCTGACACCTCTTCAGGCAATTGTTGATATAAAGATATCATATTGACTGCTACCCCCAGAGTGGGCATTTTATGGGGGCGTGGGGGATCAACCCTGTACTTCCCCATTTGCAGCTCCCCTTTTTTAATCAAGCCTAGGACTATGTCTTTGAATATATGACAATCCTTGATAGTGTGCTCGAGCATTTGATGATAAGAAAATAGCAAGAGAATAGATCAAAAACTCTTGCCTGCAACCATTTCTTGGTAATTAAATAAAAATAGACATAATGTAAGAATAATGAAGAAGAATATTCAAAGAGAAAAAACAGCAAGAGAACACAATTACGTATGAATTAATAATGGCCTGGGCAAGTTGTACCAAGTAATGATATAGATGATGCATTTGATGCTTGGCAACACAAAGGTCACTAGAACGTCGCCCACATGATGCAAGAGATCAAAATGTAAGGTAAAGCTGAATAGAGCAAATCAACTGACTTGATCACTATGCTTGCACACCATGATGCTCAAACTTTGCTTTAGAATAGGAAGAATCTAAGTGTTGCTACTGCCACTGCTGCTGCAGCTAACTCTTATAGCATAGTGCATAACCTACTTAAGTGATTGAATGTTCACCTAAAGAGAATACTAAAGAAGAAAAGCCTATGTCTGGGTTATAAGCTTGTTCCTCACAAGTCACATTAAGGCATTTTAACCAACTAAAAGATTAAACAGTTACCCAATCTGCCAGATAACCGCATTCTATCAGGATAAACACCTACAGAACACATTAAGCATAGAATAAAAGATAACACAATGAGTGCGAGCTCACCTCGGATGTTGCTCGGGTACATAAAGACCCTGACTTTTGCATCCTGCAACAGTTCAAAAGCGAACCACCAATCAAACAAAACGGCATGGCGAATAAAACTTCGATGAAATAAATTAACCAAATTATAACACCGAAAGGTCAACATTTCCATCGGTTACCATGGATTTGGGTGGGAGGTTGGACTTGAACTTGGCCCGCACGACGCCGCTGTTGCCATGGGGGCGGGTGACCTTCCCCCAGATGCACCCGTAGTGAGACCCATTCTTCTTCACCTTGGCCATGTACACATAGGCCATGCGCTAGCCGCTATCACGCCACTTCCTCCGTCGTATTGACACCCTCGATCTGGATCAACGACGTGTTCTCATACTGATTCGATTTCTACCTGCCTCGACATCCCCACACCGACACCGCATACGAACTCATATCAGATTGCGGGACGACCTAATTAAAAGAGGAAGAAAAAAAGGCATTGGCATCTCGCATATGAAGAGGAGAAGCAAATCGGGAATCTTGCCTGTTGTATCCGAGAATTGTCCCCCGTACGTACAACCTGCCGAGGAGGAACGAGAGATAAACAGGAAGCAGATGAGAAAGACGTTGAAGAGAAAAGATGATGCTGTAGGGGATTCTGCTATCTAATCTGGGGTTCACACTTTACAGTGATCTAATGCCATGGGATGTGTTCCTAGATTGTGCTGCTAGCCAAGTGTTTTCCAGAGGGGGGGAATTGGTAAGTTGCTATCATGGCGGACCTGACGCGCTCGCCCTGCCGCTCCCTCACCATCTTCGCGCCGACGCCGAGGACGACTCCACCGCTGAAGCAGGTGCTACAGAGAAGATGGCGGGAGCTGGGGGTGGTGGGAAATGCAGGAATAGAAACCCTACGCCGGTGGAGAAGTCTAGAAGATGTGCTAATTACGTAAACACCTCCAGAGTCTTTTTTAGTCGACGGCATACCCTCCACATATTCAAATCTTTCTCGTATGTTCCTAAAGTCCCTCTCTCACTCTGACTAGGGAACAGGGGTACAGTCCCCATGTTAATTCTGCCTTATTTTAGGTTCTTGCTGCCACCCAGGCAGACAAAGTAGCAGAACAGATGCCCTGAGTTCAGTGATGCCCCGCCTTCCCTGAGTACCCTCTAGAGCCCCACCCAACATCTGAAGATTCTCCTATGAAGTGGCTTTCCAATGAGTGGTCGTGCATCCCCATCCAAGGTCGAAGCTGGGTAGGCTGCGCAAGATCAACTTAGGCTGGGGACAGAGACAAGCTGCAGAAGCTCCCACGGCCATTCCTCTAAGTTTCCCGACGAGCCCTTCAGTCGAGGTGATCCTCGTCCAGTACACTTTCAGCTCCAAGAAGAAAGAGGTCATTCAGATTTTGGCACACCATGTTCTGGCCTTCTTCCCCAACGAGCACAGACTGTCCCTGCCAGAACTAGGTCAGACCCCTCTCTACTTCCTGGACCACTACGCCCTCCCCCAACCTTAGAAAGAGGTCCCGTCAGTTCCTAAGCCTTTTCACCTCGTCCATGGTCGCGTCAGCGCCAGTCCCATCTCCATCAGAGCTTGGATAAGACCGTGGCACCCTCTACATCAGGCGGTTACCTGGTTGGGCCAGATAGGGGTCGCACAGAACCAGCCCGATCCAAGAGCTCCAGCAGTCCAACCCGGTCACCGGACGGCACCAAATTTCCCCGGCGTGTTTCCTGGCCACCTAGGGACATTTCTGCACCAGTCTTACATCCGGTGGAGTTCGGAGGAGTTCGTGGCACCCTCAGCATTGACCTGCTATCAGCCTGGACCAAACAGGTTAGAGTAGGACCAGTTCATGATCTCCAACCTGTAGCGGCCCCCATCGGACCCCGGACGGCCTGCAACTCTTATAGTGGGCTCCTACCTCATCCCCGAATAGTTTGGCACCAACCCCGCATTCTGTAGCACTCCGAAGAGTCCGTGGCATCCCTGACTCCGGCTGGCTGTCCAGCAGGATCTGATCGGACAAAATTGGCCTCCCCTCAATCCCAGCCCCTAGCCTGGTCGGCTAAAAACCCCTCCCTGCGTGGAGGTAGTTTTGTCTATATTTGGTAAACCCCCACCCCACGTTCACCCCTCCTGCGAGAGGCATAGTGCTGTAACTCTATAATTTCAGGTCAAACGACTCCGACACAGCTTGCGGGTGCTTACCCATGCTTTCCTGCTCGCTCGTCTCCGACCAGAATTGGTGTTTTCACACCGATTAGGTGAGCGCTTGGTTTTCCCCATGCTGGTCGACTTTGCTTATTTTAGTATCTCTTGTGGATGCCCATCGGATAGTGAGTTAAGCACTCGCTCCATATTCCACTTATTGTGAGTCCACTGCGGAGTGAAAGGCGAGAGTCACCCCACACCCACGGCATGCCATTCGCCCACAAGTTGAGAATCCCAGGCCCTTAGGGGTACAGCCCAAGCAAAGTCACGTCCTCAGGAATGTCAAGGTCCAACCTCGGACCCTCATCACCATCCCGAGATGCCTTCGGAAAGAGTGCGCACCACGTGAGCAAACCTGCCGAAATCGAATCTGTTATCTTGTATATGTGCTTGCGGGTCTAGGTCCGAGGATCATTCGGTCAACCCATTGCACCCCTAGGTTGTCTCACATCAATTGTTCTTCATAAAAGTCAATCAAATTCTTGCATGCCATATGCATTTTCATGTATTTCATTCCCTTTTATATTTACAAAGGGAATGAGCAAAAAAATAATCCTGCCCCGACTGAAGAAGTATCTCTGCCAATGACGGGCCCCTCCTGGGACCTCTTCGTTGATAGATCCTCCAACTCGACCGGCTATGGAGCTGACATTCTCCTCCAATCTCTTGAAGGAGCAGAGATACAATACGCCCTGAGATTTAGTTTCTTGGTGTCTAACAACATCTCTGAGTATGAGGCTCTCATCTCTGGAGCCAGAATTACATGATGCCTGAGAGCCGAATGAGTCAGGATATATACCGACTCCCAACTGGTCGCCAGTCAAGTCAACTACGAAGCTCAGGAAGCACAAATGACCAAGTACCTCCAGCTGGTGAAGGAAATGGCCCGATTGTTTAAGAGTTTTCAGGTAATCTAGATAGCTCAGGAAGAAAATTCCCGAGCGGATGCCCTCTCTCGTTTGGCCTCCTCCATTAGCCTAGAGGGCACCCGGTCAGTCCTCCATGAGGAACTAGAATGACTGAGCGTAGAAACCAAGCTCGTGGCCATTGTACAAATATCTCCTAGCGACTGGCGGGCCCTATATATATCCTAGCTCCGAGGTTCCCAAGAGCCCCCTGACCCTCGGGAAGCTCGGAGACTAAAGTATCAAGCCTGACATTTCATCCTTCTAGACGAGACCCTGTACTGAAGATCCTTTGTCAATCCTCTCCTAAAGTGCCTCGACGCTCCAGAAGCCCACCAAGCAATTAAAGAAATCCATGAAGTCATCTGCGGTGCGTACTAGGGGGGAGATCTATTGCAAGGGTCCTGCTGAGGCAAGGCTACTGGTGGCCCACTCTCCAGCGTGATTACTCGATTTACGTGTAAATTGCAATCGATGCCAGTAGTTTGACCACCTAATCCACCATCCAGCCTCAGAACGCATGACCCTAACCGAGCCTTATCCCTTTGCTCGGTGGAGAATCAACATTCAGGGCCCCTTTCCCATGACACAGGCTCGAAAGAAGTTCGTCATCGTCGCCATCGACTATTTCTCCAAGTGGATCGTGGCTGAGGCCACTGCCAAAATTATCGAGGTAGCCATTTAGAGTTTCATTTGGAGGTCGATCATTTTTCGTGTTGGCACCCCCGGGTGATTGTGAGCTATAACGGTCGGCAAATCGATTCCACTTATTTTAAGAATAAGTGTGCCGACCTACATATTCGCAACCACTTCACTTCGGTAGCCCACCCCAGGCTAACGGGCTGGCTGAAAATGCCAACAAAATCATTTTCAAAGGCATTAAACCAAACTTGAGAAGGCCAAGGGGAACTAGCTCGAGGAACTACCTAGCATACTATAGTCGCACCGAACTACTCCCAGAGCTGCTACCGACAAGACTCCTTTCTAACTGGTGTATGTCACAGAGGCCATGATTCCCCTGGAGATCGGCAACCCTTCCCTCTGAGTTATTTGTGGAGTAGTGATAGGCGGATCTTGAGGGGAGGGGTGAATAGATCAGCCCCTTCTATGCGGAAATAACACCTAAATAAAAGCTTATACTAGTAGAGCAGGAACACACACAAGCTAGCGGGCTAGATGTAAGGAAAAAGATCACTGCGTTCCTAAGCAAGCGTCTATCAACACAACACGATAGAAGACAGACCACAAGAACACATATTTTAAGGTGGTTCGGTCTCTATCCAGAGACCTACGTCCACCCCTCACTTCAACCAAGTGAGGCTTCACTAGTGCGTAAACAAGAGGAATAGAAAAGAGAGGAGTAACGAAGTTGGTTCTCCTTTTGCTACATGAATTTCTTCTTGGGTTATTGGTTGGGACAATGGTTCTTTAGAGAGTAGTTTTGATAAACCCAAATCCTCTACATCTACATCATCTAGCCTTTCTTTTGGTTCCACATGTTCACTTCCACAGAATATTTCCACATTGGCGATTCTCTCTTCTATTGGACATGACTCCTTTACAAAATGATCACGTAGATTCCAGCTTGTTGATTTATCTTTGCTCACCTTAGTTAGTTAACACCCTAATCCAAACCTCTTGATTGTTTCATTTTTCTCAATCGGCTCTTTGATTCCTTGTTCTTCCTTTCCTAACCCTAAGCCCGCTGAATAACCCATCTTGAGCATCATGTGCCATCCTACATCTTGGGGTTTCTCCTTAAGTACGGGTGACTAAGGATTCGGGAGATGGAATAGGCTGATGGGCATCCAAGGTGGAGATGATGGGCTCCTCATCCTTTGATGACATGAATGTGGCCAGGTCCAACACCATGGAGATGTCGGCTAGAATTTCCAAAGCAGGAGCAATCTGGGGGTTAGGGATATGTGGAGAGCTTGATTGGATATTTGGAATGGCATCTTGATTTGGGAGAGTAAATCTGACATCTGACTCATCAAAAGGGATGGATTGATGTTGGGAGGGTTGAATCTGAGCTAGATAAATTGGTGCAGGGGCCATGAAAGACTCATCAATAGGGGTTGTTTCAAATTGAGTTGGCAGCGTGGTTGGGGTAGGAGCTGGATTGATTAAAGTAAGAGGTGATAATGACTCTTCCCATGGGGTGTCCTGGTGAAAAGTGGATGAAGTTGAGTGAACCTCCGCCATGAGCGGAGAAGAGACACCGTGACTTGACTGCCAAGTAGATGAGTCCTTAGGCAGAATGAGCACCAAGGGCCTTGCCCCTTTAGGTGGAATTGGAGTGGAAGGAGGGATGTCCTAACTTTGTTGGGGTGGTTCACTCTTGGGTCGGATCAAGACCAAAGGTCTTGCCCCTTGTGCATGGTCAATCATGTTTCTAGTGTTGGAGCTCACTATGCATTGGTCATTTGCCACTTCCTTTGCATCATATTGCCAATGTTGTCCTCTTTCCTTTAGCCTAGAATCTTGATTGCCCCTAACTATGACTAACCTTCCTTGGGTGTAGGATGGAACATGAGGTGATTGATGGAAAGGAAAGGAGTTGGGGATGTTTCCTTGCCCCTTCATAGGTGCCTTGGAGTTTGCAATGGCAACCATGGGATAGGTAGAATTGGGGAGCTGGTGGAAGGCATTGATATAATCGTAGGAACTTGCCCCTTCTGTGGTTGGGACATCATCATCATCCAGATAGAATGGAAATGAGAAATTCTTGAGTTGAGATTGGACAACATGAGCTCTTTTGTAAAGCTGAGCGAATGTGTGAAATTCGCTAAGCATCAAGATAGCACGGAGATGAGGAATTGCATTGTTGACTAGAACATTGATGGCTTGATATTCTGGGATGGGGATCCCAAACCTAGAAGCCATAGCTCTCCACCGGTTAGCAAATTGAATGAAGTTGTCATCGGGCTTCATCTTTTCCATGATAAGGTCCGTGGGAGTGCGAGCTACACTAGCCATGTGGCTGAAATGAGCGATGAAATGCTTGGACACAATGTTAATGTTGATAAGATCAATGGCCGGGAGTGAAGAGAACCACCTAAGAGCCTCTCCTTCAAGAGATTTTTGAAAAAGGTGAACTAGGAGGACCCGATCATAAAGCCATTGTTGAGAGTCCATCAAAAAGCAAGAGAGATGTTCACGTGGATCAGAGGAACCATCATACTTCCAATATTTGGGGGCTTTGAAACCCAGGGGAAAATAAGCATTCAGAAGTTTGCAATAGCTCGTGAAAGAGTGAGATTGAGTATTGGGGAGATTTTCGGCAACTGCTTGCCGGACATACCTTTCCACCTCTTGTCGGGATATGAGATTAGATTGCTTAACGGGTGCATTGACATTAGGCATAGCATGAGAGATTGGAGAGGGTGCAACCCCTTGAGGATGAAGAGGGTGGTTAGATTGATTAGGAACATGGAAGGGAGTCCTATTGAATGAATTTGACATTGGAATTGGAGATCTCCTAGGAATGGATTGAGGGTTGAGATGTGACCTTCTTTGAGAAGCTAGAGCAATCAAATATTTAGGGGAGTATCGAGATAACACCCTAGCTAACTCTTGGTCTTCCTTTGAGGAGATTGATGGGGTTTTGACATTGATGGGCTCTTCACTTTGGGAGGATGATTCTTCACTAGTTGTGCTTTGACTTATATCAATTGGTGAATTTTGACACATCTCAATGAAGGCATTGGGTGTATCTTCCTCGGCATTAAGTCGGGTTTGTGTGTCATAAAATTCCAAATCATCCTCATCAACAACATGCATGTTAGAATAACATTGAGCCATTGTAACTCGACCTAATCAATTTTTAGAGATTCAAGTGGGATTTTATGGCCAATTAGGATTGAATTAGTGACGGTATCTAACAACAAGCATGTATTCAAACAGTGCGTTGCCCCATAGTTTTTTTAGCTTAGGTTAATCCCGTGATTAGTCCACTTTGAGTTTGTTCCCTCTTAGATGAGAAGGGAATTTTCTAGCGGGATTAGGGCCAAACACTGGGATAATCCTAAGAAAATTCTCACTCAAACCCTTTAGGAAATCTAATAGGACTTCAAAGATACAACCCGCCCAGTGACCGTGTGGGAATCCATGGTTCGCGAGGACTCACGGAGGTTCCCAATTCTAAAGGACTAGTTACACCCGAGTGGAAATCTCCGAGTGAAGAGTCCAAATCAAAGGGATGGTGTTCCTAATATGTGTGATGCCGGCTCTTCCTAAGCCTACCCCGGGCTCAACCTGCAAGGTTAGAACATAGAACCAACAAAATACAAAACAAATGCTAAAATATGAAAAAATAGAAGCTAAACTATGTAGATAGGACTCAGATGGAAGCAAAAACATGAATCGAAGACGGCCAAGATGATGGCCGCTCAAAGGACTTGGGTGGCTAGATACCTGGCCTCCTTGCGGTCTAGGCGGCCAACACATTGGCCTTCTAGGAAAGGTGGGCGGCCAGGTCTCTGGCTGCCCTGGTTCTTGATAACACACTCAGGTGGTGAGATAGAAGGGGGGGATGAATAGATCACCTCCAATTCGATTAATTCAAACACCTAACATAGAAAATTCAAATGCAGTAGAAAAGTCTTCCTATCTCGGTGATGATGGAAACGGCTGAACTGAATTTTATCTAGAGAGAGATGAGATGAGGCATAATGACAACCAGCTGAGATGCAAACACAAGACAGTCAAGCAATCACACAGTGGGAGAGAGAGTTTTAAGGTGGTTCGATTGCGTCTGCAATCTACGTCCACCCCTCACTCTAACAGAGTGAGGCTTCTTTGCACTTAGGCAAACACAAACCGCAGACTCAGTCTGCAAACACCCGTTGTCTAACACCTTGCCCCGAGGAACACCTTCCTCGAACTTCTGAAGAACAGAAGCACCAACTGGAGGACCAACCTCTCTTCCTTCGCAACCTGCAAAGGGAACCCCGTAAGCTGCTCCCAGCCGCTTACAAATCAGAGGATCATTCCTCTCTTCCTCTAGGCACAATGGAGGGAAACTGGAGAGCCTCTCCGTTCCTCAAAGAGACCTCAGAGGGTAACAAGACATAGTAAGATGAACTCGAAAAAGCTAGATGAACAAAAACAAAAACATTCGATCAGAAGCGATGACAATAGAGCTTCCATAGAAGCAGAAGTTCAGGCTCAGAACAGACTAGATCTAGCAAGCTCTCTTTCTTTCTGGGGTTCTCTCTCTTTTTCTTTCTTCTGTGTCACTCTCTGCCTCTATCTCTCTGCTTCTTCTTCTGTTCTTGTGTCTTTCTTTCATCTGTGTGACAGACCTATTTATATTAGAGTAACAAAGGAATGGGAGTGTGGAGACCACGCTTCCCGCCCAGGAAATCATCCAGAATAGTTCTGCCTTCTTGCCACGTGTCAGAGACTTCACTTCTTGGATCATGTGCCTCCTTTTAAGATCGCGAACATCACTCCTGATACTCAGGAAGTCCGCCCATATTACACTCTTGACCCATATTAAAGCTGAAAATACAAATACACACCAATGCACTCAAAATAAATACAGAAAAATATCAAAACTCTGATGGAGACACCATACTATCACCCAACCACAAGGAGGTCAGCGTGCTGCACGTCTGGTACCGGCGGCTAGCTCTGGTGTCCCCACCACACCGCGAATCGCTTCAACCTCCTGCGGCAAACGCAGGAGGATAAGATGGAACTTAGAAAGGCAGGCACCTTGGCAACGTTCCGGAGGCACCCACACCAGCCCGATGCCCGAGCTCCCAAGTCTCGTCTGAGAGATAGCAGCAAGGGAGACCAGCAACCTGACTTGAGATGGATCTGGGTTACTCTGGAGGAAGCTTAAGCTGTTCGACAGACGCGCCTTAGCAACCCTCTCCGGGCACTCAGAAGCGCCACCAAGACAGACGCGATTGATCCTACAACCGCATTGCATGACGACGCCCAGCCATCCAGCGTCTCTCGTCCACATAGGCGGAGACAGAAACAGGCTCGCTCTGTGCCTCACCAGCATCCAGCTCCGAGCTCTCCTCAGGTTGATACCCCAATGGAGACTCCCCTACAACATCCCTCGATCTTCGATTGGCTGGGGGCACCCGTCCGCCCCAAGAGGCGCTCTCAGAAGCAGCGAACAGTTCGGCTCCTTAATGATGCAGTCAGGGTGTTCGCGTGCTATGCCACCGGGCACCAGCCTGAGGCACAAACTAATGACCTGAACCAGCCCATATCTCAATTCAGAAGGCCGCATCACCTGGCTCAGCTGCCGGCTCCGGTCAGCGATGTCGGCACTTCTGCCAGGCCTCAGATGTCGACTCGAGTGGAGGAAGTTCCCGTTGAGGATCGTTCCACTCCTGTCAATGTGGAGCCGATCAATAACACTCCCCTAGCTAATGAGGTTTAAGAGGTGACGCTTGAGACTCTTATGAAGGAGAACCAGCATCTGAAGGCCCTCCTACAAGACTTGCTTCACGAACATGACCTTCATCCTCAACCGCCTACTAGGCCTCTGACTGAAGCACCGGTCCCGTCAGGTGGGCAAAATGGTGCTAACTCTTTAGCTGTGGCTGTCTGAACCCCGACAGTAACCGGGTTCAGCACGCCTATGGTCGAAGCTCAAGCACGGCCATCCAACACGCCGGTGTCGTAGAATCTCATGGCACAACATCAGATGATCCAGCGGATCATCGAGACCAAGCTCGTCTAGTTTGGGGAAGGTGTTGCAACAATGGACCTCTACAGTATCCCCTACTCATTGCATCACCAGCTTAAGAATCTCCCTCCAAAGTACGCCAAGCCGCCGAAGTTGTGAAAGTTCGACAGACAGGGGTCTCCGCATGAACATTTGGCCTATTATATTACGGCCATGGGCGAGCTCGCGTTGGACGAATCCTACCTCCTCTGCTACTTCGCCACCTCATTTTCGGGAATGGCCTTTCAATGGTATTCTCACCTGAAGCCCAACTCAGTTATTGATTGGGCAGACCTTCAGAAGAAATTCCTCGACCATTTTCAAATGGCCGAGTGAAAAATATCCTTAGCCGAGCTCTGCTCGCTCCGACAAAATAAGGGTGAGAGTGCCCTCGACTTCATCAAAAAATGACGAGACCTCAGTATGTGGTGTGTCAACCCGTCAGTCCCAGAGGATGCTATCTCCACGCGGTCCAGAGTTGGCCGTTTGGTCCCTTGCACGGTCCTAGTTGGACCATTTATATTTTATGCCGTTGGGTGACAGGATAGCCCCATGGAGACTATTCAGATACTCAAGCAGCCTATCGTTTGACCGTTGGCGTTCTGAACGGCCTGAATACAACCGTGTGTTTCTCGCTCAGTCTAGAAGTTGGACGGCCTATGGGTGGCCGTTCACTGTCTGAGCGGTCCCAAGAGGGACCGTGTGTGTTCCCCACGGTCTGAGTTTGACCGTGTAAGTCTGAGGTGGAGCGGCCCTTTAGTGACCGTTCCATGGCTTAGGGTAGTTTAGGATGGACCATTCCATTCCTTGCAGCGGTCTATCGAGCATCCGTTTAATTAGGAACGGCCCGTGATGGACCGTTTACTGTGTGTGGTTTATCAGTGGCTCTTTCCTTGCCAATTCGAGTCCTGGGAGGGTGGATCTCGATCCACGTGCTGATCCGTGATCTGACTGATGCTGGCCATCATGTGGGGGCCATGTGTTAGAGTGCCATGGGGTCCCGAGAGGCGTGTTCTTGGCTTGTATCACCGTGAGTCGGTGTCGATACGAGGAGCGATCCTTATACTTGTTCAGTTCGGACATCGCTTTTCGTGACTAGAGAGTCTGCTCTTCCAGTGACCTGTCCACTAGTCATAGCTTCCTACGCACGCGGGTGCGGACCCACCCAGGAGTGGTGGAGAGCGTGACCTAGTGGGAGACGATTTTTAGGCTGGTTTGTCATAGGGCACCTTGCCTTCGCAGCCTGAGTCTGATTGGGGGGAAAACTAGCTAGAGGACCCAACCTAGAGCATATGGTCTGTGTGTTCACACATGGTTGGGGGCTCAGGATGCACACTGACGAGCACGACCCTAGCTAGTCCTTGTTCGTGATACTTGTTGTGTGTCTCAGTTTTCGTCTGGGACGAGTAGGGAGACACTTGTGATGCGGTATAAGACGTCAGGGGATGCATCCGGTCGTTCTTCTAGTGGATAGTGCTCCTATCTCTTGGCAGGCGTGGACTCGTGTTTTGACGTTCTGAGGTTGGTCTGTATGGTACAGTAGTGTAGTTGGCTTTTCTGTTTATCTATTACTTTCTGTTGACTTTATCGTACTTCTGTTAGATAGCGCTACCTTCCATGCTCGCCTATGTTTCTTGTCTTGTTTTTCATGCGAGGTGGTGGTCCGTGGGATCCCTACTAAGCCTATGGAATGAAGCTCATTCCCTGCGTGTTTTCACCATGTTTCAGGTGAGATCGGGTCTTTGGGTGACACGGCGGAGTTTCAGCGTGGTTCTGCTAGCTAGGGTTAGTGCCAGTTGTCAGAGCCGGGGTATGCCCCACGTACTTGTACCTTTCTTTCAGTTGATTGTACTTATATATGGACATGAGATGTACTAGACCTTGTAGCAGTTTAGTCATTTATTTAATTTTTACATTATTATTTGGTTAATTATTGTGCTATTTTCACGATTATTTTAGCTTCTTATGTACCCTCACATCATTCTTTAACCCTTACGAGTCTTCGGGCTCGTGGGTGGCGGGCCAATGTTCGAGTTGCGTCGGTTCCTTTTCGGCACTCAGATCCTGGGTCATTACACAGAGGATATTGAGAAGACCGCCATTATCACCGACTTCGGCTTACACTGCTACACCCAAATGCCGTTTGATTAAAGGCTTGGCCCCTTGACCCTCTGTCAAGGTCAAAAGGACATTCCCCTTGCTTATTGAGCAAGGGGCCAAGCCGGGTAGATGGATTAATCTGTTTGCTTAAGTGTGTAAGACAGGAATAGGAAAAGGTGCAAAAACGTAAAGGCAATCAAAAGAAGTGACTCAGGTAACATCAGGTAAGGAGGTGGTGTATAATGGTCTCTCTAGCTCTCACCACCACTCTCCTCTGGTCACTCACCACTCTCTGCCTCACCCCTGTCCCTGGGAGGAACCTGTGGGGGCCTCATCGACCACTGAGAAGCTGTCAACCTCCCAGCTCGAGCACGCTCACCTGCCTCATTCCTCTATAGAGTAGAGGAACCTGCCAAGAAGCTCGTATTGGAATAAGCACTAGGTCGCCCCTCAGCCCATGCTTGCTCTCGGCCTCTCTGGTAGCACACCTCTGTCGCTCTGGCATGCTCCTTGGCTGCCCCTAGATGGAGTCTCAGCTCAGCCAGCTCCCGCTCTCCCTCGAGCCGCTCGTCTCGCTCCCTCAGTCGATCCTCCCACTCTCACTCGAGCCGCTTGTCTCACTCCCTTAGTCGGTCCTCCCACTCTCTGGTGAGCTCTCTCCTCACTACCTCAAGGAGGATCCGTAGCTCTATCACATCCCGAGGTAGCGCGTCAGCCTCCCGGTGCCTCCTCTTAGCCTCCTCTAACTTGGTAACTCGCTGGTCGCGAATCGCAAGCTCGGTGCCAGCCAGAGTAGCCCGGGTGATCGCCCCCTATAGCTCGGCCACCTGCATTACTCATCATTATTAGTTTTCAAGTCCCAATATCATTGTTAAAATAACTTGAACATCTTTTAAAAGCTTACCCTCTCAGCTAGGTCATGCTCTGCCGCCTTAGCTTACGCCACTGCCACCGCCAGTTGCTCCTCCAAAGAGGTAATCTCGACAGTCACATCCCTCGAACTAGATGTGCCTCTGGCCCCTCCAGCTACTGCTCCCTGTTGGGCACGCTACATTTATCAGGACTATAAGTGGCTAAACACCAAATTTCAAGAATAATTCAACAACATATAGATAGTGCATATTCACCAGGGTCTCCAGATCCGCACGTGTGGACGCCAGCTAGGCCTCCAAGCTGTGGAGATGGGCATGTAAGTCCACTGCTGCCGCATCCTGTGCATCCTGCATAAACCATTCATTAGTTGCAAGTTTCAAAAAAAAGGCACATAAGTTAATTTAGAAAGCATTCATACATACCCCTCTCGACCTCATTTGAGGACAGCCCACGTACGTCTCCCAATAACGCTGAAGGTAAGCTGAGCTGTCGGGAGCATGGGAGATGATCAGGGTCCCACCCCTCTGCCAGTCGGTGAACTGCTCGGGAAACCGCAGCCACCAGTCAGTCGGCCTCGTCTATCCTCGGGACTTTTGTCGGATCCCGCGAGGCTTGTCTACCTTGACCCACTCCTGGTGTAGGCCGAGTGTCCTCATCACCAACCGAAGCCGTAGCGGCTCAATCTCGTTTAGGCAATGAAGTCAAATGTCACGCCCAAAGCGACGTCGGCCCGCTACTCCCCACGACTGGCCCTCATCCGGCAACCCCTCATACGGTCTCCATACAACCTGCATATAATTTATCATGTCATTACATATAGCAGGAATATGAGAATAGAATGCATTACATATACGTTGACCGGCCGCGTGCGTACAAGGAACACGGATGTTGACGTGGGACTTGCATGATCTCGAGCTCTCATTGGTGAATTCCTTATCGTCGAATCCTTCCACGCACGGGTACGGTGGACCTTGCATGAAACTCGGAGTGACTGGGGCTGGAGGATGGTCGTGAGGCCATTGGGCTAGGAGGAGGGTGCTGCCCCCAAAGGGGTTCGCCCTCCAAAGGGGCGAACCGCGCCCTAGGGTGAACTGCCCTCGGGCGAGTTGCAGCCCCGAGGGATGGCCCTCGGGGGTCTTCTTTCATTGTTCGGGGGTGTCCTTTAAGGGACACGGGACTCTGGGATGCTGGGATTAACCCGTGGGGGCTATTGTTGTCAAGTCGTAGTTGCCGCTCGCAAGGTGTTAGGGTAAATACCCGACACATCCTGGGTTGTCACGGCCTGGATAACTGGCCGAGGGGCCTTGGAATGGGCCTTGGGCTGAGGATATGAGCTCGTGGGAGCTGAGGAGTGGCACTTTGGGCATGTGGGCCCGACCTCGAGGTGTGTGCCACGTTACACGGCTAGTTGACAGGGTAGCCTCGGGTTGCCCCGAGAGCTAACAATAAGTGACTTGTCGCCACATGTCTGAGGGTTGAGGGTGGCCCCGACTTGCTGAGGGGTCGTTGTAGAACCCAGATGGTATGCTGGAGTCATGAGTCGGCCCGTGGTTTGCTATAGACAGGCCGAAATATATGCACCCACAAGTTGTTCGGGAAAATGCCCAACACATACGTGTGAGCTGCACATGTGCGTTGTGGGCCTCCAAAGCCTGTAGTTGACTTAATTTAGCCTTCCTTTGACCTTGGAACGTTAAAAGAAAGTGTCTTGGGGTAGGTCCCAGCCTCGTTGTTGGGTGCCAAATGGTGTGTCTTGTAGTCGGGGCACCCCCGGGTTGCCCCAGGTGGTTATGTGGAGCGCGGGCAAAGTCCACAACTGAGTAGTCGGGAGTGGTCCCGATTGATTGCTGGCGTAGCTGTATGTCATGGCTAACTGGTTAGGGCCCTGGGCTGGGCCCACTAGATTGTAGGAAGGGTTGGATAGCCCATGCCTTGAAGATGTTCGAGGAAATTCCCGAACCCTTATTCCTGAGTATTTTGCTGGAAAATTGTCTGAATACAACAGAGGTGTATCCGCATGATTCCCGAGGTTCTGTTAAGTATGGAAGGGTGGTGTGGACCACCCGGGTGTGTGGACTTGTAGTATGGATAGTCATTCTTGTGTCGGGCTATCGACTGTCCCCGCGAGAGTCCCGTGACTGCGGAGGGTGTTCCTGCGTGACGGCTATGATCACGGCTAGGTGTCTTTGTAGGAGTCGTGGACCGTGATCCTTGTATTTTTGTCCTATGCTGTGGCTAGTCTTCTGTGGACCGACAGTCATAGTTTGGCTGTCTGGTTAGTGGTCCTTGATTCTTGTGCTAGCAAGCCGCCTCGTGGTGGTTGGGTACGGACCGGTGGTACTCTGGTGGTTTCCATGGTTGTGTCGAGTTCTCACCCTTGGTGACTCTACCCACTAGACGTAGTTGACCTGGACATGTTTGTCTGCCAACCCACCTGGGAGTGGTGGAGGCTTGTCCAATGTATTGGTTTTTAGGCCGTTTACTTGAGGGCCCCTTGCCTTTGTAGCATGTGTTCGGTTGGGGGGGGGAACTGGCATAACTTGTGATGGAATTGGATCGTGAATGCGTGAAAATCCTCGTTCAAGAAACACGGCACGTGAAAGATAATTGCCTCGGGTTTTGTTATCATCAAAATCACTCAGAGGTGCTCAACAATCCAACCATGATCGGCCATTTGGATCTTCCACGGTCTTGCAAAATCTAGCTAAAACTCTATCATCCACAGTCTCGCAAAAATCTCAAGAAGGGCGCACATGCACATGTAAACCATGGTAAACTGCAGTAAGATACTACGGGTGCTAAGAAAACTACCCACGACCGGATGATAGAAACTAGTGGTTAGCGGCCCACTAGACTCGCACAAAGATTACTTATCACAATCACGAAACTCACGCGGATATGACCCTCCGTGGTCATAAGAATCACGCGGTATATAACCCGCCATGGGCACGCAAGCCACGTAAAAACTAAGCTACGCGTATACGGCTAAACCTACCATGGGGAATCCAGAAATCTCGTATTATGTGACTCCATTCTTGGGCAACTACAACCCTCCTAAGGAGAAATGGCCCAATTCCCAACTGATTATGTCAGTATAATGTTAATTCTCATGTTTCAGGTTGAAATCCCACTTACAGGCTCGAACGGGGTGAAAAGCCCTCATCTTGGTCGACCTAGGACACAAGTCGGTCGACTTGGCAAGCAAGGGTCGGTTGACAGGCCAAGAATGGGTCTATTGACCAGCTGCGAACACAGTTAGGGATCTGGCCGTCTTAAAGTGATTGCGATCTCCCGAAGGACCGCGATCATCCAAGTCGCAGTTGGTCGTACGACCGCATCCATGACCGCCTCACTAGTGGCTTCCCAGATGAATGCGATATCTATTCACACCGCAACCACCATTCAGAGGATTAAAGTAGTTAGGAAGCTGACCGTGATCTCGTTCTAATCCAAGCTTTTGCGAACCAGCACGAAATCGCCCATTCCATGCCCCATTTGTCTTGAGCGAAGGGAAATACATGCAAAAATCCTTCATATGCCTTCCTTACACCAGAAGGACTCAAAAATGCAAAGAAACGACCAAAGAAAAGGGTGATTCCATCAATTGCCCAAACACGCACCCTTGTGACACACATCGCATATTCGGCCTCATCCCGGCCTCAAATTGCGAGAAAACTTGACTAAAGGGAGGGGAAACACTCCCCGACATACCAGTAGCTCGAAATCAAGCATTTAAATCAAAGGCAAGACATGGCAATTTTGGATGGGAGCTTTTGACACTACAACTGCTCCATCTCTATCAAGGCTTCCACTCAAGGGGCAGATGACTCCCAAGCTTCTCATGCCAAAGGATGAACCCCCACGGGTTGATGTTATTTATATATCGCGGGATTATATTACGATGTTGTGCTCTATCAAGAATCCCACATCACAGGCGAAGTTCCCTAATGATTTCCCTGCTTATTTATCAAGGGAATTGTTGTTTGCACATGAATGTTCAAGGGACGATATTGACATGAAGGGTCTATCAGACAAGAGCCTAGGGGCAATGGTTGCACCAACCAAGATAATCTATCAAAGAAAAGCCAGGCCCTTGCTCGTTAGGCCTATTATATCATAAGGTACTGCAAGTTAAGAAGCTGAATTATTAAAATAAAGACCAAGCTACCATGCACCAAGATAATGTCTGCCAAGAAGATGAGAAAGTATAAGTCAAGACCTACGATCATGCTTTATGATTATGCTTATGATTCTTACTGCTATATGCTGACACTTGACAAATGTAGGTATGGAGAGACCAGTACCTCCCTGGCCTAGGGTGGGGAAAGGAGGTACATCCGGATCGGGTGCCCATCGCGAGGCGATGGACGGTCGTTCGGGACACTGGGTCGCTGCGATGCTTAGCGCGGGCGATCCAGGATGACATGGATGCATTTCCCTATGCATCGATATGACTCTAGACTTAAGCATCTAAATGCACTTAAAATGCCTCAAGATGTTGACACTTGGCCCTAACGCCTGCCCCTTTCTCATGCATTGGACACCATACCGTGACGAGGGTCACGAGGGACAACCCTGGGTACAGGTGGCGCAGGCTTACATAGGACGAGATTTGTGGCTGCATTGCATGAACGTCATCAAGCGACTACACTACTGCCTGATCATGAGGACTAGGGGTGTCCACCAGCTAGAGGTGGAGTTCCCTGTGCCAGACGATGAGCGCATGGAACGGTCCTCGAAGGGACTGAGTGACGAGATCGATTGGATCACCTGGGTGATTGACCAGGTGCGCGACTGGATGCGTAGAGGTCGGGTGGTGCGAGCCCAGGCTACTAGCGATGAGGCCTACCTGAAGGCCTACGCCAAGAGATACGGAGAATAGGTGTTCCGTGGCGCTCGACGATCGGTACGACTTTCTAAACTTTAAGCTTCCTAGTGATTCCTAATGCAATGACACCTGGACTAGCTATATGCAAGCAGACCCCCAGAGACGGATAGCAGAGCTCTAGGGTCTCCTCCACTCCACCGTGGAGTAGAGGGATGAGTTCCAGCGCTCACTGGAGCTTCTGATGAGTCCTATTAAATTGAAAACTTAATATGCAAATGCTTATGGGACTTGACCGACTTAACCTTTATGTAACGAGCTGAGAGGGAACGGCGGCAGGGACCAGATGCCCCATCTTCTTCCTCCCAGCCAGTAGGAGGCCGAGCTGAGTGAGATGCTGACTTTGCATGGGTAGTTGTAGTTGCTCGGGCCGAGGAGACTGAGGCCACTCTCGCAGAGAGGGTAAGTAAACCAACCGACTTCCTTTCCACTAAATGTTTATGATAATGCTATTGACTATCCATGATGAATGCTTATGCAGATGAGGGAGCTGACCGCAGCACTGAGCAAGGTAGAGTGGCTTCGAGCAGAGGTGGCAGAGCGGCTCCGGGCAGAGGCAACAAAGGTGGCCCATCTCCACGCAGAGGTGGCACGATTGAGCACAAGAGTGGCAGACTTGGAGCGATACCGCACAGAGATGAGGGAGGCGCAGTGCCAAGCTTATGACTTGAAGATAGAGCTACGAGCTGTGGAGCAGATGGTCTGGGTGATGCGCTGAGGACCCAAGGGGAGCGCGTCGCAGAGCAGCGTGAGGAGCAATGTGCTCCCAGACTTCCTCACTAGCTCCTCTGGCCAGCGGAGGAATGAGGAGGCGGAGAGACGACGATGGCGAGAGGAGGGTAGACCACCATGGGCCCGCCAAAGAAGCGGCATAAGGGCACTGGGGACAGTGGGGGTCCAGGAGAGGGACCTACTTGAGAGCGACCTTGTAGTCTACTTTTGTGGATATGCATGTACATGAGTCTTTTAGTTAATGAAAAATGATCTCTTTTTTTTTCTTTTCTTTTATTGTGTCATAAGGGACTACCGCCTCCATTCCATATGTAAGAGTGAAAGGAGTTTGCCCTGTCGGAGTGTGAATGGAAGTACGGTAGGCCCATAGAGCTTCCACGAGCTTTTCTGGCCAATCTGCAAACTTGTTAGCCTCACATATTTTCTTGATTATTTTGATTAAAGTTTTATTTGTTGCCTCTACTTGCCCAGTACCCTGTGGATAATAAGGAGATGAATGATGTAGTGCAATGTTATACATGTTGCAAAGGTCCTGAAGTTTCTAAGAGATAAATTGAGGTCCGTTGTCGGTGACGATGGAGCTTGGTATGCCAAATCTTGCGATGATGTTCTTCATGATGAATTTACAGATAGTTGATGCTTTAATCTCCACATAAGCTTCCGCTTCTGCCCACTTGGTGAAGTACTCCGTGGTCGTGAGTATGAAAGATTTGAATTTCGTAAGGAGGTTTGGCTCACCAAGAGGGCCAATAATATCGAAAGCCCACATGGAGAAAGGCCATGGGGAAGATATAGGATGGAGTGAAGAAGTAGGAGAATGAATTTTATCGGCGTGCAGTTGGCACTTAACACACCTTCAAACATAGATCGAGCAGTCCTCTGTTAGAGTGGGCCAATAGAAACTTAGCCTAAGGATTGCCTTAGCTAACATCTGGCTATTGACATGGACACCACAAACTCCAGAGTGCGCCTCTTCCACGACCTTCCAAGATTCATCATCGCCGAGACATCTAACCAGAATACCGGTAAGGCCTCTTCTATAGAGGACACCTCCAACCAAAGTGTATCTTTGGACAACTCTCCTGATGGCCTTTTTCTCTTCCACTGTGGCTCCTTCAGGATATGACTGATCATGACAATACTTAACAATCTCATAAAATCATGATTTCTCCTCATCAGCCAATTCTTCTTCCAGATCCATAAGCATGACCTCCTTATTCTCAATGATCTCTCCTTTCTTAACCTTCTTAAGCAACTCCTCCTTAATACTAAGAAATACAGGATCCTTAATAGCAAGAGTGAGATGCTTTTGAATGATAACAGCATGAAAGTCCCGCTCGGGGAGAAAAATCAAGGAGGAGGCAAGTGAAGCAAGAGCGTCAGCTAAGATGTTTTGGCTACGAGGAACATGGACAACGATCAGCTTAGTAAAGAGTTTGGTATAAGCAAAAGTAAGTTCCGAGTAGGGCTTAAGCTTGGGATCGAGTGTACGACATTTGACAAGCACTTGGCAAAGAATACGCTGACTATCCCCGACGATTCGCAACTGGGTAACACCAAATTGATGAGCAGCCTGACGTCTAGCCAGAAGAGCCTCATACTCAGCTATATTATTTGTAACAGGGAAAGCAAACTGAGAGGCAAGTGGAATGGTGATACCCTCAGGTGTTAAAAGAACCATGCCGATACCCCTACCATGAGAATTCAGAGCCCCATCAAAATGTAATGTCCACATGGGATCTGAAGGTTGGTTAATGGACATTAGTTCCTCATCTGGAAACTCTAAGCGAACGGGGTCGAATCGAGGAAGGGGATGATAAGCAAGATGTTCCACGATGGCATAGCCATTAATCGTCTTTTGTTGAATGTAAGTGATGTTGAACTGAGAGAGGATGCTTTACCATCGTGCCAGTCGATTAGTAAGGACAGATTTTTCGAGAAGAAATTTAATAGGATTCGTGCGACTAGACTAGCCCGATCTGGTCGACTCAGAAATCTGCCCGCAAGCCGACGTCGCTGAAGATCCCGTTGATCGTGGAGTTGCTGGGCAAACGTGATCAAGCGGAGACAAAGTTGAGAACTTTCTAAACATCTATTCGGTGTATTTCTCAAATATTTAAACAGTAGTTTCACCAATCATACCGCTCGTTCGAGTGATTACTCCTACGGGAGACCGACCCATCGGAGGGGCCGCCGGCGGCGGTGGGCTGCTTCCTATTCGACCTCCCCCCTCCCCACATGGCGATCCTCCTCAGCATCTTCAGCAGCCTGCGCGCGCACCTCCGCTCCGACGCCCAGCTCACAGAGGCGATACAGTTGCCGGCCCCTTGCCCCGCCTGATCCTTATTCTTCTTCTTCCTCTTCTTCTTGGCCGCCGCAGCCGCCGTTGCCGACTTCTTCTCCAGCCCGGGGACCCTGAAACTGGGATGCTCCGCGGCGACGCGGCAGGTCCCCTTGGACGGCGGCTCCTTCCTTTCCAGGCTCCTCCTGAGCGACCTCAGCTCCTGCTCCAGCGTCTGGATCCTGAAGCTGGTGGACTCGTACTCCGACCTGGAGAGCCCCGACGACCGCTGGGCGGCGAGGTCCTTCCCCAGCAGGAAACCCAGTGAGGCGACGCCGGAGGAGGCCTCGTCCTCGTCTTCCCCACCCGTGGAGTGCTTGAAGGGGCTCTCCCTCAGGAGGGCGTCGTGGGCCTTGCAAAACTGGAATCTTGCGCTGGAGAGGCTCCCCGAGAGGTCTCCAGCGTGGGTGCACCGGAAGGAGCCGGAGCAGTCCTTGAACACCTGGTGCGTGTTCAGCTGCTGCACGAACAGCGCCTGCACGATCAGTCGCAGCGGCATCAGGTCGTTCTGGACCGCCCGGATGCAGGTCTCCTCCGACAGCTTCCGGCAGTCGAGGTACTTGCACACCGAAGCCTTCTCCTCGCTGGATATGTCTGGGTGGCTCTGCCAAGAAACCAGACCAAAGCATAGATCCGCAGTTACAAAAGGAACGACAATGGAGACGGGGAGGGACATCCATGGAGTTTGGAGGTCTTACCAGTAGAAATGTGTCCAGTGCTCTGTAGAGGTGATCATGGGTGTCTCTGTCTGCAATGGGGACTACTTCAATGAGCTCCATGAACCTACTGAAGCACAGCTCCTGGTCTGCAGCGATCTGCGTAAGGTAGCAGTCCCACAGCTGGCCCACAACAGTGCTTCCACTCGAAGGCGTCGCCTCCACGTGGCCGCTCCCCCTGTTGGGCGCCGCATACATGGAGAAGACCTCCTCCGTGGCCTGCACCTCCGCGCTGGAAGCTACCTTCCCCTCGCCGGCCTCGGGGAGGAGGAGGTCCCCTACCTGAGCCGTGTGCAGCAGGGCGGCTATCTGCTTCTGCAGCTTCCTCCTGCCGTCTTCGCCGACGCCGAGGCCGAGAGCTCTCGAGAGCAGAGCAAGGTAGAATCCCACTGGTATCACCCTGCTGGCCTTCTCTCCCATGGGGAGCAGCTCGATTACCCCCTCCAAGATCGACGACACCTTGTTGTTGACGCATTCAGCTTCGGGTGCGGCGCCCTGTTCTCCGGAGTTCTTCTGGAACTGGTGGGTCCTCTCGGAGACCACCCATTTGCTGGCGTAGAAGACGACGAGCGGGCTCACATACTTCTCCTTCATGCCCTGCCTCCTTAGGGAGCCGACGATCCTCCGGAAGAAGGGGAAGGGGAGGGCGATGAGGTCCTTGACCCAGAGGTCCCGCCCGGCGACCTCCTGGGCGGCGTCGCAGCTCCACGACCGGCCGGCCAGGGCCTGCAGGGTAGCGGCGGGCCGGTCCCTCCGCTGCTCCGGGTCGAGGATCTCCATGCAGGCCATGAAGGCGAGCGACTCCACACAGCGGCTCACTATGAGGAGCTTCTCCGACCAGGGCTGCAGGGGCTGGCACCGCTGGAGGACGACAAGGGTGTCGTCCCAGCTCTGCAGGACGACCTGGTTCAGGTACAGGTCGGCGCGCACGCAGAGGTTGCCGGCGGCGTGGTCCTCCGTCATGCCCAGGAACTCCGCCGCGCACCGCGCGGCCCCGACGGTGAAGGGGTCGAAGGGGGTGAGGGATCCGTAGATGAACAGAGCGATCTTCTCGAAGGTCTCGGACCCTCCAGGGAAGTCGTCGGGGAGATCGACCACGAGCGATTCGGGTTGCGCCTTCTTGAAGTAGCCACACTTCAGAACCAGCAGGGACTGCAAGAATAAAAAAGAGATAGGGATCAGAGAATGAACAGATTCCAAAAGGGTGTTCTTTTGATTCCTGTTTGCGCTCCTCTACGGATTAACCTTGTGAAGATGGAAGGTCTTGCCGCCGACCCGGACGCGAACAGATGGAGGCAAACCAGTCTCTTGGCTCCTGAAAATGAGAAAAGAGATTGAAACAAAGGCATGACACTGGCACCTCTCTCTGAAGCTTCACAATAGAGAGATAAAACAGAGGAATAAGAGAGTGTGCAGAGGTGTTGAGATCAAACCATGCAAGTATGCGCCTCGACAGCAAGAACCCCACGCTGGGGCTGGAGAAAGGGCTGGCCAGCAGAGGACTGGCTCTGGGACTGGCGAGCTCCACAGATGAACCCATCAAGGAATTCTGCTTTCCACACCTATGGAAGGGATTTTCTTCTTCTATTCTAATCCCTGCCACTGCCTTCAACCATTAAACCTCTATCTCTCTCTTTCTCAAATACCCAAGTGAACTCTGGGACTGACGAGCTCCACAGATGAACCCATCAAGGGATTCTACTTCCAAACCTATGGAACGGGCTCTCTAGTCTATGGAGCCACCTCACTGCCACTGGCTTTCACCATTAAACAGTGGCATAGAATCTCTCTCTCTCTCTCTCTCTCTCTCTCTCTCTGACTCTCAGAATGCCCAAGTGAGCTTCTGAGTGACGCGAAGGGAGCAACACAGAGGAGAAGCGGGGGCACCCCGAGATCGCGGCCGTCACCACCCGCCTCGTCAAGCGCCCAAAGAGATGGCAGCGGCGAAGCAGTAGCACAGCGCTGGCGTCGCACTCCGCTCCCTCGCTGGTGAGGAAACCAGAGCAAAGTGTGCAACATCAGGAAACCATCGCCCTCGTGCACTCCCTCCGTTGCCGCGTCAGGAAGTCAGAACTCTGAAGCCCACACCGTCGCGGTGGATGAAGCCGCACGAATGGGAGTTGAACCCTTGTTATAAGGCATGGAAGCCGCTCGCCCGACGCTGGGCCGAGGAGGGATCTCGATAAAGGGTGGGGGGAGAAGTGGGGAAGTGGGATTTTAATCCGAGACTCCTCTGTTTCATCACCGATTGGAGAAAAAAAATGCCACTTCTGGGGGTCTCGAAGCCCCCCGAAAGCTCCAAAACCAGATCTTTCTGGTGTTATTATATGCTTGTTGCTCGCATCCGTCTCGCCTTTTCTCAACGCCGGCGACGGCACGGCTTCAGAAATCGGAAGGAGGCGTCTCTGGGCAGGCGTGTCCGCTCGTCTACTCCCAACCATCCTCCGGACCTTTCATCTCTCTTCTAAGGGGTAACCATCCATACACTCTCGCCGAAGCTTGTGTTTTACGGTAATTCATGTCTTTTCTGTGTTGTTTACTATATAGTATATACCCTGCAATAATATGAGATATGTTAGTGTCACATGTATTGTTATTCTACATGTAATTCTTAACATGGTTGCTCAATCATGAGATCGAATAAGTGATATGAAATATGACTAGAACTTAAGTTCAGTGCTTGAAAACACAATTTAAATCCATCATTTTTGTCATATATTTTTCAAATTCAGGAGGGAGAAATTTCTTAGGGCCTAATAAGGTCCAACAAGGATCGGCCCACAGTTCATAACACCGCATGTCAAGACTTGCTGAGCACTGGCCCAAGGTCTAGGTCCATTCTCCACACCCATATTTAACCCACAAACCACGTGGTGGCGCAAGATAAGATAGCTATTACCGCAATAATGATCGGAGTTATCTTAACATGTGATAGGCATCATGTTAACACCTACATCCTCTCACCTTCTAAAGGCGAGCGGGCGAGTAACCCAAGTCCCCACGATCAGGGCAATCACAATCCCATTAAGTTAAAAGGCAAAAAGAACGAGGCCGGAACCCCTGAAATAATGGTGATATCCCCCTCTTGGGGTCCGAACTGTAAAGGCTGCTCCGATAGCGGCCTTAAGTTCCGGGTTTTCATTTTGCATGTCCTCCCATGCTTGTAGCCCTTGCGGGTCCACATCGATTACGAATAATCCTGAAAGCCCGCAAGCAACGGCCCAATTACAGCCGGGATATTGCTTTTCCCATTCTGCCCATTGCTTTGGATCATCGCTCGCGGACTTCCAACCGCCCCGAATAGCAGGCTCTTTGCCCCCGGCTATGCAAGGGAAAATCTTGCAGCCATGCAGAATTTCCGGCAACTCCGGCATTGCGGCTCCCGTCCACAGTCGATCGCAACGCCGCCATCCCGAGCGGAGTCGCAAGCGCCCCTAATGCACGTTGGTTTCGGGACGGTCAAGCGACGTCATCGAACCACGCATTGACGAAAGCCGATGCTGTCGTTTCCTCGTACACGCGCCAGGCCGATGCTGTCGTTTCCTCGTACACGCGCCGGGTCGCTGCGTCCGCTTCCTTGTACGTGCGCCAGGCCGCTGCGTCCGCTTCCTTGTACGTGCGCCAGGCCGCTGCGTCCGCTTCGTTGTACGTGCGCCGGGCCGATGCTGTCGCTTCCTTGTACGCGCGCCGGGCCGGTGCTGTCGCTTCGTCGTACGCGCGCCAGGCCGATGCTCTCGCTTCCTCGTACGCGCGCCGGGTCGCTGCGTCCGCTTCGTCGTACGTGCGTTGGGCCGCAGGCGAGAGAAAATGGCGTGCCGCCCAACCCCAATCGAAATCGTCGCCATGGCGCTTCGCTGCCGCGAGCGCGGCCCGCCGAGTCTTCGGCGATCCTTTCGGAAACAGCTTGGCGAAAAGTTCGCGCTGTTCTTTGCACGCGCCCTTGGCGCGCAGCATGTCGGCTGTGATTTGCTTGGTCATCGTGGATTCCTCTCATGGAAAACACGGCCCGCTGACCGGGGGAATGGACAGCGGGCCGTGAAACGCCTCACCACGAAGCGTTTTCGGTTGCCTCCTCTACGTCGCTTGAGAAATCGTCGGACCCTGGAGCCTCATTGCCCGGCGCAAGAGCGGTCGGATCCTCGGGCGTGTAGCCGGAGAAACCTCCGAACACTTCCTGATTGGCCGGGCCGCTGCCGCCAAGCCGCTCGCCCTTGCGGACGAACAGCACGTTTTGCAGAAATGCTGTCACGCCATCCTTGGCATCCATCGACTTGCGGCGGAAACCCTTGAAGGCGATCGCCGGGACCACATAGGCACCGGGATAGAAGCAATCCTTGCCAGCCTGCGCGCGGGCAATCTCGGTGGCCGGAATGTCCACGATCTTGCCGTTATCCAGCTTGGCCAGTTCGATGTCGAACTTGCTGTTGGCGGACAGGATGCCGGCATACTGACGGTAGGATTCTGCTCGCTTTTCGGCTTTTTCCTTGATCTTGAACGCTTCGTCGGGCGACTTGCCGCGGGCATCGAGTTCAGCCTTTGCAAGCGTACGCTTGGCGGCAGATTCACCTGACGTACAGGCCAGATAGTAGTCGCCGGGATTGCCGGAGAAGCTGCCGAGCTCTGACTTGATCGCCTCGACTTCAAGCCGCACGATCGCATCGAAATCTTCCTTCTCGATGCCGAACATGGCCGAATACTTCGGCTCTGCCTTGCCCTCGTATCCACGAGGTATGGTTTCTTTGCATTATAGTTACTACACTTGTCATTGGGCTGATCTGGGTTATTTTTCTTTGCTTCTACACTCTTTTGCAGGTCTATAGGGTTCCTAGCACGAGGCCCAACTCTTCTGGCCAGTCAGGAGAGGTGGAGATCCAAGTCCCAAGTTGCTGCCCTACGTGCTTTGGCGGCCTAATATTGGACCATTTTCGAACTCTGGCGGTTGATCGTAAGGCCGTTTGCGGTTCGTTAGCGGCTGAATAGTAGACCGTTTTTGCTCACAGTTTCCAGGTTTCATCTCCCGTGGGCAGGTGTTTCACCCTCCTCTTTCCAAGATATTTATCCTAGCTTTGCTATTTTAATTACCATGGTGGCCCCAATGGCCTCTTCTTAAAATTCTAACTGTGTAATTTAATCTCACAAATTACCTTTTTGACAACTACGATGGCCGTGTTGTTCGGACCCCTTATTGTCGCTAGCCATGCCACCCATGGCTATTTGGCGGTGTCGATCTAGTTCGGCCATTTTGTGCCTGTCGTCAGCTCACCCAACTACTTGGCGGTCACATTCCTAAAGCTTCTGAATGTCCAGGAGATGAAATCGGTCTCCGTTGTCGAGGCGACCCTGACTGATGTTGCTACGGTGGGCTACCATATCTACCACATTAATTCCCATGCGTCTGCCAACTGGAGGCGTACACTGGCCGCCAGGAGGGTAGCCAAGAAGAACCCCGGCACATTGCAAAGCTAGCTATTTACTTCGGGCAAATCCATACTCATCAGAAGCATCCGAGTGTTTCTGAATGGCCGATAGGCCATAATTACCCCTAACAAAGTGATTTCAATGGTGCCAGTGCACAATACCTTCCAAGTGCTGGCCCAGTGCAAGATGGATCACTCTGAGTCCAAGATGAAGGGCAGGTTGGCCCCAAAGCTAGCCAAATGTGAGCAAACATGGGTGCCCAAGCAAGCACGTGCCCTGATTTCAACTACACTAAGGTCCGCCATGATTGATAGACCCATGAGAAGAAGAGAAAAACAAGAAGAGAAGACCAAGATGCGGGTCCCACCGCATCTTGAATGAACACCCTTGGGTTGCGTTCAACGGGTGAATATCTACTCTCATGATAAGAAACATGGCGGGGTAACCCTACAAGGCCGCTGCACCTACAAGTCTCCGGCACCAGCCAAAGTGCCGTAATATATGATACGCCCTATCAAAGGGCAAAATGATACTACGCAAGTCATCCAGGGGCAATCCCACGGCATTCAAGATACCTCGCTTGGGGCGCTGCGATCCCTAAAATCTATGATAATTTGAAGAAGCAAGCATCTCCCGATATTCACCTGTAACACGATCGGAGTGACCGACTGCTATGGGAATTCATCTATGGAGGTCGCAGCCGAGATAACACAAGCTCGCGCTGGAGAAACTGGCGCGGATCTAATCGCAATGACTGCAAATGTAATCACCGCTGAAGATGACGACGAGAGACTAGCACCTACTTTAGATATGCCATCGGAAGGGCAGGGTCATGTCTCTGGCTCCTCTATGCCCGATCCAGCTACTGTGATGATGATACTGCAAAGATATCAACAAGAAACTGAGATGCTGAGAAGGCAGCTCAGCGAGCTAAGCACAAATCCCACAGCCTCGAGACAGACTGAAGCTCTCCCTGAAACCTTGCAACGAGGTGCTTATCTCTTAAACAAAAGGAGTAATCGCAGGGACTGATACAATGTAGAAGAGAGGCAAGAGCCAGAAGGAATATGAAGGGGCAATGAAGAAACCCAGATACGATGGAAGGAACAAGAAGAAAAAAAATGTAGTGAGGAGGGAGAGCGGAACACAGGCTCCTCCTCTCTATACTCTCCCTTGCTCTTCCTCTCTCCTCTCCAGATCTCCTCCTCTCTTCTTACCTTCACCCTCTTTCTTCTTCTCTTCACCTCATCGGAGCTGGAGCGAGCAGTAACCGGAGTTACAGAGATGTGGAGACGCACTCTCTCTGTGTTTTTTTGTCCCCCTTTTTATATGCAGGGCCATGTAGATGGCGAGAGGGTCAATGTGGATCGTATAGAATCTTCCCTCCCGTCCTTTCTCTCTGACGTGCTTGCCATCAGGTTGCCGAATGTGGAGCCTATAGGCGGTTGGTGGAGAGAGAGGACGCCTTGGCAGGTTGCCGAGATGATGCTAGCCTGATTTGCATCCACTGTGCGCCGAGGTGGGAACCCCCTTGATGGAGGAAATACCCAGCAGTCCCTGAGAAAGGTGGATCTGCAACTTTCGTGTGATGCCGCCGGGTTCACCGGATGGGACCATTCACCAGATGGAGAGTGAGAAATGTGCCACCGGTCAGGCGCTAGAATCGCCACTGGATCCAACGCCAGGAATGCCACCGGATGAGGGTGCTAATAGAGCCACCGGATGAGCAGAGGAGAGGCCACCGGGTTGCGCTGCTGGGGGAAAAGGCCATCGGATCACACCAGCGGGCCCCACCGGATCAACTGGGCCGAGGCGCCACCGGTTCGAACGGCTAAGAGAGCCACCATATCGACTGCTCGGGGCACCACCGGATGATTAAGGGGGTGGCACCGTATTACCTGTAAAGGGGCTGGGGTGGTTGCCATAGGATCGAAGTCCAGGATCCCCGAGATCACTTGATTGGAGTCATGGCCCAATTGACTTAAAGGTGTCTGAAGCTTGTTCGGCCTTCGCTACCGGAGGACCTTCAAGGGTGTTCCCCTCTCTGGTTAAGGGGTCTAATTCACCCGTCTGGGCGTGAGTTAATGTGTGTGTTGTTGCCCTCAGTTGTTGGTCTTCTTCAGGGACTGGGGACCTCGAGCCTCTCAGTGCTCTTTGCTGTCATAGTCACGAGCCGAAATCACGGCAACATGTTGATTCAGAGATGTCTGACTCCCTGTGGTTTAATGCATCCTGTCGGGCGTAAGATGTCTTCGAATACGAAGCTTCTTTGGGAGAAACCCACGAACTGTCTCTTGAATTTCTTCCGTTCACTAGGAGGCCGGGACGAGCTTTGACATCGCCCGAAGTCGTGTCTGTCCTGGACTTATTTGAGGAGCTTCACGGACGTGAAATTTTACACGTCCACAGGCACTCATGGCCATACCATCCATATTCAAGACAAAATCCACCACACCAAAGTCCATTAAAATTAAAACTTAATTACATCATTGATTATCATTGTTTATTCCTCTACTTACAAAAAGACACTTACATCTCTCATAGAAAGAGAACTAGACTAAGAGTACATTGATACATATAGTGAAAATTAAAAACCTTAAAATCTTCTACATAGTGGCTGCATAAAGTCTCCCAAGATCTCCTTATGACCTCCTAGTCGGATTACTATTACACCTCCTGTCACTAGTGGTTCCCTCCGGGTAGGAGGAAGAGGCGATTCGGACCTTTCGTCTTAATCGATGCTTAAACCTTTCTTTCTTTGCGCTGATGTTAACCCCACATCAATGAAAATATGCATTTCAGTAAATGGCTTCGTGCTTGAGCCACTATACTCCATCATCGATTCAGACCTTTCATCTTAATCGATGCTTAAATCTTTCTTTGCTTGCATTGATGTTAACCCTATATCAATGAAAATACACATTTCGGCAAATGGCTACATGCCCAAGCTGCTACGCTCTCTCATCGATTCAAACCCTTCGTCTTAATTGATGCTTAAACCTTCCTTTCTTTGCGTTGACGTTAACCCCACATCAACAAAAATACACCTTCTGATAAGAGGCCCTTTGCCATCTAGAAAATGGCTCTGCACCTGAGTTGTTGTACCTACGCTTGCACTTGAATCAGTCTTAGCCCTGGGTTCAAATACTACACTTTGACCCATGCATTTCTTTTCAAAAAAAGATGGGGCTTAAAATAGTGGTGCCTCGTCATACTTGCTAGAGCATCTTGCTGAGCAAGGGCAAAAATGGCTATAACCTGACTATGGCGAAAACCTGAAAGGGCACTGTAGACAGAATTGGGTATCCCGCCATGTGAAAACCTATAAGGGTGCATAGGCAATAGCAAGAGGGGGCTGGCTCTGACGAAAACCTGAAAGGGCGCTTGGGTCAGTAATGTGGCAATTAAAAGAAAAGAAAAAAAATGAATGAGGTGTCATTATTCTTAAACCTTGCCCTGGAAACACCTGGCATGATACTCCCCGTACGTCCCACTGGGAAATACAAACTACCATCGATTCCTTGACATCATCATCAAGATCGACGCCAAAACCTTCTAGTGTATGCCTTACGTATATGCTGCTAAAATAAAATCTTTCCTTACTTCGACATTTACCCATGCTGATGAACAAACTACCGTCGATGCCTCGACATCATCATCAGGATCAATGCTAAAACCCACCGGTGTAGGCCTTACGCCTATGCTGCTAAAACAAACCTTTCCTTGCTTCGCCATTTACCCCATGCCAAAGAACAAACTACCATTGATGCCTCGACATCATTGTCAGGATCGATGCTAAAACCCACTAGCGTAGGCCTTATGCCTACACGGGTAAAACAAACCTTTCCTTGCTTCGACATTTACCTCATGCCAATGACCAAGCTATCGTCGATGTCTCGACATCATCATTTGGATCGATGCTAAAATCCACTGGTGTAGGCCTTACGCCTATGCTGCTAAAACCAAAGCTTTTCCTTGCTTCGGTATTTACCACATGCCAATGAACAAGCTACTGTCGATGCCTCGACATCATCAGGATCAATGCTAAAACCTACCAGTGTAGGCCTTATGCCTATGCTACTAAAACCAAAGCTTTTCCTTGCTTCGACATTTACCCCATGTCGATGAACAAGCTACCGTCGATGCCTCGACATCATCGCCAAGATCAATGCTGAAACTCACCGATGTAGGCCTTATGCCTATGCTGCTAAAACAAACCTTTCCTGACATTTACCCCATGTCAATGAACAAAGTATCATTGATTCATCAACATCATCGTCAGGATCAATGCTAAAACCTACCAGTGTAGGCCTTATGCCTATGTTGCTAAAATAAAATTTCCTTGCTTCGACATTTACCGATCATTCATGCATAGTAGTCTTGCATTTTCATGTAACATGTGATTTACTTAAAGCAAGCTTGATCTTGAGATATAATTCCTACTGAGCATTCGCTCATCCAGTTCTTTCTAATATTTTTCAGGTAATCAGGTGGCTGTCGAGATTGAGACTCAATTGGAAAGGGCAAGTGTGTACGAGAGCTTGTTGACACTAAAAATATTCCTAATGTTTCCTAACTTCTGCTTCTGCAGGTCTTAAGTTCTGATCGAGTGCTCCTGTGCCGACAGAGAAGGAAAGAAAGACAAGAAGAAAAGAATGGTGGAAGCCGAACGAAAGATAAGACCAAAGAAAAGAAGAAAAGAAAAGATGCTCGGCTCCAACGGACAGCCGCTGAAGTAAAACCTGAGAGCTCGGAAGAGTATTCGGGACCATCCCCGAAGAAGCAACCAAAAGTTACAAATACAAGTGAAGCCGGCCTGGCAGCACAAATTACAGTGCCAAAGGCCAAGTCAGCGAAAAACCCGAGTGTCCGAATTAAAGGCACAAAAGGTCCCGAAATTGGCCATTCAATGGCCCGAAGGCTTTACCAAAACTTCTCGTCGTGGTTCTGCGATGCCGCGATGAAATGAAGGACCAAGTCAACTCCTGGAGCTAGTCTAGGGTCCACAGTCTGACCCGTGTCAAACGAACGCGACGAAAGAAGTTTAATCCGGCGCGCCCTCTTCTCCGGCGCCCCTTTAACCATCGCACAAAAACACCTTGTTGAAGCCCTCTTTCCAACGCCACAGTTAAACCGGCATGCCAAGATGCTTCAAGGACAGTTAAACCGGCGCGCCAAAATGACCAAAGGAGGCCTTCTCCGGCGCGCCATTCTCTGCGCCGTAATAGGCTTCTACTATAAAACCCCATTGGATTCGACCACTTGAAAAGAAGAGAAGGGGGAATAGTAGCAGGCCACTGAAAAGATAGAACATCTTTTGAGAAGGTAGATCTGATAGGTATCATTTGTAGGAATGGTCAGTTGTCTCTATACTCCAACTTTTGGTCACAACCAATGAGACTTCAGTCAACCCTTTCAACTACCATGAGGGCCAATCAAATACAGATCTAGAAGGACCAATCTGAGAAAAAGGTTATTCCAAAGAAGCATTTTGTATTCCAAGCCAATGGGAATCCTCCACAAGCATGTATCAGGATCTGCAAATCTAGTCCAAGCTCAAGACCCATGATCCATCAATCCAAGACTTGGCTCCTAGGATCTGAACGGCTCAGATTGATTCCTCCATGTTCAAAGCTGTAGCTCCATACCTCCCTCTATAAATATGAAGCAATGGCCACCTTGAAAGAATTTTCAAATAATGCATTGAGGTAGAAATCTATTAGCTCATTCCAAGGAGTCAAGGAGAGAAAAGAGAAAGAATAAGAGAGGAAGAAAAGTGTGAGCAGCTCTAAGCCTTCATGAAAAATATTTGAGAAGAAAAGAGAAGAGAGTTCGCAACCCCAACTCTAGCCCAGAGTAGTGAAGAAAGGAGAGAGCCTAAGAGCAAGGAGTTCTGTGCTGGAAAAATAACTTCATGAATATCTTCTGATACTACATTTGCCTTGCTTTTATCTGTTTTGTGCTTTAACTTTTGTAATCCTTGAAGAGTCGTGGGTTTGTAGGGGATTGTCCCCATGTTTTTCTGCTGCACTTGCAGTATTTTTCTTCTGCATATTTATTTTTTTTACATTTTGTACCTGTGACAATTGAGGTGGTTGAGCGATGGGGTTTGCATCTTATCGTTGTGTTTGATTTACTTAATTTTGTGAGATGCATATTGTTGTTTTGTTGGGGTTATTTCCTTTGACGTTATATTGATTCCTTGTCGGTTTTTGATGCATTTTGGATGGCTGTACAAAATGAATAGTGGTATTGCATACATGATTAGATCTAAATCGTAGGTTGTTTTGAAATTAGCATCTTCGGATGTTGACGTGTATGCGCTAGATATTGGATGAGTTATCTTTATCGAATTAAACTATGTGAAATTAATGTCCCTTTACGTGGACGTGAATTAAAGAATTAACGCCTTCTCGATCAGATGCGAATTCTTATTGTCATGTTTTCACTACTGTAGTGATACAATAATGTGGATCCTTGGCACCGTAGTCTCACTTCCGAGGCATGGTCCTTGTTTCCGTATTTTCACGCTACACCTTATTTCTTGGGGAAGGAAGGACCCTCCGTCAGGAATCCCTCACCCCGAAGTGGAAATTCTTTCTCTAAGACCTCCACAAGTCCCCGACATCGAAGAATTTCCACTTTGATCACTGGGCTAATTGTACCATAAAAATCTTAAAACCTATTTTAGTCATGTCACTCTAAAGAAACATGACGTCTAGCCTTCATGGAGCGCCAAGATGTGGGTGTTCTGTGAGAGTCCTAAAATTGACCAGACGTTGTGAAATTGGTAGCTGGGGCAGTCGTCACAAATTCCAGAATTAGCGTCCTAGCTAGTGACGTGAATTCCTCGTGCCTGTACTGTTCACAAGAATTATCGACTGGAGCAGAAGTTGTGAAATCTTGAATTCACGGTAGCCTGAATAGGCACCAATTCTTCCTAGGTTCATGAATCTCACGGCTTTAGATAGTAGATTTCTCTATATTTTTCCCTGTACATGGCGCTATCCTTGAAACCCAATTGTCTTATTGGATCTTCCCAAGTATTCCTACAAGTGCAATCCTTGGAACTCTATTGGCTATTAAATAAAGCAGATGTCGAGATACACATAGGATCTTTGATCCATAGTCTCAATGCCTCGCATTAATGGGGGCCGATCTGGTCCTAAGAGGAGCACCCAAAAATACGTGTGCCCATGAGAGCTATTATTGACTATGGTATGGCATTGCACCAAAGTGCTTGACTTGCTAGATTGTTCTAAGACGTTCCACTATTGACTTGCTATTATTAAATGACTTGATGTGCTTGACCCGAAAGGGTATTTTCTTGAACTTGAATAGCCAATATCCTGTCTATACTATACTAGTGAACTTATTTGTTCATGCTATCTATTTCCTGGCTCACATTTACTCTTATTCTATCTTGAGCACATTCATGCATGGTTATAGTGGCATTCATGTAACATGTTAATTACTTAAAGCAAGCCTGATCTTTAGAGATGTAATTCTTACTGGGCTTTCGCTCATCTAGTATTTATACCCTATTTTTTAGGTAATTCTGAGGAGGACATCCAAACTGACGGGGAGGACTAATAGTGAAAAGCATAGAGCCAAACCTGAAGTCTTGTCCTACCATAGAGTCCTGTCTTGTCATAGTCAGTCTTGTAATTTTTTCTTTTATTGAGTCTATTCTTGTAAGTTTGAAGTTGATGGAATAAAAGTTGGAGGATGACACTTTGGGCAAAGCGAACTATCACTCAACTGTTAGGCAGACCCGACAGTCAAGGAATGGCCACTATGCAACCAGAGACAAGGACGCTGGCAGTTCTAGATTGAGCGTTTAGGGACCTATCGCAGTCAGGGAAGTGACCACACCCTGTCACCTGAGCCGACCTATCCAGAGATTACCGACATACAGACACCGCCCTATAACACAAACCTAACACAGACCGACACGGAACAACCATTACGACCAATGGACAACACCAAGGGGATGGGCGGTTATAAGGGGGCCGCCCAAGGGCATGAACGGTCCAGAGAGGGCCGCTCAAGGGTCAGACGCCTAAAATCATAAGGGGGATAGGCGGTCAGGGAAGAACTGCCCAAGGGGATGAGTGGTCAAGTCTTGGCCGCTCAAGCCCACGACCCAGTCTAATTCTTGGTCAAAATGGTCTTGACCGGACCACTGAACGGAATCGACTTACTATAGTGTCAGTCAAAATGGTCTTGACCAGACCGCTTAACACGAATGACACTCAACTGTTGACCAAGGGTCAACTGGGATGGGTGGTCTGGACCTGGCCGCACATCTCCATGGAAAGATAGGCGATTATAGGATGGCCGCCCAAGTGGGGATAGGCAAACCCTACCGGGCCGCCCATACCATGTTCATTTTATCATGTGGCCACACGAGCCCCAAAACTAGACGGAGATAAATGGTCCAGAGCTAGCCACTTATACCTTGGGCGGTCTTTGGTGTGACTGCTCAATTGTCACGATGAGCAAACCCAAGGGTTCGTCCGATCGTGGCCTTTCCACGTCCTGTTCGTGCCGAGACAAAGGGGATATAGCCACAATCACGCTGGCAATCACACGGACTCTGACCTGAGTCAAAATGACACACGAATCGAAAGAAACAGGCGATTCTAGCGAAATCACCCAAAAAGAGCAACTAGACTTCTCGGGCTCCTCACGGTCAACCGGGACCGCCAATCGACGAGAAACTAGTATCAATGGAACGCTGATGTTCCCAGGAGTCCATTGACTCCAACTAATCTAAAATCCATCGCCGATTACTGATGAAGCCTACGAAACCCACGAAACCCCAACGAACCTGATCTCGCTCGTTCAAGCACCAGACGACGTGCAGGGATAGGGAAAATATAGAGGACGAAGTGGTGATCCATCTCCCTACCTCCACCGAAGAAACCGCGCACCGAAATGACTAAACCACGTCGAAAATCACCAGGAATGCAAACCACGCTGATCTCGGAGTCCACCGAGGGATCGCACCCGCCACGCTCCAACCGTCGCTCTATCCCTCGAACCGATCTCCTTGACGCGTCGCTGCCTCAGCCAGCTCCGCACGGTCATGCGCCCCGCGCCGAGAGGACGAGAGGCGGGAGAGAAATGAGAGAGAGAAGGGAGGGTGAGAAATGAGAGGGGGGGAGAGGGGGTTAAGGGTTTAAATAAGAAAAATTAGAAAATTTTCCTAATTTCCCAAAATTTTGATTTTTGTGCCAAAAATACACTAATTTAGAAAAATATGCAAAAATAGATGAAACGATCCTCACGAAGAGTACATCGCAACTGTATCGTCTGCGAGTCAATGAATTGAGAAATAAACTCACCGTAGGGTTCCGTAACTAGTACGAGAGAAAAACCCACACGGATCGTAAAACTCAACCCACCCCTCATTTCAACTGTCACCCAGAGATTGCAGTTGCAGTAAAATCAGACGTGACTTGTGGCATCGATCCTGCCTCTCCTGAGTAGATCCAGGTGAACATCCCAACAGAAACATGATTTGTCTCCAAGCTAGCTTTCAAACGAGGTCTCTTCCACCTTCACTAGACGTCCATTCTGACCAGGAGGCCGATTCTCACCGGCCTGCGCAATCGAGCTCCGGTAGAACACCTGAAGCCAATTGCAGACACCACCAGAGTTCGACCTGTGAAGATGTTGCAGTGACTCTTGGTTGAGGCAAGCTTCCCCAAGTCCTCTACCATCCCCAAGAAGAAGGAGGCCGTTCGAGCGCTGGAGCACCTCGTTCCAGCCTTTGTCCCCGAACTGCGCAGATCGACGTCAACAATACCAGGTCGGACCCCCTATCACTCTTTTGCTTGCTGCACTCTACTTCAACCTTTTCTCGGAGTTTTGTCAGTCCCTATTCGATGCCGAATCTCCCACGATCGCGTCGACACCATCCCCGCCCTCATCGGACCATGGAGTAGCCCGTGGTGGGATTTTCTTCAGGCGACTATAGTTCTGGGCCAAACAGAGCTGCAGCCGACCAGTCCTAATCCCAGGGCTATCTCACCCAAGCTCTCATCAAACTAAAACTCCTCCGGCACGTCCCTGGGCCAACCCAGGTCATTTTGGCACTGTTACCACCACTGACAGCATTCAGAGCAGCACGTGGCGACCCCAACACTAGCATACTATCCTGCAGGACCGGTCAGGCTAGAATCGAACCAGTT
Source organism: Amorphophallus titanum (assembly GCA_024336825.1). Taxonomy (NCBI): domain Eukaryota; kingdom Viridiplantae; phylum Streptophyta; class Magnoliopsida; order Alismatales; family Araceae; genus Amorphophallus; species Amorphophallus titanum. The sequence continues at coordinate 2,959,140 of JANBPO010002988.1, read as the reverse complement.
CATGATCACGGATCTGCCGCAGCACTGATCAGACTCTGGATGACCAGCCGCTCCAGTAGGGGACTCTTACCTCACCTCCGGATGTTTCGGCACTAGTCCCACCTCTAGTAGCACACCGTGGAGTCCGTAGCTTCCCTAGCGCCAGCTCCCTGTCCTGTAGATCTAGTACCAGGTAGAATCGACTATCGGGTCCTTTTTCGACCCCCACTCCTGGCAGGCTGACCGCCCCTCCCAGCGTGATTCCATTGTAATAATTAATTTCCCCACCCTATGATCACCCTCCTACAAGAGGTGTAGTGTTGTACTTTTTGATTTTTAGGTTAGAGCTACACCAGCGCAGCGTGCGGGGTATACCCATGCTTCCCCGCTCGCCTCGTCTTCGACCAGGATCGGTGTCATCACACCAATCAGGTGAGCATCTGGTCGCATCCCTTGCTGATTTATCTCTTACTTATTTAGTATTGCTCTTAGCTACGTCAGACGATGAGTGAGTGCCCATTCAATCAATCCATCAATTTGAGTGTCCGCCGCGGAGCGAGTTGTGAGAGAGACCCTATAACCCACGCCCTTGGCGTGCAGGCCACTCGTGAAGTTGGGCATCCCATGTCCTTAGGGGTTCAACCCAAGCTAGCCAAACCCCTGGAACAGTGAGGTCCCACCTCGGATCCTCTCCACAATCGCTGGTTTGCCTCTAGGCAAAGTGTGCACTACGCGAGTGAGTTCGCCATAGTGAGTCTGCCACTCCAAGTTGCTTGCTTGCAAGTCTAGGTCTTAGGTGCATCGGTCTAGTGGCTATCACCCCCAAGGTGGTGTCACACCAGTGGGATAAGCTGGTGGTGACTTATGAGGGGACGTCTTAGGTACATCAGACCAAGGATAACATGCTAGCATTGTGATGTAGTTGAGTCTTCAACTTTTGGAATTTGACATTGTAAGAGACTTATATTTGGAATAAAATTTTATTATTGCTCCAAATTATTTGGTCTTATGTGACTGCTCTTGATTATTCAAGAGTGTTAAATTGCTACATTCCGAGCAAACGAAACGTTTCGCTGCTATCGGTTCGGGACGTGACATATAAATTGCCACCGGCTGGTGTATAGTGCCCTAGAGTTTTTGGATCCTTCAGCCCAAGGCTACACTAGCCCTCTCCTGAGTCCCATATGTGCATGCCGTGTGGTCGAATACGGGCCGACACCCCAAGGCAGAATGATCAATGACCCTCAGGTGATGCGGGTCTCCCTATAGGCTAGTCCTTGGACATTTGCCACCCGTTGTGGGGTTTAGACTATCACCTTTTGGCATGCCTACGGTTTATGGAGATCGTCTCAGTTTGCTGTGGACAAACTTCCTATACATCTCCCCACCTGATGCGGGATGAATGTGACTCTAATGGGCAATACAAACCTGGGACTCTAAGTAACCATAGCCAGCATACGCACACATGACAGAGCCACCAATGGCTCAACAACCACGTAGCTCTCACGCGTAGAAATGCCACAAACAAGATAGCAAGATCCCACTCATCCCCGGGTGAGCGAAACGTGGGGGATCTGGCTGGTTGAGATGCCTACCCGATCAAGGGTAGTCGACTCACTCGCGAGCTCGGATGGAGCCGCAGGATGGCTATCTCACTCACGCACGCAGTGGTGACAAAGAGAAACTGGCGAGGCATCCTACCTCTCACAAGCAGTGGCAGAAAAGAACAAATACTAGTAAAGCAAGTGCCAAGTTGGGAGACAGAATCGTACCTCTACGCTAGCGCATGGAGAAGACAACCCCAACCGTAACATGCAACCCTGGTACAAACACCAAAATAGTATAGATCTGAGATAGCTTGCCAACTCCTCGTGAGGAGGTAAAAGGCTACAACACACAAATGCCGGGGTTGACGTGCATAGGTTGACATGCAGCAAATAGCCTGTGCTGTGGTACAAATAGTGGAGCTCTATTCTGTTGGCAGACTGGGGCAGACTACGCACGTTGGCGAGGTGACCTACTCGGGGTGCGTCCCGGGGCCAGATGGTGGCGGCCCAGGCACCATCGCGAAGGGGACTCAGAAGGATCTACTGCAGCCTAATGGCGTGAGCTGAAATGCCCTTGGGACATTGGGGTGGATTCTACAATCCAAAGTGGGCTCTCTGCCAGACGGGGAGGGGCTAGGCTGTGCGCTCCGACGAGATCGGCGTCCATAGCTTGGTCTGACCTCTGATGATGGCAGGACTACCACCATCGGAAAGCTGAGTCGAAGGAGCATGATCTCACAGAAGAACAGATCCAATCTCCTAGCACAAATGCAAGGAGCAAACTCGAACTGGAGGTGTGTCAGACCGTGCAGGCCCTACTGGGCAGATCGTAACCTATCTGAAGAAGGTGATGGGAGGAGGTAAGAACGGGCTTCTGGGCATGCAGAGTGAATGTGGGTGTGAGAGGGGGATGTGAAGGGCATGCCCACAAAATTTGGGGTCGATCTGAGAAGGTTAGGGTGGCAAAATAAATAGGTTGGCTGCATTTTGTCTCTGTAGATCTGCACAGGGGACAGATCGCGCTGAGCAGAAAAATGGGGTTGGATTCCTTTGCCGCGGCCTTGGCTTGCTCCAAGTACTTAACCATGGAAGGTTCGCGCGCTTCGAATTCTCCCTTTATCCTGGTTGGCGATAAGCATGGAGTCACTGTATGCTCACACGTTTGTCACCCCCAAGTGTTTCGCCATGCGTATCCCTAAGAGGAGTGCTTCGTATTCGGTTACGTTGTTTGTGGTCGGGAAGTTGAACCGCAAGGCCTACTGAAGCTCGAGCCCTTCCGGTGAAAGTAGGACCAACCTCGCTCCGCTACCCCGCGGCGCAGGATGATCCGTCAACGTACAGCTCCCACGTGGGCCCGGAAGATTGCTCGGGTGAGTCTTCCGTGGGTATGGTGCATTTGACTATGAAGTCGGCGAGAGCCTCGGCCTTGATCACAGCCCTCGGGCGGAACTTGACGTCGAACTCCCCCAACTCGATAGCCCATTTGATTAGCCTTCCCGAGATGTTAGGGTTCTGGAGGATTTGTCAGAGTGGCTAGTCAGTGAGGACGGTGACTGGGTGAGCCAAGAAGTATGGTCACAGCTTACGAGCGGTCGTAATGAGTGCTAGGGCGAACCTTTCAGTTCGTGAGTACCGGAACTCCAGTTCTTGTAACGCTCGACTGACATAGTAGACGGGCTTCATGACCCCTGCTTCTTCTTGTGTGAGCACGGCACTCATTGTGCTCGGTGTCACAGATAGGTACAGGAGTAACTTTTCTCCCTTTTGTGATTTGGTGAGGACGGGAGGGGTCGCTAGATAGCGTTTTAATTCTTCAAACGCCTGCTCACACTCCTGGTCCCAGTCGATCTGTCCTTTCTTCTCCGGTGCCTGATTGGCTTGCTTGATCAACCGGAAAAAGGGGAGACACTATTCGGTGGCTCGGGATAGGAACTGAGCCAAGGCGGTGACACGCCTGGTGAGGCATTGTACGTCCCTCACTCACCCGGGTCGCTGCATTTCCAGCACCACTCGGATTTGGTCGGGGTTGGCCTCGATCCCCCAGTGGGTGACGAGGAAGCCCAGAAATTTTCCTGACCGTACTTCGAACGCACATTTAACTGGGTTGAGCTTCATGTTGTATCTTCTGAGCGTGGCAAAGGTCTCCGCCAGGTCTCCCAAGTGCTCGATGACTTGGAGACTTTTTACGAGCATGTTGTCGATGTACACCTCCATGTTGTGGCCGATCTGCGAGTCGAACATGTGGTTGACTAGGTGTTGGTAGGTTGCCCCTGCGTTCTTCAACCCGAACGACATTCGAGTGTAACAATACAGGCCGTGATCGGTGACGAATGTGGTCTTGTCTTGGTCGGGCTTGTGCATGCTTATCTGGTGATAGTCGGAGTAGGCATCTAAGAAGCTTAGCATTTCATGCCCGGTCATCGCGTTGACTAGTTGGTCGATCCGCGGCATGGGAAAGCTATCCTTGGGTGTAGCTTTGTTGAGATCGGTGTAGTCCATGCACATCTGCCACTTTCCATTGCTCTTGGGGACCAGGACCACATTGGCTACCCAGTTTGGATATTGAGTAGGCCTGAGTAGCCCTGAGCGTAACTTTTCGCTCACTTACTCCCTGATGATAGCCTGTCGCTCGGGGTTGCAACGCCTTCTGCGTTGCTGTACCGGACGACAAGTGAGATCCAACCTAAGTTGGTGTGTGATGACCTCGAGTGGGATTCCGGGAAGCTCATCTTCGGACCAAGCGAGCAAATCCTGGTTGGCTGTGAGGAAGCTCGCATATGCTTGCTTATCACGCTCGGATTGGTTCGCGCCGATCCTTAGTGTTCTGCCAGAGTCTTCTCCTACTTGGATGAGGTACAAGTCCACGGCCGACGCGCTTGTGCCCAGGCCCGGATCTTGGGTCCTCACCTTCTTCTCAGGCGATATTTTTTCAGGACGCCGATCACTTGTGGAGATGAGGTAGCATCTCCTGGACTCCCTTTGATCACCTCGGACCTCCCCTACCTCCCGGGGGGTAGAGAATTTAAGCTTTTGATGATAAGATGAAGGGACACCTCAAAGCGTGCCGAGGATCCCTTGACCGATGAGGGCATTGTATCCTATTATTGTGCGAACTACGGTAAAGTCAGCGAGGAAGGTTACCTCTTTTGGCGCGGTCCCGAACATGATCGGGAGCGAGATGCGCCCTTTCAGGTAGGCGGTAGTGCCAGGGAATCCAAATAGCGGCGTGTGCAATGGAGCGAGTCGAGACATATCCACACCCATAAGTACAAGACAGTCGTACGCAATAACATCAGGTCTGCTTCCATTATCTACTAATATGCGATGCACGGTACACTGGTTGATGGTGGTCGAGACCACCAGAGCATCAGAGTGGGGTGTGGTCACACCGTCCTGGTCATCCTCAGAGAAAACAATGGGGTCTCCTAGATGACCCGGGGTGGAGACCACCCGTCGGGTGCCGTCGCCTTGGTCTACCATATGGATGATCGATGCGTATCGTCATCTCCTGCTCACGCTCTCTCCCCCTACGGCCGACCCCCCAGAGATCATCATAATCTCCTTTGCATTGGGCCGGTTGTCGATCGGTGGGGGCGTCTTTTGTCGCCGCTCTATGACTTCGGCGAGGAACTTATCAAGGAGCCCTTTACGAACGAGGCCCTTGATGGCATCTCTCGAGTTGATGCAGTCAGCAGTGTCATGGCTATGGTCACGGTGGTAATGGCAATATTTCTTCTTGCTCCTCGTACTCGGATCCGACTTCATCTGGGGGCTCCTCGTGGATCTCCATCAGGATCTGGTCAGGCAGAGCCGTCAGGGGAGTGTAGTGGCGATAATTGCCCCTTTCCTTTTCGGAGTGGTCACGGTGGTCTTCGTCGCATCACTCCCGCTTACTCCGACCCTCTCATGGTGGGTCAGCAGATCTCTTACGGTCGGACCGTTCGGCTTCGGTCACGCAGCCCAGGGTCGCTGTATTCTCCACGCACCGCGAGTGCTTCTGTGCCAGGGCGAGGAGGTCAGGAAGGGTCGTTGGGGCCTCGACCCCAAGGGCACACAGGAGGATGTGGTCTCTTGTCCCCTGGGTGACAGCTGTAGCGGCGATGTCAACGTTGAGATGCAAGATTCGGAGTGCTTCCACACTGAAGCAGGAGACGAAATCCCACATCGTCTCTTCTTTGCCCTGCCTGAGGGTGAGCAGGGTCACCGCGGATCTGGCCACCTTTCGGCAGCCGATGAAGTTCTCCTTGAACATCCTCTTGAGCTACTGGAAGGAGAAAATAGTCTCGGCCGGTAGGGACTCGAACCAAGCCCAGGTGTTCTCTCGGAGGGTTGTCATGAACGCCAGGCGCTTCACTGTGTCTGAGGCCCGGTGGAACACTAGGTGGGACTCGAAGCTGTGCATATAGTCGGCCGGGTCAGTGGTGCCATCGTAGGAGGTGAACGATGGCAGTTGGAGTTTTGGCGGGATGGGGATTTCCATGATTTCTCTGGAGAAGAGAGCATGGAAGTCTAGGTCATCATCGATCAAGCCGCGATTCTTGGCGGCCAAGAGGACGTCATCCAGGTATCGGACTTTGTCTTCTCTTTCCTCGAAATGCTGGAGTCGATGATCCATCTCTGGGTTGGAATGGAGTGGGCTGCGCACCCTCGACGCGGGCATCCTGCAAAATCGTCAGGTCCTCACGGCCGAGGCATGGGATGCCTCCCACACTGGGCGGGGGTTCTCCCCAGTCTGGCCCCTCTCGTCCTCCCGTTGCTCAGGTAAGGCGTGCTGGGGTTCGACCTGGTGGTCCCGAAGCTCCTGACAGAGTTCTACTATGATGTCTCGGACCCTCCAGATCCTTATTCTTGGGTCTCGGATCTATTTTTCTCGGAGGATTTGTTTCCATTATGCTTGGAATTATCTTTCAGACATCTTTCGTGTTCGGGCCCGTGCGATTCGGGTACGTTTCGGAGGCCCGGAACGTGTTCCGTGGCATTTTTTGCGTGTTTTTCGATTCCTACGTGTGTGTTTTGGAAAAATCTACGGAACCTTGTAGTGGGTGAACCGAGTCATTCACCTACCCGCGGGTGGTACCGTTACGATCAGCGCATTTCGAGGATCGAGAACATGTATTTTTTTATTTTTTAAGATTTTTCTAATTTTTTTAATTTTTTATTAATAACCCATTTCTTTTTCATTTTTCTGCTAGTGCTGGGCCAAGGTCTAAGCTAGTTGGGGCTGAGGTCTATGCTAGTTTGGGGTAGGGTCTATGCTAGCTGGGCAAGGTCTGTACTAGTGCCGGGCCAAGGTCTAAGCTAGTTGGGGCTGAGGTCTATGCTAGTTTGGGATAGGGTCTATGCTAGTTGGGTAAGGTCTGTGCTAGTCTGACTAGGATTGAGTTTAGAGGGCTGGGATGACTGGAGAGTGTGCCGTGCTGGGTGGTTCATGGGCGTGCCGGGCTGAGGGTTGATGAGGGGTTTTCTTTTCTATCTCTTAAGTCTTCTCTTCTTTAGTTTTATGCAATGTGCATAAGTTTTCTCTTATGTTCTTTTGATCGTCTCACCTTTCTTTCTTCTTTGCGTGACGAGTATTCAAATTTCATGGTTATCATTCAGTCTGGTCCTCTTCGTGTTGTCCGTAGTTCCTCGACTTTAGATGAAGCATTTCGTCATTGTTTATTTCGCTGGTTTATTATTTTCTTTTATATTTTAACTTATCACCGCCCATTTGTTTGTTGCTCCCTCTTGCCTTTATCATGTTATTAGTTTCTAACGAAATTTCGGCAGCATCTCCCCTTGACCCGAGCGTAAGGGAGATAAAGGGAACGCACCCACATGGAGTGACGGAACCCGATGATCTGAGGTGGGCGCCTGAGAGCGACAACACCTTTAATAAAACCTCGAAAAAACTCGGAGGGAACGGCGAGCGGAAGATAGCTCTGGGACTGGCTGTAGATGGCCTGGGTGAGGGACAGGGCCTGGTGTGCCGCTGAGCACAGGGAGACGGTGCTGGAAAGGAGGCCACGGGAGCATACCGGGTAGAGGATGGGGGCGTACCGTCGGAGGCCTGGCCGGGAGTGTGTCGGGGAAGGATAGGCCCGAGTGTGTCGGGTTAGGCGGGCAGGGGGCACACCGGGCTGGGGTGGCCGGGGTGGCCGGGGTGTGCCGATGAAAAGCTGGCTGGGCTGTACCAGGTAGAGTAGGTTGAGGTGTGCCAGGGAAGCCCCGAGACAGGGTGCACCGGTGGAGGTTGGGATGGGATGAAGTGTGCCGGGGAGCACGGGGATGGAGTGTGTCGGCGAGAGAGCCAAGGTAGTGCACCGGGTGAGGCTAGGCAAGGTGTACCGACCAAGGGGACTGAAGGTGTGCACCGGCCAAGCACCAAGGGAGTGTGTCGGGCCAGGGCTGTCTAGAGTGTGCCGGGCAAGGGAGGAAAAGGACCGTGTCGACGAGCGGGTGAGCCAAGGGTATGCCGTTGAAGGCATATGGAGGGTGTGTCACCTGAGGGCCGGGGAAGCTGGATTGAGTGCTAGTTGAATGGGATGGAGCCAAAGGGGAGAAAGGTCCAGGGGTCTTGGTTTGGCCCGTCCAAAGGGGAGCTTGAGTCGGGGAAAGGGACGGTGGGTCTGGGCGTCTGGGGAGGCTAGAAGGGCGTCACCCTGGCCATTGAGGAAATGGTGATGGAGGGACCACTAACTAGGGCCAAGGGGGGCGAGGCAAGCAGACACACGCGAAACCCAAACGGAGGGGATGAGAAACCCGAAGAAAGGGGAGTTTTATTCGTGAAAAGGAAGGGCCACAGGCGGCCATATACATTGAGACACAGGGGGGAGGAGATACAACAGTAGGGGGAAGAAAGGGATACAATGGGGACGAGGGACGGAGCAGCTTCAGACAGAAGAAGAAGAGAGCGACTGTAAGAGAAAGAGTGAAGATCTGAGAGTTATAAAAATAGAATATCGTAGTTTCAATGAGAGGGAGTGAAAAGTAAAAGAGAAGAGTCATATAGCAGTGAGGAAGGAAAAGGAAGAAAGAGAGCAAGCTTGAGGAATGGAATCTAAAGATTCTGAAGATTTCTTCAACTGGTTCTTGGATCAAATCCAAACCAGATTTGCTCCTACGTGAGCTACATTTTTTAGTTTTTATTTCCAGCTTTCTGTTGCTGTAATTCATCTTTTGATTTTCTATTTCTGATTTCATCAAGCTGTGTGTCAGTGGTAGCAAAGCTGTAATGCTCAGCGAGTGAGGTAGATACCTCGGACAGCAAGCTATGATGCTCAGCGATTTGTAAGTAAGCTGTGAAGCTTAGCGGACACATGCTGTGGTGCGTCGCGGTTTCAAGCTATTAGGCAGTAGTAAGCCACACACAGATCTGAGTGTAGGGTGGACGTAGGTCTCTGGTAGAGACTGAACCACCTAAAAATCTCCTTCTTGTGTGAATGTTTCATTGTCTATCTATTTCGATAGATGAATGCCTGGGAACGCTTCCGATTGAGTTTAATTGTGAATGTAAGATCACTCATCTGATCAAAGTGTGGCATCAATTAAGGAAGTATATTTAAAGGCATGCCAGAAAAGTTAGGTCATGCCTAACTAGACTGACATCCCTTGCGTAGAGGCTAACCTCCACCTGGTATGAGATTTGATTGATAAACCGCTGTCGTACCCAGATAATTTTCTAGTAAAATGCCCAGAAATAAGAGTTCGGGAATTTCCTCGAACACCTTGAAGGCATGGGCTATCTCGTCCCTGTGGCAATCCAATGGGTCCGACCAAGGGCCCTAACCCGTTAGCCGTAACATACGACAATGCTAGTAATCAATCGGGATCACTCCCGACCCGTTAGTTACAGACTTTGTCCGTGCTCTACACAACTACCTGGGCCAACCTGGGGCCACCCCGACTATAAGCCACGCCACGTGGCACTCAGTGAAAAGGCCAAGGACCCACCCTAGAATGTCTTCTTACAACCCTCCAAGGTCAAAGGGAGACCCAACTAAGTCAGCCACAGGCTTTGGAGGCCTACAATACGCACATACAGCCAACACACATGTGTCAGGTGTTGGCCCGGGTTAGGATGCAATCGAGAGGGGGTGAATTGATTGCTCGCCCTTATCGACAAAACTAGACCAAATTAAACTGAAGCACGAAGATGGTAAATTAAGCACTAAAACTAGCTTGATTAAAATGCACAATTGAACGCACACAAGCACTCACAACTCTCAATGTATGATGATATCACTTGGACAATTATGATTAAATGGACAGTTAATGAAATACTCATCTCACCAACACACTCGTATGCAAACGGATAATGTAAACAACCAATCACATTCAACAAACCATGGCACAGTGATTTTTAGGTGGTTCAGATGCACCAAGTGCCGTCCTACGCCCACCCCTCTCACCTCGAGAGGATTTCACTAACAACGCTGCACGACGGCAGCAACCACCACACACACACGGGCGCGACAGCCCACACAGGAGTTCTCACTCTACGACGAGACACCCACACACTCGGAGCAAGCTCCGAACTCATCTTAGATGAAGAATAGAATAGGAAAATACTAAAATTCCCAAAGTCCAGATCTGCCAACCTCCCTTCGGTCAAAATTTATTCTCAGGTAGATCTCACTCTATCCTGCCTATTCTGTAACCCGAGCTTGAAATAACTACATAGTTGCAGGGGTTTTCATTTCAAATCCCACTGTTGGATGGATCATAAATTCACTCAAAGCTCTCTTAGTGCCCTTCGCAACGACGCTATTTTCGTCTCGATCCGACACCGGATCTGGGCGTGGTGACAGTTTTTGCTAGAGCGCACAGTTCTGTCCCGAGATAGGCTAGCAGAAGGGGGTCACCAATTAAATCCTCAGGAAATATGCCGATGCAGATCCAGAGACCACCACTCTTGGGGGTCGACTAGGGAACCTCCACCATCGCCCCAGTGAATCACCGCCTTCAGAAGGTCCCCGGAGGTCGACGTCCCTTTGGATGCCTTTGTTCGCTATCCTACCAGCCAGTAAATTTTAGATCCGGAGCCGCAGCCCTCAACCGCCCCAGAACCACATCGCCCTGCTGCCCGTCAACCCAATATCGGTGCTCCCGGCATCATTCTGTAGCCTGTTACCTCCCTGCATGGAGTGGATCATAAAATCATTACTGTAATTAAATTTTACCACTGTATCAGGAGTTACGGATCTTGGCCGGGATGTCTTCCCCACGTCCCGAGCATGGAGATACACTCGCCTCCCTATTTGTCTTACTTGCTTGTTCCATATATGTCCTTAAGTCGCTGCATATGAGTTATTTTGATTCCTAGCTAGTTCAATTTTAATCATCGTTGTGAGAGTGAGTGCGTGATCCGTCCCATGACTCGATCCGAGCACGAGTGTGAGCCGAATACCCTTGACTTATTGTCGGTTTCCCAACCACGCAGATCCGCATGCTTCTATTGCTAGGGACAAGTAGCGAGCTTGTGTTGAGTTAGTTGCGTCTTTACTAGTCGTGTCTTCAATTTGGTCGCGTCATCACCTAGAGTTCTAGGTCCACATCAAATTAGTACCGAGTCGCATCCCATCCCACATCAAATTGGTATCAGAGCAAGTTACCCACTTGTTCTCACAAGTCAGGTCCTTGGCCAAATCCGCTCCGCCCGGAAGAAAGAATTTGAAGCTTCGGGTGCATCGTCCTTGAGATGGGGACGGGTGTGAGGCCCCATTCGAAGCTCCAGTTTCGTCCTCCTCTGCTCCATCATGAAGGGAGAATTTGAAGCTCGGGTGCATCATCCTTGAGATGGGGATGGGTGAGAGACCCCACTCGAAGCTCCAGATCCATCCTCCTCTGTCGTCTGCCTTCACCTCCACCAACGCCACTACCTACTTCAAATGAGGATCCTGCGATTCGAGGTTTGAGCGCGAACCTCCTCCAAGAGGAGGGGTTTGATGTGATCCTCAAGCAACATGGGCAACTATCCAATTGTATTTATTTTAAGTGTTTTATGTTAATGGGTCACTTTAGTTGGCCTATATGTGTGCTTTTCCTTTTTATAGAAAATAAGATATATTACCATCATGTAATAGTCTTTTATTTTTTTAGTCTTCCCACTAGAAGTATGATTAGTCAGAGATGTCAGATGTTAGGTGAGGTTTGGTATGATTAGTCTTGGGTGTTAGGTGTTAGGTGTTGACATTTTTTATGGGTTGTCTTGGTGATGAGTCTATAAAACAGTCTGTAATCCCATGTTGATAAGAATCTACCGGAAAACTCTGAACCAATCACAAGGAGTGGCCAAACCGAATGACACATGCTTGGAGGAACTAATAACTAAGGAAAAATAAAACATGACCAACCTCATCACTAGAACGCACAGCTGATAGGCAGTCGGAGCAAGCGAAAAAGTAAAAAGATGAGCAATTACACTCCAGACAAGAATCCATAGTTAACCAAATCGAGCAAATGGACCGAAGGAAACCTTCCAACTCAGAGTAGAGTGACTCTCCTTACTCCAAGACCATGGATATACAACTATCCATCATTACTAAGCCACCTCTAGACAAACTAGGTCACATGAATGCTCAAAAGATGTACATGATCCCTGCTGAGCTAAAGTAAAAGAAATCATTAAAATGAATACAAAGAAAGAATAAAATAGCAAGATACTCGAGAATAGTATTGTTAGACCGGACAAATCAGGGTCAAGACACTATCTCGCAACCACGGCGTGCAAGATAGAACCATCATCCCCCAACTCTTCCAACCTAACGGCCTATCCAACGATCAAACATGTGCACCTAGATCATCATCATTTTTGTTAAAGGGGAACATTAGATCCCGAAACACATGAATGATCAGTCGGTTCTCGAGGTAATATATCATAGATACCATATAGTAATGCACAAAGAGATTAAGGGATCAAGATACTTACTTGACTTACCTACCTGGCAAGAAGAGGCGCGATGCGATGGCGTTCATGATTTTGTCATTAAGAGGTTAGCCATCAATAATAAGCCATAGAGATAAACTTGATGCATCAAATAAGGCAAAGGGCACACAAGGCATGGAGTAATTATAGCATTTCAACTCATCACAGCATTCAGTAGCCAAACGATCATGCCAATACTGCAAGGGGAGCCAAATGGTCTAGCGCGTATGAAACTCTGTGGAAAACGGTCTAGAGAGGACCGCCAAGGACATCCTAACGGTCCATCGCACGACCGCAAGGTGCTGGGCGAGTTCAAAAACCGTGGGTGATCGTTCCCTTTCTCACTCACTCATAACCTCACCTCCGGCGACCCATCTCAAGTGACCACCATCAGCCAACCCAATCTGATCCTACCGCATACACCCAGGAGAAATGGGGAGGAAGAGGACCATTGTGTGCCTTTTCTTACACCACCTGGAAGAGGAAGGGACATCCGCGATGGTGGCGAACCACTCGGAGGGGGAGGAAGCTCTGCCGGGCCAAATAGAGGTGGGAGAACCCTCTGTGGCACCCACAGCGCCTGAGGATGCTACTAGGGAGAGTGATGCCGAGCCTGCGGCAGAGGAGGCACCCAAAGCGGCGACCAGAAGTCACTCGTCCGAGGTAGGCCGAGATCCTTGAAAAACCATTTTTCATTTTCCAATCGCGTGCATCAGGGTAGGATAGCAAGGGAATGGGTCAGGGGATCCATAGAAGGCATGAACAAGCGCTTAGGGCCGTCCTCTAAGCTTGGGGAAACGGGAGAAAAACTGTCGCTACAGCGAGAGCCTAGCGGTCCTTCCAGCGACCGCTGGGGCACCAGATGGCCTAACCCAGACCGCTAAGGCCAGAGAAACTGTCAAGAGAGGACTGTTAGGGTTCTAAGGGTATTTTTTTCTTTTTTTTTTAATGCAATGCATGAATTTTTAGACTATATGGATGACTGACTCTTGAATGTTAAATGTATGTGGCGCCCGCCGTTCTGATCACAGCACTGAAGGACACACCAACTCACAAGTCGACCAAGTTGAAGTAAATTTGGGTTCCCAAGGAAGCCCATCCCACTACACCTGCCCAAGTGGGGCCCAACTACACCCGCCACAGAAAGGGCCAAAGAGATGAAAGGGCCAAGGTGACGGCCACGACCAACCAACCTGCAGTTGCTGCACCAGTGCTACTTGAAAATGCCCGCCGCCAATGTCGCAAGCATCGTCACCATGCTGACCGCCCGGCGTTCACAACATACACCCATTCTGCTGTCGCTGTCAACGCGCAACTACCGGCTGCTCTTGATGGGGACATCGAGGCTCAACACGTGACGATGAAGAACCCGACTCGGCACAAGCGGATCATCTAGCAAATTTTACATTTTATTATCTTTTATCAGTATTAGTTTAGTCTAAATGAGTTAAATAGAGTCATGTAATTCTTAATGGGTCAGCTAAATAAGGCCCAAAGGGCTATTGTTGAGACTAGCTCGGTTATAGGTCATTAGTAGCTTATGTTCACCCCTCAGGATAGCAGGGTCAATTTGCATTTGTAATGGGCAATTTAGGACTTTTGCCACCCCTGGTCTGTCCTATAAATAGGGAGCCAAGGGCTCATTTGGAGGCTAATGAAAAGTTGAAGAATTTGTGTGAGAAATTCCCTTGAGCCTCTCTCTCCCCCTCTCCTACTTGCACATCTCTCTCATTCTCTCTTTCTTGCGCCCCACCTCCTCTCTCTCACTCTCCAACTCTTGGTCGAACCCCACCTTCTCTCTCCTCTATCCTCCTTGCCGCATCAACCTCCTTCCCTCCCTCCTCCCCTAGAGATTCTCCCTTTTCAATTTTCTCTCCCCCTTCCTAGGAAGCATGCGCACCGCCCTCCTCATCCCCCCTTCCCTATCGCAACAAAAATTCAAATCCCTCCTTTTATTTATACTTTCCACCATCAAATTATTTCCATAACTCCCCAAAATTCCCTGCCACCTCAGCCAGCAGAGAAAACCCTCCCAAAACCTATCCCCATCCCTAGCAGCCGCGCCCTCCCTCTCTCCCAGCCAACCCGCGACCACCCCCCCTTCCCTAAACCCTAACCCTAGCGTGACCCCCCTACAACCCATGCCCTCCCAGCCTCCATCAGCCATTCCCCACTGTCTCCCATGCTCCCCCATCATCCAGGTTCGTCCACGGCACCACCGTGAGCCCGCGTCGTCGTCCTCATCCTCGACTGTGAAGATTGCCATAGTCTGCTACCAGCATATTCGTGGCAGCATCTATAGCCCTAGTAGTAGAGGCCACCACAGTGCCCATGGCGCGAATCTGAGTGAGCCATTCTATGGGTTTGTTCTACTTCGAGTCAGCTTCGATCCAGAAGTGGTCTCATGTCGTTTCGACATCGGCATTGCTCCTGGCATTAGTTTTTGTGCGACTGCACAAGGCCTGCACTAGTCTATTCGCCCAGGTTGCGAACCAGGGATGTAGACCGTGCCCGCCCTCCCTACTAATCTTCTAGCCGAGCCATTTCTCTGAGGTGTTCCTTTCTACGTCTGGGAGAAGATCCAAGTGGTCTGATCATGTTTGGAGTTTCGTGTTGGTCGCGTCGCCCTGTACTGTAAGGTTTCGACCAGAATGCACAACGGAAATCATCGAAACCTTAGATTGCATATCTGCACTTATGCTTATCATGATATGATGATATGAAATGAACATGTAGGTGGTATGGAGCCCTACATGGGCATGCCAGACGACGACCAGCCTTGGGTCGTAGCGGGACGACCTCTCTTTGGGTGGGAGCTGTGGCTCCATTGCCTGAACGAGATCGAGCCGCTACGGCTCAGACTAGTGATGAGGACACTGGGCCTCCACCAGGAGTGGGTGGACGTAAAGAAGCCACGTCAGATCGGGCGGAAGACCCGAGGATGAGCGATCATCACCGACTAGCGGCTGTGCTTCCCCAAGTAGTATGCCGACTGGCAGAGGGGTGGCACACCGGTCGTTTCTCGTGCGGAGGAGAGCATGACCTACCTATGGACTTACTGGAGGACCTACGGGCTTTGGCCTCAGATGAGGCCCCGAGGGGTATGTATGAATGCACACTTTGCTTTGTTTAAAAGTTTCTATATGATGAATGCTTTGACCAATTTGCGACGAATGCAGGATTCCCGTGATGAGGTTGTAGTCTACATGCAGATACAGCTTCACACGCTAGAGGCGCAGTTGGGGGCGGCCCGACATGACCTTCAGATTCTGGTGAGTATGCCTTCCTAAATGCCATGTTATGATTTCTTGAAGTTAAGTGTTTATGCCACTGACAGTCTTACAATGTGATGCAACGTGCCCAACAGTGAAGGGCAGCAGCGACGGCAGTAGGGGGTGCTTCGAGCTCAAGTCCCCCTCCCCAAAGCATCCCAGACCAGAGTACCCGGGCCATAACATTAGAGGAGCAACTAGCGGGTGCCACCCGCCGAGCTGAGGAGGCAGAGAGGGGGCTAGAGGCCTCAGTAAGTAGAAGGAGGTAGGTTGATTTTCTTTTAAAATGTTACAAATGTTTATCAATCTAACTTATTCTTGTGGTGTTGCAGAGGCGAGAGCTCCAGGAGGCAATGGCTCGGGACCGACAGGTTGCAAAGGTCGAGGAGGCGCGACAGCGAGCTACCGACGAGCTGACTGTGGTGAGGCAGTCGGCCATAGAGGAGCTCACCGCGGAGAGGTGCCGAGCGGCGCAAGAGCTCGAGCGAGCGATAGCGGAGGAGCAGCATAAAGCCGCATTGGAGCTGGGGGAGGAGTGACACCGAGCTGTGGTGGAGTTGGAGCGGACGGTGGCGGAGGAGCATCACCGAGCAGCACTAGAGCTAGGGGAGGAGCGATGCCTAGCCATGGTGGAATTAGAGCGGACAGTGGCAGAGGAGCCGCCCCGCGAGGAGGAGGCGCTTCCTCGAGACGTGCTAGAGTTGCAGCTACTTCTGTGGATGGAGCAACGAGAGTAGACAGAGTGCGATCGTGAGCAGGAGCGAGAGCGGACGGAGTGCAACCGTGACAGAGTGGAGCGCGATGAGCTGAGGCTTTGCCTGGGTGCGACGGAGGAGCGGGCGAGGAGCGTTACCGCAGAGGTCACGAGCAGGCACGAGCCGAGGGGTGTCCTAGTGCCTAGTCCGATTTTAGCTTCTTCGCGGGCTCTTCTACTATGGAGAGGAGGGAGGAGGCGGATCGGGTTCGTGCCGAGGTGTCAGCAGCCAGCCAGGGGTCGATGAGGCCCCCACGGAGTCACCCCATGGACCGAGACATCGGAGAGAGCAGTCAGAGGAGAGAGGAGGGAGGAGGAGAGAGCTAGAGAGTGTTCACTTTTGTACGTCTCCATGTGGTTTGTTTCTTTTTCTTCTACCTCCCTTCTGTGTGATCGTGAGCGTGTGTTCTAAATTCAGTTCTTACTTTCGTAATCTTGCATAAACCGTTAGTTATCAATTAGAACTTAATTGATCATCTCTAATTGAATAGATTTGGTTCTAAGTATCAACATCTTATAACATATTTTATAAAAAGTCAAAAATTTTATTAAAAATTAAAAACACTCAATTCACCCCCCTCTTGGGTGCCATTGACACGGGACTTCACTCTTGAGGAAAACTTTCAATTTGCCCCCACTCGATTGATGTTGTCAAGTAGACAACCCCCTGCACTATCTAAGTACTCCCTCGATTGGGCCTCAACCCAAAAGAAAAGGGATGAGATGTCCGACACTGGTGTAGGTGTGGACAATTTGGCTTCTTTGGAAGATCAATGTAGAAAGAAGGGGACAGCATTGGGAGTGGTTGTAGATCCAGCTTGGACTACCTTTTCTCCCCTGACTTCAAAGACAGTTGCTATGCTTAGGTAGTCTCCTCTTTGGGCCACTTAGACGTTCCTCTGAGGGACCACGATGGGTGGACATCTTTGGAAATGCCACCCAACCCTAGAGTTGATCGATAATGTACCTTATCTTGTTTATCGACCAATCATCAATAGAGAGGCTCACTCCCTGGGTACTCACCCTTGAGGGGGGACGGGCCAAATTGTGGGCCACTACTGAAGCTATAGCTCTAGACCAAGAAATAGGGTGTTGGGCCGCTGAGGCAAAGGAGGCATGTTGTTGATGGGAGGCGAAACTAATGGAGATGACCAAGATGAAGGCGCAATGGAGTAGCTGAAGATGGCGATCAAAGCTAAGGAAAGAGCTGAAGCAACATTAACGTATGCGCAGAGGCTCACGTGGTGGTGATCGAGATAATGAGGGCCACCCTTGAGCAACATTTGAGGATCGCGTCTTTGCAAGTTGTGAAGGAGTTCAAGGTCTTTGAGGAGCATGAGACTAACCTCTTAGACCATGGGGCCAAATACTATGCCATTGGTCTTAGAATCGGGAAGGAAGCTGGCCCAATCCACGGAAGCAATCAGGGGAGGAGGGTGGCATAGGAGGCTGCCCTATTCATGGCGTATTGCTTGACCGAGGACATCTGCATTCTTGACTTGGACATGGTGACACGTTTGAAGGAAGTGGAGTCCATAGGTGCTCCAATCATTGCCGAAGGGGACAGCTATGGCCAATAGGCTACCAATACTCCTCTAAAGTTGCATATACACATGTCTCCAACAATGGAGGTGGAGGACTCATCTGACTCTTCTACAGGTGAGAATAGCACACCTCTGGCTCAGTCGATTTGCTTTGGCAATAAGAAGGTCTCCCGATCTTCAAAGCACGTTAGGTTTGTTGAGAACTCTATACTAGATAAGGGAAGGCAATAATTGATGCTAAAATGCCCATGGGAGCACCAAACGTGACCCGCTTACAGCTAGGATTGTCAATGGGCCGGGCAGGCTCCACAAGCCCGCGGGTCTGGCCTGATTTTTGGTTGGGCCGCAAGGTCTTTTTCGACCCGCGAATTTTTAGTCAGGCCTAAAAACCTAGTCCGACTAGACTCGTGAGCCGGGCTCGGGTCTTAATCTTGATCAGTCGGGCCCAGATCGGGTTGACCTAAATCCGGCCCGGGCCCGGCCCAATTCATTTAAATACCCAAAAATAGCCCAAAAATCTGTAAAAATCACCTAAAATCACCGGATAAATTCTAGACTCGGACTGCTACGGATCCACTAAATCACGGTGCTACAGAGAGTCTTCTACTCAGGGGGCCGGACCACCTTCTTGGGCAGATTATGAGACTTTAGATAGGCATTTTTCTAGGTTCGAGAGTCGTATGGATATCCTTGGGGAACAAGTTTACAACCTTGACACTCGGTTTGGGTCATCACTTGATCGACTTGACACATTTATGAGCATCATGACCAGTCAGATGGATTCCTTCTCCACCCAAGTGGCTACCCTCTCCTCCAGCCATGAAGATTTCAGCCGCATCTTCTATCTCATGAACCGCACACTGTTGGATCTTCAGTGCCGAGACTAGGCTCATTCGACCTCACTTGCAGATATCCAGCATCACATTGAGCTTCAAGATCATACTCTTGAAGATATCCGTTGCCGCCTTGGCGATCAGCCACCTCCCGCAAATGGACACTGAGGACTTTCTGGTTAACCATCTTAGTCGCGCTCTTGGGTTTTGCAACTCACTTTTTTGGTCCACTCCTCTTATAACCCGCCCCCTCTTTGATGATGACAAAGGGGGAGAAGGAGAAGCAATAAAAGGCAAGGAGAAGTAGAAACAGGATAGTACAGGTCTATCTATATTACTTATGTCTGATTGTTTGCATTTGTGGAGTGTCCTAGTTGCATTTTGTGTGGAGTGTCCTAGTTGCATTTTGTGATGTCACTTGCATTAAGTTGAGTCCTTTTGCATCTATAATGCCACTTGTCATGTCCTTGCACCATGTAATGAACATGAAAGGAAATGAATGAAATGTACTTGGTATTGGACATACATTTGGTACTTGTATTTCATTTGTATCAATTCAGCAAGTATGATTGAATGGTTTGAGTTGGCTTGTTTTGATATGCTGAGAGTGTACACGGATTGAGGACTACCTTGATGGATTGATTATGTTGTGGATTGACTACTTTGCAAATTCTTCAATTGGCTCTATGTATATCAAATAGTGTTGGATGAAGGACCGGTCCGCCAGTCTAAATCCCTCACTATGAGTGAGTGCGAACTTCGCCACGTACAAGAACCATATGGAAGCTTGCAAGTATGGAAGTTTGGTTATCGACATGCAAATGTATCTTTTGATCCAGAGTTTTATCATCATCAAAAAACGGGAGATTGTTGAGACTCTCTAAATGATTTTGATGATAACAAAACTCTAAATTAAGTTTCTATCTCATGCCGTGTCCATGTAATCAAAATGAGGATCAAGTGTGCTTAAGCGTGGTTTAAGGATATCTTATGTAATGCCTAAATCTCAAAATGGTTTGACATTTTCAATTGCATAAACCAATATAAATCAAATCTCAAAATGAATAAATTGATTGAGGATATGAAGCTCTTGTCATATGGCTAAGTTCTACTGGGCTAACAATCTCTTTTTGCAGGATTCTCATAGTTCGGTCGATCAATAGATAGGCATTGGTCGACCAAGATTGATAGAGTTGAAAAAGCTACAGAAAAGTCACAGTTCAGTTGGCCAAGAGGTAAGGGTCGGTTGACCGAAATCGACAGAGTCTAGAGTAGCTATTTCCAGATTTGGTGGAAGTAATCGAAGCACAGGGATGGATTTCCTTTATGTCCTGTTGCAGGGCCGGGAGATGCTCGAGGCCCAGGTCGGTGCTGAGGGCTGGTGCGTGTCGTGTTGGCGCAACGATCAGCACCTCGTGCCCGTGGAGCTGAGACCGACTGGGGAGCCGTACTACCGGGATCTCTGCCGGTTCTGCGGCGGGTGGAAGGCTGAGCATGGGCAGCTCCCCGGGCTCGACACCATTCAGCGCCGGCATGACGGACGACGAATCGCTCGCAAGGCGGGGTGACCCTTGATGTTCACCCTAGCGTTCGTGTTACAGTGCTTGTAATTACGCTTGTGAGATTTGGGCCGCCCTGCCGGAAGGTGGGGCGGTGCCGCGTGCGGGGTGGTGCCGATGTGGGACTTCCTCGTCGTTGGTGCCGGCCTGACGGGCGCGACGATCGCCCGGGGCCTGGTTGACGCCGGCTATTCGGTGCTGGTCTGTGAACGTCGTGACCGTGTAGCTGGGAACATTCACGACCAACTGGTCGACGGGGTACGGGTCCATTCTCACGGCCCGCACTACTTCCGGACGAACTCGGATCGGATCTGGGCGTGGGTCAACCGCTTCGCCACATGGGAACCGTTTGAGGCCACGCTCGCTTCCCGTGTCAACGGTGAGCTGGTCCCGTGGCCACCCCAACGCTCGTACATCGAAGCCAACTACGGGCCCGACTGGACCCCGGCATTTGAGGGTGAGCCTGTCAACTTCGAACAGGCGAGCCTCTCGATGATGCCAAGGGGCATCTACGAGCAGTTCGTGAAGGGCTACACCGAGAAGCAGTGGGGCACCGAAGCCCACCTCCTCGACGCGTCCCTAGCTCGACGGTTCGACGTGAGGGACGGCGACACCCGCCTCATGTTGCACAGGCACCAAGCGATCCCCACGAACGGGTACACCGGGTTCATCGAGGCGGTACTCGAAGGGATACCAGTCGAGCTCGCCTGCACGAACTGGCGGCACAACAAAGCCCGGCATGTGGTCTACACGGGCCCGATCGACGAATACCACGACCACCGTTACGGCTGGTTGAAGTACCGCGGGCAGCAACGAACCCACCAACCAAGCCCCGTGCGGCAGGCGTTCGTGCAGATCAACAACCCCGGCCCAGGCCCCGACATCCGCACCATCGACTGGTCCCACCTCCCCGGGAACCCCACCGACCGGACGATCCTCACGACCGAAACACCGCACACCCCAGTCGACCCGGACGAATTCGAATACCCGTACCCGGACCGGATCAACGGGTACCTCCATCAAAAGTACGCCCGGATCCCTACCCCGGGGGTCACGATCTGCGGGCGGCTGGGGCTCTACCGGTACCTGGACATGGACCACGCGATCGCCCACGCGTGGCACACACTCCGAACGCTGGTGAACCATGAAGCCTGCTCACCACCGAGGGACCTACACCACCCGGGCCCGGCTGGTCAGGGAAGCAGCGAACGCTGATCCATCGACCCGCTGTTGGCGATGCCTCAAGACCCTCGCTCAGATCCGTCGAACCAACCCGCGAGCCCACTGGACCGCAGGGCACGTCGTCAGGGGACAGGTCGACGGCCTGCTCCTCGCCGAATGTTCGCGATGCAACTACAGCGATGGCGCGAAGTTCGTGAACGCGAAACGACGACGACGCGGACCGCTCGCGTGGTGACCGCCACGCGTTTTTTGGACGCGCGTACCCGCTCAAGACAGGGGTCGCCCCCCACACACATTCACCTCATTCCCCCCTCCTATCTACCCCATTCCCCATTACCGATCTCTACCCTTTCATTCCAGTTCGCAGGCAGTAGAGGAGCGTCCAGTTTCAGGGCCAACCACGACTCCCTCACGCATCCTCTGGTGGCGTATCCCACATTGCTGGAAATATCTTCAAAGCAGCTTTCCAAGCTTTGTGGTCTCGCTATCTTCCAACTTCGGGGATGCCCAGGAGAGCCGTTCTTCTCCGACTGCACAAGATAGGTCAGGTTAGCAACCTGAAGCAACTTCTAGAAGCTCCCACGGTCACATTCCTGTGCTTCTTGAGGCACCACTTGTCAGAGAGTGTCTACGACAAGTCTTCTTCCATACCAAGAAGCGGCACCCCGTTCGGCATCCGGAGCAGTGATTTATCGATTTTCTCCCTCGGGTGCGCTGTTCTATCCACTCTGGGACTGAACAGACATCTAACCACTGTTTGGGCTGCTGCGGTCTACTCTGACCTCTTCTGGCATCCCCGTGGGTCTCGTTTCTAAGAGGACTCACCAACGAATCCATCGACTCCAGCCACGCCAGAATCAGAGCTCGGGAGCGGCCATGGTGACTTCATCTTCCTGCTGCAGCAACTCAGGAGCTACCAGAACCAGAGTTCAGCTGCCCTGTTCACCACTCTGCCCCAACCAGCGTCGTCAACTAGAAGTCCCCCTAAAATTTGGACGTCCTCTTGGGCCAACCCAGGAGGTTTTGTCACTAGTTTCATTAACAACAGAGTTCGGGAGAGCCCGTGGCGGCACCGATAGCGACTGCCTATCAAGCTGTCCACAGAGCTGGCAGAACCGACAAGCTCCCTCCATTCGGCTTCTAGCTTAGTTTTCCCCCACCCCGCCTGGACGGCTTACAGCCCCTCCCTGCGCGGAGGTAGTTTTGGTTGTAATAATTAATTCCCCCACCCCTTGATCAACCCCTCTGCGAGGGTGTAGTGCATGTAACAGCAGGTCACGGTTTGAAGCGACATCGACGCGGCGTGCGGGTGTGTACCCACGCCTCCCCGCTCGCCATCGTCTCCGGCTGGGATTGGCGTCTTCACACCGATCAGGTGAGCTTCTAGCCCCCTCTCCTTGCTGGTTTAACTCTGCTTAGCTTAGTACTATTTCTGGCTGCTCCGTTGGTGGTGAGGTGAGTGCCCGATCCTGAATTCTCATCAAGTTGAGTGCCACCGTGGGTGAGTGCCAGTCGCCCATGAATTGGGCATCCCTGGCCCATTGGGGTCCTCCCCGAGCTAGCCATACCCTTGGAACCCCAAGGTCCAACCTCGGAGCCTCACCATCATCGTCGGTCCACCTACGGACCCGGGTGCGCACGATGTGGGTAAACCCACTTGAGTGGATCCACCGTTCGGTTCGATTGCTTGTGAATCTAGGTCCAAGGGATTGTGTTACATCACTCATGTGCCATGAGGCACAAGCTTTCCTTGAGCTCTTGTAGCTCCTCTTTGGAGTGTTTATCCTCTTCGTCACTCCAAGTGGCAACCATGACTTTTGGCTTTCTAAATTTTTCTATCTTGAACTTCCTTTTCAGATCTGGGTACTCTTCTCTCATGTGCCCGGGCTTCTTGTATTCATAGCAAATAACATTGTTAGGCTTGCTCGACTCGCCCTTTGTTTGAGCAGGCTTCCTATCGGGGCTTCAAGCTGACAAGATGTTCAGCCATCGGGGCTTCAACCGACAGATATTCAGCCATCAGGGCTTCGAGCCAACAGATACTCAGCCATCGGGGCTTCAACCGATAGATCTTCAGCCATCGGGGCTTCAACCGAAAGATGCTCAGCCATCGGGGCTTCAACTGAAAGATGTTCCGCCAACGGGGTGTTAAACCGATAAGATCTTCCGCCAACGGGACGTTAAACTGACAAGATGATCAGCCATCGGGGCTTCAAGACCACAAGGATTCCGCCAATGGGGTGTTAAACTGACAAGATCTTCAGCCATCGGGGCTTCAAACCGACAGATGTTCCGCCAATGGGGTGTTAAACAGACAAGATGTTCCGCCAATGGGGCGTTAAATCGACAAGATCTTCAGTCATCGGGGCTTCAAGCTGACAAGCATTCTGCCAACGAGGCGTTAAACCGATAAGATCTTCAGCCATCGGGACTTCAAACTGACAGATGTTCCCCCAACGGGGCATTAAATCGACAAGATGTTCTGCTAATGGGGTGTTAAACTGACAAGATCTTCAGCCATCGGGGCTTCCCGCCGACAAGCATTCCACCAACGGGGCGTTACACTGATAAAATCTTCAGCCATCGGGGCTTCAACCAAAAGATGCTCAGCCATCGGGGCTGCAACCGAAAGATGCTCAGCCATCGGGGCTTCAAGTCGATAGCTTCCCCATCATTGGCTCCTCAGCCAATAGATTTCCAATCATCAGCTTCATAGCTGACAGCTTCCTGATCATCGGCATCCAAGTCGACAACTTCCCTATCATTGGCCCCTCAGCCAATAGCTTTCCAACCATCGGCTCCGTAGCCGACAGCTTCCTGATCATCGGCACTCAAGCCGACAGCTTCCCAATTCTTGGCTCCCGAGCCAACAGCTTTCCAACCATCGGCTCCTAGGTCAACAGCTTCCTGATTATCGGCATGTAAGCCGACAGCTTCCTGATCATCATTATTTAAGCCGACAGCCTCCTGATCATCAGCCTCCGAGCTGACAGCTTCCTGAGCATCGGTATTTAAGATGACAGCTTCCTGATTATCGGCATCCAAGCTGACAGCTACCCCATTATCGGCTCCAAGCAGACAACTCCCTGATCATCGGCGCCCGAGCCAAAAGCATCTCCTCCATTGGCTTCTAAGCCGACAGCTTCTCAATCATTGGCACTTAAACCAACAGCATTTCAGTCCATTTGGCATCTGAGCCAACAGCATTTCACGTGGTTGGCATCACGTCCTTTCGTTCAAACCGACAAATATCCTACCTTCGGCCTTTGGCCACCCAACAAAATCAAGGGATCTTTCCTGTAGTTGGCATCATGACCTTTCGTTTAGGCTGACGCATCAACCCATCACCAACGTCAGGGCTCCTCTGTTTAGGCTGGCGCATAAACCTATCCTCGGCATCATGACCTTCCGTCTAGGCCGACACATTAACCCATTGTCAGCATCATGACTCCTTCGTCTAGGCTGGAGCATAAACCTATTGTCGGTGACACTCTTGCCGTCTGAGCTGACAAATATCTCATCTTCGGCCTTTGGCCACCCCTCCCAAAAAAAAGTAACAAATCAAGAGACCTTTCCTGTAGTCGGTATCATGACCTCTTGTCTAAGCTGGCAAACACTCCACCTTTGGCCAGGACGGGCCCCCTCTTGGGTGCCATTGACATGGGACTTCATAGTAGACCTCGTCCTCTAATTTGTAGACATGGCCAGCACACCGGGTCGACTTCTGTAATGGGTGGGCCTTATTGCTCCACTGCCCCCCATCGGCCAAGGGAGGATGGACCCATTGGCCTTCACTCTTGGTGCTTGCCTCTTGTTGTCGGTGTCCCTAGTTGGTCCGCTGCCTCAGATCAAAAGGGATACTGGGTGTGGAGTTCATTCCTCTTCTCCAACATAGATGGCTTTCTTTGTTGGTCCACTTCCTTAGAACAAGCAGACTGAGGGAAGGTCGTCTGTTACTGCCACGTGAAGCTGGGGGCGAGATCGTGTTTCCACTCCCTTATTTTCTTGCGAGTTCGTAAGATGGCTTTACTAGAACCATTTCGACACTTTGGCCATTTTGTATCTTGATTGAAGAATAAAGTCCTTGTATTTTTTGTGCTTTGACTAAATCAAATCTCTTTGGACTCGTTGTGAATGTGTACCTTTTTGATGAGAGACGCTCGTATGATGTGCTTCTGGTTACTTTTCTATATGCGTGTCCTCGCGGCACTTGTGTCTTCCCTTAGGTGGATTGGCTTGTGGCCATTGTTTGTGAGGGAATGAATGTCTGCCTCTAAGGGACCCTTAGGTCACCATCTAATTTCTGAGGGGAGCGGTGCTCACCTCTAGGGAACCCTTAGGTTACCTTCTCACTCTCAAGGGGAGCGGTGCTCGCCTTTAGGGAATCCGTAGGCTACTTTCTTGTTTTCAAGGGGAGTGGTGCTCACCTTTAGGGAATCGGTAGGCTACCTTCTCGTTTTCAAGTGGAGCGGTACTCGCCTTTCAGGAACTCGTAGGTTACCTTCTCATTTTCAAGGGGAGCGGTGCTCGTCTTTAGGGAACCCGTAGGTTACCTTTTCATTTTTAAGGAGAGTGGTGCTCGCCTTCAGGGAACCCGTAGGCTACCTTCTCGTTTTCAAGGGGAGCGGTGCTCGCTTTTAGGGAATTCATAGGTTATCTTCTCATTTTCAAGGGGAGTGGTATTCGCCTTAAGGGAACCCGTAGGTGCTCATCTTTATGGGACCCATAGGTTACCTCCTCATTTTCAAGGGGAGCGGTGCTCGCCTTTAGGGAACCCATAGGTTACATCCTTATTTTCAAGGGGAGCGGTGCTCACCCTTAGGGAACACGTAGGTTACCTCCTCGTTTTCAAGGGGAGAGGTGCTCGCCTTTAAGGAACCCGTAGGTTACCTCCCGTGATATGTAGGTGACTTACCTTAGTGGGGTACGGCTGGTGACATTTTACTGAAAGAATTTCCTGAGGTTGATGGAGTTCTACATCCTGGGTATCTCTTCCCCCCCAGCGTCACCAGCTTGTACGCTCCTTTGCCGAGTGGTTTTGCCACCCTGTACGGGCCTTCCCAATTTGGTGTGAGCTTCCTTGCGGCTCCTCTTGGGTTAGCAACGCTTGCTCATCGTAGAACTAAATCTCTGGGGAAGAAGTGCCGTTCTTTAACTCGGGCATTGTAATATTGGACCAACTTCTGTTGGTACGTTGTGAGCTTTACTTACGTGCCTGCTCTATCTTCCTCGAGCAGGTCCAAATTTTCTCGCATTGCTTGGTTGCTCCGGGCCTCATCAAAGTGTCCTACTCTTAGTGAGGGGTTGGAGATCTCCACCGTACTCCTCCAGCTCATCTATGAGCTTTTGAAGTCGCTGTAGAGGAGTTGGCTCCTTAGGAGCCTCCATAGCTGCTGCTTGTTCAGCTTACTTTTTCAACCTCCTTTCAAGTTCTTCTTTCGATTCTTCTCTTACTTCTTCTGGCGTGCTGCCTCTTGAGAAGAAAGGGGAGCTTGTCTTGTAGGTGAGGCTGGTCTGCTCCCAGACGTCTACTTTTTTCTCCGGGGTGGCTCCTTAGGAGTCTTGGTGCTACGGCTCCTTCTGGAGATGACCTTCGTCCAGTTGGCCTCCTCTGGTTGAACCTAGAAGGTGGCATTTATCGCCTGAGCAATTATCTCAGGCGACAGATCCTGGAACTCTGCCAGTCTGGAATGGGGTCCTTGGGGGATTTGTAACTCCTCCAACTTTGTTTGGGCTGGCGGTTTGGCTTGTTCAAGCTACTGAGGTTTTTCCACAATTGGCGACCTCACTGGCTTGACATGAGCTTTGGCCGAAGGCTCTCTCAGCTTCACCTTTATTGTCTGGCAGAGGGTTTTCCCTTATGACAATGTTGGGCTAACTCGGCTTGGGGTGGGGCTTGGAGCCCTCTCTTGAGGCTTGGCATTTTGGGCTCTGGCCCTTAGGCCCCTCGCACCTTGCCTTGCCTTTAGGGTTTAGTGGAGGTTTATCATCCTCCGCAAGCTCACTCGGCCAGGTGAGTCGAGAGAAAATCTCAGTTTCTTGCTGAATTTGTTGGTGGATCCTCTCGACTGCTTCTCTAACATGCCGCAGTGCCATAGAGTTCCCTTGCGCATCGATCTCGCCTCTTTGGAAGAGGACTTCAATGCAGTCGTGGACTTCTGGGCATTGCTGAGTAGGGTGAGACACCCTTGCATGATACTTGTAATAGCGGGGATGACCCCTGGCTATCTCGTTGTAGTAGGGTAGCCCTGGCGATGCCTGCCGTAGGCCTGGCATCATTCTGGCGGCGACGTTGCCCCCGTTGTATAGGAGCAGCACCTCTGAGGGTGGCCGCCTTGGAACCAGTGCCGTTGCGGCGACGACGCTGCCCCCGTTGTGCAGGAGCGGCGTCGACAGTAATCTGATTGACCGAGAAGACTCAGCCATTTGATGGGACAAAGGGCCTGACACCCCTAGCCCTTGATGAGGTGGCCGAGCAAACCCGACCAATGGTTGAAGCCGAGGGCCTGACACCCCCGATAATTGATTTGTTGACCGGACTGACCCGGCCAGCTACTGGGGCCGAGGGCCTAACACCCCTGACTGCTGTCTTCTTGACTGGGTGGACCTGGCCAGATGTTGAAGTGGAGGGCCTGACACCCTCAGTGGTCATCTTCTTGGTCGAGCGAATCTGGCCAGTTGATGAGGCAGAGGGCCTGACACCCTCGGTGGCTGCTGCTGTAGGCGTGGCTGAGCTGGTCTCAGCCACAGGTACGACGCCCAAGAAGAAGGGCGAGCAGACGACGGCGAGAAAGTCGTCGAAGATGATCGGAGTTGCCAGGTATCTGAACCTGGCATGGTTGGCAACGACTTGGGGGCCGTAAGTGATGGCTGCCATCGCTGTTGCTGTTGGTGGTCGTGGTGGTGCGTAGCACGAACAGAGAAGGGCGCAGAAGCACTAGTAGCTCTCAGATGAATAGAGAGTTGTATACCCTCCTCTTCCCGTCCTATAAAAGGAAGAGGGAGATTGTTTAAGTTTATAATTGGACTTAATTTTTAGTAAAGGTTCTATTCACCCCCCCTCTAGAACCGTGTTCCTGTATTTAGGGACCCAACATGAATCGATGCGGCGGAAGGTGGGTCGGCGCCTTTAAAAGGAGAAGGGGTAGCGGGAGCGAAGCGGGTCGGCATGGAGGGCCACTGACCCATGGTGATCCGGTGCGAAGAGCTGTCGACACGGGGTGATTCATGGCTTTCAATGGAAAGAAACAGGTAGTAGGAGGGCAGGTCGGCACAGGTGATGCCGACTCAGCGGTTTCAAAGGGCATGCATTCTTTGGCTAGGGAACTAACCTAGGCGAGTCTTGGGGCTTATTCAGGCTATGCTCAGCTCGGGTTGGAATCATAGGGAGATTGATTAAGAGGATTACTGCAATGGAGGCTCCGGAGGTCATCATTAACTTAAATTTTAGAGCGTTTCATACTGATCATGACAAAAGGTTACCAGATTTAGCAATCTCTTTAGTGTTTGTTACATTTAGATTCACCACAGTCCGGGGCCTCAAGTGTAAGGTTCCTACTCGAGCACCTGGGCAAATTCGGGTAGCATCTCCCCTCACTTTGGAGTTTATGAGAGATGAAAATAGGGTTCATACATGGAAGACTCCGGAATGAAACCCCTGAGTATCGAGAAGCCAAATGTGGCGATCTCGTAACCCACATTGGATGTGGAGACCCTAAGGACTAGCCCACTAAGGGTCCCAGTAATCCAGGGCTTAAGCTTCGAACCAATGGTCTTCCATGTCGTCACTTAAGTGACGTTCATTGTCCACCCTGAGGGGAGAAATCTCAAGAGATTGTGCCATTGAAGGGCATGCATCTTGGAGTGGAGTTAGGGTTGTCTAAAATCCTAAATGATAAACATCAAATTAGGAATGTATCCCCCTTCCCAGTTGATGGGTTAATATGCATATCGATAAACGATTAAAGATATCAGAGAAATACTGATATCGTCCCAAGTGAGGAGGAGAGTCATGGGTTAGGCTAAATGACAATTACGAGCCCAGTCCTTCTCCACTGGGGCCACAGGCCAGTGTTGCAATGATGTGCGCGTGAATGTGTTAAACAGGACATTAACGATGAGTAAAACATGATAGGCTCAAGGGTCACTGCTTGGGTTCATTATGAGGATGTGCGAACCGTGGGAGGGACAAATCACTATATTCACGCTCGGGGAGGTGCATAGTGACAAAGCTCTTACAGACAATTGCCAGAACTCCAAGGGGGGTGCATATGGAGCAAACCCTTTTATCCCGGTGAGGGACAAGAAGGGGCATATGACCAACTTCACATCAGACCATGAGATGATCAGATCCAAGACAGTGCTCGACTGGGGGAGGGGTGCTTTAGCTATGGGAGTAAGAACACACCATAATCCCTACAACTCATGAACGCGAGTGAAGGGGAATATGGCGAACTCCACTTTAGAACGTAAAGATAGTGCAGACGTTGATCACGCTGAAAGATCCATACACCCTTAACCCATCAACAAACCCCGAGGAGAGGGGATATATATTTAATGTAGCCCCTGAAAGCAGGAGGGGGCAGAGAAGGAGGAAAATAATAATTATGAGAAGATTTGGAAATCAATCAAAGACTAATCATATCTATTACTCCAAAGCAGCATTTAGAACCTCCATTACATTCTAGACCCAGCCCCTAGGTTGCTCTGCCTAAACCTCCCTCCCCCACTCTAAAAAATAAAAAATACTTTTAAATAATTTTCAAGGGGTTTATGCGAACTTGGTTCTACCCTCAACCTGGTCTGCGTAAAGCCCCACTGACCCTTCATATTCCCCTATAAAAATCCCCTTAGAAGCTCAAGGGGCATATACATGGACAACAAGCAATAGCATACGGACTAACTGCTACACACTCGGACTTCCGCAGGCCCCCAGCAAGGAGCAAGGAGCTAAGTGCGTGCGTGGTTGACTTGTTGATCGGCTTATACACGCCGAGGGTATGTCACACGTACTTCCCTCACATGGCATTTAGCCATCTCACACAAGTCCATCCCCATCGCGTATATGGCGTTATGATAACGGTGAACACACCCGCATCCTGGGTCCGCCTGCGTATGACACCCTACGACAGTCACGCATACTCCATGACGCCACACTTGTCTCCGTCATGGAACCATGTGCCCACTGCTCGCCCTGAGCTAGCCGCCGACCGCCCGGACCACAGAATTGAGTTAGCCAGACCCTGGCTCTGAATTAATATTCTCGGGATCGGCCTCTACTCCCCAGCATGAAGATACTCACCTTTCAGGGGCCGTACCTGACTGCTCATCCCGAGCCGCATCCGCCCCCACCTCCAGGCATCAGCCAATATCTACCCCTGCCATCCAGTCTAGCCCTCCCTCGGTGCATCGGGCATGTCCCTAGCTCCTTATGGAGAGCCTCTATAAAAACATGCGGATATCCGCCTTGTTACGCATTGACCCGGGGACCGGCCCACCCGTCAGAATTATCCCACGACTTGCACCAGTTGTACTTTGGCCCCTTCGGCCAATTTGTAAAGTCCACGTGGCTCTCATAAAACATGAAACCGGTTGAATGCATGTACCCGTACCCTAGTCTTAGTCTCACCTCCACAACACTCAATGTGTATCCGGTGGCTCCGACTCCAGTAAATTAACCCTCCCAGTCAAATATGCCCCTATAGCTGTAGGGTACTCCCGGGTCCTCTATCCACGGCTTCAGACATATATAGGCTCTTCTTCGGCACGGAACAAAGGTGTTTAGATTTAATCTGATGTAAATAAGGATCGATTGCTTGCGATCGGTGGATATAGACATCTCGTACACAAATCCCTACAATCGCCTGCGCACTCACACTCGTGGAACCTCCCCTCTCTCCACGTGCCACCCGATACCCCAAGCCCACGTGCCGCATCCTGGCGATGCTCTCCCAGTCAACCTTCGATTCCATAGGTGATTGTCGAGAAATTGACTGGCACGCCCGCACCCCGATCCGGTCGCTCTAGCCCCCAAAAACTTCTCGTGCCATTTGACCCCCTTTCGACCTTCCGTAAAAGATGAGTGTCTGGGGCCGTCGGGAGGAGCATACGTCTAGGAAAGAGGATACTCGAGATATATCAAACTTGCGTATTTTTATTTCCCGCTTTATTTCTTCCCTCTACCCGACCACTGATCCCCGACGTGACAATATCATATTTTAGCATAGTTCTCCAACCAAGGGCCAAAGCCTCCAGCGCCTTGTTTACTGCGTTGATATTCTCTGTCAAACATCTATGTACTTCATAGGGCATTGGCCGTTCAACATCACAAACCTTATGTAGTCTAGGGATTATTAGAAATATTAGATGATTTAATTGAAATATTTCCTCCTCATGGGATTGACCGGTTCTCTCCACTCTACTTGATTTTCTAATCTTTTTAAGTGAGTAAGTGTAGTTATCATTTTTGAAATTGTGTGGCATAGTATTTTAAACGACGAGTGTTAGTGGCTATCACTGTCCAAAATTACCCAGATTGTGTCATGCTTCCTTCTAGTCATGGGTAGGCCAGTCACAAAGTCCATGGTAATTTTTTCCCATTTCCATTGTGCCATCTCTATGGTCTGGGGAGGACCGCCAGGCCTTTGATGCTCAATTTTTTCCTACTAACATGTGAGACATTTGGACACGAACTCCGCAATGTCTCTCTTCATTCCTGGCCACCAACACATCCTCTTCATATCTTGGAACATCTTAGTGCTTCTGGGGTGGATGGAGAACTTTGACCCATGAGCCTCCCGCATCAAGTCCTTCTTTATCTCCACATTATCTGGTACACAAGTTCTTCCTCGGAATGTGATCAGCCTATCAATTCCCACTTGGAAGTCCTCATTATTTAGTTACTTCTGTGATGCCATATCCTACCTTTGCGCCTCAGCAATTCTATCTAAGTATGTAGGTCTTGCCGACAACCCGGCTAAGAGGCCGAATTGCTTCCTTTTCTCATGTCGTGACTCGATCACACCATCCATCATATCCCACTCTCGATGCAAACTCAACGCCATCAATTTAAAGCTGAGAGCATCCGCCACCACATTCGCCTTGCCTGGATGGTATTGTAAGGTGAAGTCATAGTCCTTCAATAGCTCGACCCATCTCCTTTGCCTCAAATTGAGTTCCTTCTGAATGAATATGTACTTGAGGCTTTGATGGTCGGTGAAGACCTCAAACTGAACCCCATATAAATGGTGTCTCCAGATGAGTAAAGCGTGGACCACTGCTACCATTTCCAGGTCATGGGTGAAGTAGTTCTTCTCATGGTCCTTCAATTGTCTCGAGGCATAGGTGATCACTTGGCCATTTTGCATTAGTACACAATCGAGGCCGATCCTAGAAGCATCTGTATAAATAGTGAAGCCATCGTCCCCTTGAGGAAGTGCCAACACCAGGGCCGAAGTCAACTTTTCCTTAAGCATCTAAAAACT
Source organism: Amorphophallus titanum (assembly GCA_024336825.1). Lineage (NCBI taxonomy): Eukaryota > Viridiplantae > Streptophyta > Magnoliopsida > Alismatales > Araceae > Amorphophallus > Amorphophallus titanum. The sequence goes on along the minus strand of JANBPO010002988.1, from coordinate 2,926,081 downwards.
ATCTTCACAGTCCTCTGACCAGATAAATTTTGCTCCTTTCTTGGTCAGCTTGGTCATAGGGGCTGCAATGGTAGAGAAACCTTCGATGAACCGGTGGTAGTACCCAGTCAGCCGAAGAAAGCTTCTAATCTCCATGACCATCTTTGGTGCTTCCCACTTCGACACTGCTTCTACCTTGCTAGGGTCCACCGATATGCCGTTCCTGGATATGACAGGTCCGAGGAACATAACCTGATCTAGCCAAAATTTGCACTTGCTGAATTTAGCGAAGAATTTGTTTTCCCTATGGGTCTGCCGAACCACTCTCAAGTGTTGTCGATATTCCTCCTGACTGGCAGAATATATCAAGATGTCATCTATAAAGACCACCACAAACTGATCTAGATAAGGGCGAAAGATCTAGTTCATCTGCTCCATGAACATAGCTGGAGCATTGGTCAACCCGAATGGTACTACTAGGAATTCGTAGTGACCATACCGAGTCCTAAAGGCCAACTTCGAGACATCTTCGGGCTTGATTCTGATCTGGTGATACCCTATCCTCATATCTATCTTGGAGAAGACCGGGAGGAAGATCCTCCGGTCTTGCCTTTCTGACAAGTGTCAGAAGGTCTGAGGAAGGTGTTCCTCAGGGTCAAGCTGCGTGACAGCGGTTGTTCGCAGACTAAGTCTGCTATTCTTCGTTAAGTTGGAAGGAAGCCTTACTCTAGTTGAGTAAGGGGTGGACGTAGATTACAGATTTGCAATCGAACTACCTTAAAATCGACTGTCTCATTATGGTTTGTAGTTTGTCTTCAGATCCCACCTTCTGTGCAGAACGTGTGCTTGAGCGAGTGCCGCTTAGATCTCTTTATTGCGTATTCTTCTTATCTTAACTACAAGTGATCTAAGCCCTTTTTCACTAAAATTTTTCAAGGGGTGATCTATTCAACCCCTCCCCTTCTAGATCACACACACACTCCATGTTTATCAACTCTTTCTTGGATTTTTCACATTCATTCAGTCTTGAATTAAGCTCATCTAACTCCTTTACCAATTTTTCATTTTCAGTTTTTAAATTTTTCACATCCTCATAAGCATGTTGTTTCTCAATCTCTAAGCATGAAATATCATCTTCAAATAGAGAAACTTTGGACAACAACATTTCATTTTCATCTTTCAATTTTTCAAGTTTCAACTCAAGCAAACTACATTTAGTGCATGAAGATGAACTAGAATGTAAAACATCATGAAACTTCTTTTTTAGATTTTTATTTTCATGTTTCAACTTCTTGCACTTTCAATATATTTCAGAATAGGAAAATTGCCATTCTTCGCAAGTGAGATTTTCATTGTCGGAATTCACCTCGATGCCGTTTTCCTCATTTGCCATTAGACATAAATTCTGGACCACCTTGTCCAGCTCATCCTCCTTCTCGGATTTGGACTCGCTCTCGTCCTCATTGCTCCATGTCACCTTCATGGCCTTGGACTTCTTTCCTTTTTCTTTCTTGACCTTCTCTTGAAGTTCCGGACACTCATTTCTCATGTATCTGACTTTGTTGCATTCATAACATCTAATCTCTCTTCTCTTCTGCAGTGGTGTCTTCTGAGCTTTTCTGGAGGAAGTGTCATCCCTTCTAGCTTTCTTTAAGATTTTTGTGGCTCTTCTAGTGATGAGGTCCATAATTTCTTCCTCACTACTGTCAAGACTTGACTCTTCATCACTTTCTTTAGACGATCCTAGATAGGACTTCAGAGCAATCATCGTCCTCTTCTTCTTGTTCTCCTCCTCAGTCCTCTTGATGTTTATCGCATACGCCATTAATGACCCAATTAGCTCATCCACGGTGACGGTGGTAAGATCCTTGGAGTCCTCAATGACGGTCGCCTTCATGTGCCATTGAGGTGAGAGGGAACGTAGCACCTTTCTCACAACATCCTGGTTGGTATAGTTCTTTCCCAACGTCTTCAGCCCATTTGTAATCTTGCTCAGCCTTGCGAACATTTCTGATATACTTTCTTCCAGCTTCATGATGAACAACTCATATTCTTGAGTCAACAAGTTGCTTTTGTCTCCTTTACCTCCGACGTTCCTTTGTATATGAGTCAGAGCTTCTCCCACATTTCCTACGCAGAGGAACACATGCATATGCGTGAATATTCATTCGGATGAACAGCAAATTGAATAATATTCATAGCCCTAAAATTTACACATGAATTTTGAATATGTTCTTCAGTCCAACTATCCTCATCATTAGGCAATTGTTCTAGGCCTAGCAGGCTACTACCGAAGATTTATCCAGGATTTCTCCAAGATCGCGGTACCTCTCACAAGATTAACCTGCAAGGAGAACAAGTTTGATTGGTCAGAAGATTGCCAGCGAAGCTTTCAGACTTTGAAGGAATGTTTGACTACTACACCTGTATTGGCTTTACCTTCTGGTGAAGGGGGTTACAGGAAAACAAAAAAGACCAAAATTTGCTTCAAATGAACCCAGTAAGATCATAAAAATTAGAGACTTAATCTTATCCACTTGAGACCATTATTTAGACCTAAATAAAGATAAAATTACATAAAAAAATAAAAATGACGCTACTACGACTCCGATCGTCGTCCATGTCAATAGTGTCACCATGCAAAATGTCAATCAAGTCTGTCGTCCGACGTCACGAGTCTCACTCTCTCCGTTTCACAGGGACCATCTTTGGGGCCTCCTCTCACGGCTCTCATCTAGAATTACTTTTGTCTGCTTCTCGTTTGGCAGACGTACACGAAAATTGAAATTCATTTGGCATGTGTAAGAAATTACCTAGGACCACCTTGGGGTACAGGTAACCTCGATCTGTTTGGTTGAATTGGGCCACTTCTTGTGAGCTGACGTCTCCCTTTGGTGTTGTAGATGCAAGTGAACGATTTGGGCTGATCCACCGTGGGTCCAAATGAGCCTATCTTGACCTGACCCGGCCTGGACTGGGAGACCCACAAGAGGTCACCTGCGGACTGAGCACTCGGTGTCTTGCGTGGGGGAGAGAGCCTTCTTGCTTCGAACTGAAAGAAGGAACGAGAGGGGGTGAGAAAGAATAGGAGGAGGGGGTGTTCAATAGCCACAAAGGGGGGGCACATGGCCGACCTGTTCGCGGCACGGACGCACAAGAAGAATAATGAAAGGGGGGAAGACCAGCGATGGCAGAGGCCGTTGTACAGACGGAGGGAGGCACAGGGGCTTGGGGGGTTGGTCGGGTCTCCCACGGGCAGCGGGAGGTACTACAAGCGGTGGTGGACGATGGGAAACGACCTACCTGGGGGATGCAGAGATGCCCAGCGACCACCGGGGTGCGCTAAGAGGCCTGACGACCACCGAGGGTGTTGCGAGGTTGCTGGTGACGATAAGGCAGAGTCGTCGAGGCCGTCTACGACAGTCAGAGTCAGACGGGGCAAATCGGCCCTGTCCTATTGCGGCTAGGGTGGGGAGGGGTAGATGGCGGCAGAGCAAGGGGTAGGAAGAAGAAAGAAGGTGGATGGGGCCTAGGGTTTGTTGTGCGCAAGGTAGGGGAGGAGGAAGAAGGCGGATGGAGATGGCGGTGGTTAGGGTTTTTGGTAAGAAAGGGCTTTGTATGGAGGAAGACGAAGGGAGGGTTGGTGATGTTGAACGGAGCTTGTGGCGGCGCAGATCGGATCTTCGACTCCATAGGAGAAGTTGAGGCCCGCTCGAATACCAATTTGACGTGAAATGTGGGACTAGGGTTAGGATATAGGTGGGAGTGTAGACCTCTCTCGCCTTCCCTCTCACATGGACCACCTTGGGTGGCTCTCTCATCTCCATCTCGGAGATAGAAAATATGTAAAATCGCAACTCAAAATTCATCCATTAATTGAAAAAGTGGGGTGGACCACCTTGGGGGCCTCCTCTCAAGACTCTCTCATCTCCATCTCGGAGATAGAAAATTCACTACTCTGGGTTGGGTCAGACCAGAGTTAGGGCTACATGCTCTCTTCTCTTTTCTTCTCAAATATTCTCATGAAGGCTCAAGACCACTCACTCTTTTCATTTTCTCTTCTCCTTCTCCCTTTCTCTCCTTGGGACGAGCTAAAGATTTCTCTCTTGAAGTATGGCTCGGCCAACTCTTTCAAGGTGGCCATAACTTCATATTTACAGAGGGAAGGTAGCAGAGGATTTTCCCTCCAAGGAACTACAGCTTGATTGGCTGGAGTATAAAAATACTTCTTTGAAGCATGCTTCTTGACTAATTGGTCCGACGACTAAGACAGAGCAGAAATGATGGTCTTGATCCTGGAGCTTTTTTGATCTTCTTCCTCATTGGCTCATGACAAAAGGGGTAGTCCTCTGTCCTTGGTACCTTCCTTGGACTGAAATCCCATTGGCTCAGGACACAAATAGTGTATCCATGAAAAAGACATTTCCCAAAAATGATACCTATCTGATCTACCTTCTCAAAAGATGTTCTGTAGCCTCATGATGGAGAGGGACAGTCTACTGGGTCGAGTCTGCTCCACGAAATCTGAGCTTAGTTGCGACGTCTGAGTTTTAGCTTTAAGAAGTCCGAGCTTTGTCGCTACAGACTCGACTCTGTGTCTGAGCTTAGTTGCCACAGGCTCGACTCTACATCCGAGCTTAGTTGCCACAGGCTGAACTTCCGAGCATGATTGCCATAGGCTCCCGAGCATGATTTTTCGAGGGTCGGTGACTCCCGATCATGTCAACTCCGAGCTTAGTTATCACGGTCGACTCTGCTTCATAAAATCTGTGCTTAGTTGAGTCAGGGTCGACTTTCCTTTATGAAATCTGAGCTTGCTTCATGGAGTCCAAGCTAGTTGGCACAGGAGTTCGAGCTTTGATTGCCTAGGGTCAATCTACTTTGGAGCTCAATCCGAGCTTGGTCCGAGCTTCGGCCTAAGGAAGTCTGAGCTTTAGACGTCAGGAAGTTCGAGCATAGTTGCATCGACCAAGCTTTAGTGACATCAGGCTCAACATTGTAAAGCTTGAATATCCAAGCTTGACGCCAGGCTCGACCTTGTAGACGTCAAGCTCGACCTTGTAAAACTTGAATATCCGAGTTTGATGTCTTGCTCGACCATGTAGACTTGTAGACGTCGGGCTCGACCTTATAAAGCTTGAATATCTGAGCTTGACGTCAGGCTCGACCTTGTAGACGTCAAGCTCGACCTTGTAGAGCTTGAACGTGACGTCAGACTCGACCTTATAAGGCTTGAATGTACGAGGTTGGTCCGAGCTTGTCTGAGCTTATTCAAGCTTGAACTTGATGACGTCAGGCTCGACTCTGGGAGGTTGACTCTCGGAGGTCGACTCTAGGTACTTGGCTGCGGCCACTCGAACCTCGATGGTCGATGCAGTCTTGTTCTCGCCTTGAATTTCTGCTCAACTTTTTCAACTGAATTACATCAAATGCATAGCTCCTAGCCCTTGATGTTTATCCCAATCATTTTCAGCTTCATATCAATATGAGGGGAGCCCTTTGCTCCTTTGTTTGAGCACATACAATGCTCCTTACTACATTGGCATTTCTGCTTAGGAGATGCTAACTTCAACTGCTGCTAGCATTGTGATAGTTGGCTGCTGCTAGCTTGTGATGCTGATGGCTGACCTTGAGGTTTTGTATCTCCGTAAGGCGACATTCTCCACAACTCTTACGCTCTCATGAAGTCCTTGACTAATAATGAGGCGGAGTATGAAGCACTAATCATTGGGCTGCAGCTAGCACTGGAGATGGACTTCAAGTGCATCAAGGTCTATGGGGATTCTCAGCTCGTCATTCGACAGGTCATGGGTGTCTGTGACATTCGAAAAAAGGAGCTCATCCCCTACCATACAGCCATCATGAGGCTAAGGGAAAAGCTTTAGCTATTTGAAATAGGCCATGTTCCCAGAGACAGCAACTCCCAGGCTGACGCTTTGGCCAAATTGACAGCGACCTTAAAGCTCCCGCCTGAGGGAGAATTGAATATTTTCGTTCGACACCGAAGGCTCATGCCAAGTGTGCTTGATGAAGAGTCTGGCCTCACAACATTCAAGAGGAGGATGCTCCCAAAGAAGAAGACTCTCGTGAGCCGGTCATTAAGATAAAGAACGGCTAGCTCCCTCCTGATCGGGCTCAGAGGGTGCAATTGCTACGCAGGGCAACATCCTACCAGCTGATTTACGGCCTACTTTTCAGGCTCATCCATGAAAAGGACCGATCGGTCCTCTTACGGTGCCTTTCATCTAAGGAGGCGAAGACCGTCATGCACGAGGTCCACTTCAGATTATGTGGGGCTCACCAAGCAGGAGCTAAGATGAAGAACACCATCAAGATAAAGGTGTTCTATTGGCCCACCATGTACGAAGACTGCAACCAATTTGCTCATACATGACACCAATGCCAAGCATTTGGGCCAGTGCCTCGGAGGCTACCTAATCCACTCCACCCAATAGCGCCTACTTGGCCGTGTGCGGAGTGGGGCATGGACATTGTGGGACCATTCCCATCGTCATCCCAAGGGCACAAGTTCATACTGGCCGCCACTGACTACTTCTCCCGATGGGCAGAAGCCATCCCGCTATGGGAAGTCATAGGAGAGATAGTGGCCCGGTTCATGAGGCACTATATCATATATAGATTCGACACCCCCAACTGGATTATATCCGATAATAGGATGCCATTCAAGAATAAAACTACTTATGCTCTAGCGACCAAGTTTCATATTGACTGGAGGACGTCGTCAGTCTACAATCCCCAAGCCAACGGGTTGGCCGAGGCCTTCAACAAGATCCTATGCAAGCTACTATCTAAGATAGTAGGCGGTCACAAGCGAGATTGGGACGAAAAGGTCCATGAAGCTCTATGGGCCTACTGGACCATCTACAAAACCCCCACGCGTTGCTCCCCATTCTCCCTGGTCTACGGAGCTGAAGCAGTGGTCCCCATGGAGATCGAGCTGACATCTTACCACGTTACTGTGCACGCCAGATTGCTAGGTAGAAAGAAGGCTTGAAGAGTTGATCAACCTTGAAGGTGAAAGACTCAAAGCCTACAAGCACTTACAAGTGTATTAAGCCCGCATGATATGTGCCTATGACAAGCTGGTCAAGCAATAGGTGCTCAAGAAAGACGACATTATCATGGTCAAGGAAAAGGAGGTTCGAGCAAGAAGATCTAGCGGCAAGCTCCAGCCCAATTGGTGGGGACCTTATGTCATTCACAAGGTCTAAGAAAGAGGGGCCTATATGGTCATCGACCACAAGGGAGATATCCCCTTCCCTCCTCTCAACGGTAAGCACATGAAGCTCTATTACAAGCACTTCAATAATGGGGCTGAGAGGGAGCGGCGATACAATCTACCATCCACGATGGTAAAGTGGGCTGCTCTCACCTGCGTACGTCGAGCCTCAGCGTGGTTGCTTGGGAGCTATTACCGAAGAAGAAAATCCAAGAGGGGATCCATCCAGGAGGGCTCATAGTTGATGGCATTTACCTGGGGTGCCAGCTCGTCTATGCTCGGTGCTGACAACTCCTCTATCAGGATCGATCGTGAGTTGGAGACCATGGTAGCTGACGCCAGGCGAGACAATGCGTCTGTTGGGACATTTTCCTCTCGCGGGATGTGGACCACCTCAAAACGAGAAAACTCTCTCACCGCGGCCTGGGCTTACTCCAGGTACTTAATCATGCATGGCTCCCACACCTCGAATTCTCCCTTTACCTGGTTGGCGATGAGCATGGAATCACTGTAGGCGCACACGCTGGCCACTCCCAAATACTTCACCATGCATAGCCCTGAGAGGAGCGCCTCATACTTGGCCATGTTGTTCATGGTCGGGAAGTTGAATCGCAAGGCATACTAAAGCTCGAGCCCTTCCAGTGAGAGTAGGACCAACCCTGCTCCGCTTCCCACGGCGCTGGATGATCCATCGATGTATTACTCCCATGTGGGCCCGGAGGACTACTCGGGCGAGTCTCCAACGGGTATAGTGCATTCGGCTATGAAGTCGGCGAGGGCCTCCACCTTGATTGCAGTCCTCAGTTGGAACTTGATGTCAAATTCCCCTTGCTCGATAGCCCATTTGATTAGCCTTCCCGAGGCGTCAGGGTTTTGGAGGATTTACCATAGTGGCTAGTCGGTGAGGACGACGATAGGGTGAGCCAAGAAGTATGGTCGTAGCTTACGAGCAGCCGTAATGAGTGCAAGGGTGAACTTCTCGATTTGTGAATACCAAAATTCTGGGCCCTGAAGTGCTCGACTGACGTAGTAGACGGGTCTCGTAACCCCTGCCTCTTCCCGTGTGAGGATGACACTCATGGTGCTCGGCGTCACAGATAGGTACAAGAGTAATTCTTCACCCCTTTGTGGTTTGGTGAGGATGGGAGGGGACGTTAGGTAGCGTTTTAACTCTTCGAACGCCTGCTCGCACTCCAGGTCCTAATCGATGCGTCCTTTCTTCTTCGGTGCCCGATTGGCTTGCTTGATCAACCGAAAGAAGGGGAGGCATCGCTCGGTGGCTCGGGATAGGAACCGAGCCAAGGCGGCGACGCGACTAGTGAGGCACTGTACATCCCTCACTCGGCTTGGTCACTGCATCTCCAACACTATCTGGATCTGGTCAGGGTTGGCCTCGATTCCTCGGTAGGTAACGAGGAAGCCTAGGAACTTTCCTGACCGTACTCCGAACACACACTTGGCTAGGTTTAGCTTCATGTTGTACCTTTTGAGTGTGGCGAAGGTCTCCGCCAGGTCATCCAAGTGTTCGGTGGTTTGGAGGCTTTTGACGAGCATGTCACCAATGTACACCTCCATGTTGCAGATGATCTGCAAATCGAACATGTGGTTGACGAGGCATTGGTAAGTTGCCCCCCATGTTCTTCAGCCCGAATGGCATTCGGGTGTAGCAATAGAGGCCATGATCAGTGACGAACGTGGTCTTGTCCTGGTCGGGCTTGTGCATGCTGATCTGGTGATACCCGGAGTAGGCATCTAATGCGGTGCTGCGTTCGAGGAATTTACAACGATGTCAAGTGGCTGGCGAGGATTGTTCATAGTTAAGTGGCCAAAAGCGTGCTCTGAGGGAGCTGCTGTTGGTTTTGGCCACCCCAGTCTGCGGTTGTCCATCCCCTGAGATGTCAAGGTCATGGTTTAAAGTGTCGGAGCGGGTGCTCTGATCGAGAGGTGCGCTCGGGTGAGCAGAGGATCTTCTCGATGAGCTGCTGATTATCGAGCCTGATGTTCTCGTCGTGCTCTGTGGCGTCAGAAATGATGTGTCGGTCCTGATTATTTTTGTAGATTTTGAGGCAGGATTGGGCAGGTTGACCCAGTAAGTTTTTACTCCTGCGCTTCTGTGTGTGTATGGGTTGTGTTCGCCCTGGGGTTGGCTTGGCATGTGAAGGCTCTGTGGCGTGTTCGGGACTCGAGGATGAGCGTTGGTGGTTGCCGATTATGGCTCGTTGCGGCTCTTGGCGTGGTGTGTTGCCGTTCGAGGAATTGTAGTGGTGGTGCATCGAGGGATGCTGTGATCGTGGTCCGACATGACACTCGTCGAGTGTGTCGGGGGCACTGACCTGATGGAAGTGACAGTTTTCTCGATGCTGGAAGGTGCTATTCCCAGCATGCGCGAGGTTTAAGCTCAGGTCGAGCGTAGAGATTTTTCGTTGGTCGGAGGTGTGTTGGGTTCTCCTTTGGTTGGAGAGAATCGTCCTTGGCTAAGGTTCTCCGTCTTGCATCGTGTGTCTGGATTGGTTGGCCCTTGTGTGCCATGAAGTCCGTGCGAGACGTGTTCCCTGTCTTGGCAAGGTGGTTGCCTGTGAGAAGTTGCGCTTGTTCCCTTGTTATGTAAGGGTGTGTTGCCGCTATTCCGGAAGGACGAGTGCCGGTTGGGCGGTGTTTGTGAGGACTTGAGGCTGGTGTTGTGATCCCTGATGTGTCGAGGATCGGAGCCTGCGGAGTGCAGAGGATTGTCGGGATGGCGGATCCCAAGTTGGCACTGTGATGGCTGTGCGCGTGGATCAGAGTGCGCAGCGGAAGCGTGGTGGGCCCATAACCCACAGGTCCAAGATCGTATTGTTGGCTACTACGGCTGGATTTTCGAGATTGAGAAGAGCATTGGAGGATTGGTTCCTCGGTAAGCGTTATCTCTGGCTGTGTGGGGCGTGTTGCTGCCATGCTATTGCTTGAGGCAGTGTGGTTCATGGCATTGGCAGGGTGGAGAATCGAGGAAATATGTTGGCAAGCGTGCCGCGTGAGTACCCTGTTTCTGTATAGGAGGCTGTGTTTTCGGATAAGACAGGTGATTTTTTGGAGAAGTGATCTCTGGCAAGATTATGGGTCCCGGTTGGTTGCTGTGAGCGGCTAGTGGGTTGGCCGAGTGATCGACCATGGTGAGATGCGTATTGTCGGGGGACCCATTTGCTTTGGTCGTGGCGTGGTCGACCAGGTTGTCATGAGTTTGAATGGCACTTTCCTCCCCTAGAGATGTGTGACGTGAGTTGTAAGAGGTTATATGTCCCGTGGCTCTATGGTAAGAGTGGGAGCCGAGGATTGGCAGGCGTCCTTTTGGATCATTTTAAGGAGAAGGATTTGGTGAGACAAGATGAAGGATGGTGCCTGTGTGTGGAGGTCTCTGATGAGACGTAGGCATTGGATGGTGATCCTTGGTCTGAGACCAACATGGTTCAAATCTAATGGCTTCAGAGTTCATCAATAAAATTTCTATAAACATATCTGCATTCAAGTTTAATAGAAATGAACCAAATTTTCATATTCACACCATGTTTAACATCCTTAACCTTACTCATTCAAGAGCAATGACTCCTTTGGGAGTTACCGAGATTAGTATTGAGGTTAAACATCATAAGGATAGCTTTTATTGGAGAGGTAGCAAAGAAACCTAGCCGCTACTCTTTTCCTCTACCCCGCCCGTTGCTTCTCCACTGCTGATGGCTGGTGAGGTGGGGGGGTTCTATCCGCTCCCCCCCCACTGCCTGCTCCTCATGGGGTAGAGCCCCCGGCTCCTCACTGGTCTTATGCCCAGACATTGCTGGTGTCTAAACCGCGGTCACATCTCTCCTTCCCCATTAAGCTTCCGACCTTCACTGATCATGGAGAGCCTAGTGTTTTCATTTCCAAGACCAAGATCAAGGCTTCTATGCAACATCTTCAATATGCCATCATTGCCAAGTGTGCGTATGGCCGATCGTCCATCCTTGACACCAAGGCATCTCTCGCCCATAGGTTTGATGTGGGGCGGGTGTGACTCAGACGGATGATGCGACCTTGGACTTGCTATGTTGATTTAGACTCGCCAAGGACTGACGCAACTAGCAATACACGAACAATAAGAACACCTTGGCGTGACTCCAAGGAGCTCCAGAAGATGAGAAATGTCCTCAAAAAGAAATGTAACTCACGACTCATCCCTAACAATTGAGGCGCGTGGATCCGCACGGTTGAGAAACCGACGAGAGTCAAGGGTGGTCTACACTCCTCCGTGCTGGAACGGGCCACGGGATGGGTCACGTGAACACTCTCTCACAGCGGTGATCGAACTTGCAGCGAGCTAAAAATCCTATCATGCAAGTGCGACATTCAATCATATACTAAATGAGCAGGCAACAAGGGGGGAGGTGCAGACGTATCTCCACGCTCGGGGCGTGGGGACTCCTCGGCCAAGAATCATCACTCCCGGTACAAAAAATATAACTAAATTACAGAATGGTAATTATGGCCCACTCCACGCAGGGAGGTAACAGGCCATAATAGTAGTCCGGGAGCACCGGTCATGGGTTGACAGGCAGCATGTTGGCAGTGGTCAGGCTGCTATGGGCTGTGGCTCTGGATCTGCAACTTCAGGCTGGTAGGACAGCAAGCACGGGCATCCAAAGGGACGTCGGTCCCCAGGGATCTTCTGGAGGCGATGGTTCACTGGGACGCTGGCGGAGGGTCCATGGTCGACCCTTGGGAGCGGCGGCTGCTGATTCTGCTCCGACCTATTTTTCGAAGATTCCTTTCTGCAGGCCAGTCTCGGGACAGACCAGGATAGTCCTGCGCACTCTGGCGAGAACGACCGCCACACCCAGATCCGGTGTCGGATCGAGACGAGACTAGTACCGTTGTGAAGAGGACTCGAAAAGCTTCGACATATAGGAATCTCAGGTCCGTCCAACGGTGGAGCTGGAAATGAAAACCTCTGAAAACTGGTGGTGGTTTCTGGCTCAGACTATAGGACTGGCAGGGAAGAATGTGACAGGTCTGAGAATGAATTTTGATCGGAGGGGAGTTATTAGATTTGGGCACTGGAAATTTTATGGGTGATAGGGGATGAAGTGAGGATCACGCATTAATTTTTGTGTGTTTGTCCGTTCGATCTGATTTCCTGTTAGAGTTTTTAATTCCGCAGTTGGATCCATTCACCCCCCTCTGGATCCACATTCTACTGGTAGATCGTGTCAATCCAGTCTTCAACAATTGGTATCAGAGCAATTCTGATTCCAACAAAGCCGTCATCCCCATTGAAATCTAGTTAGCGTCGTACTACATGGCAGTGCACGCCGGCTTGGCTGGTCCTAATGAAAATGAATACTAGAGAAGGCTGGAAGAGCTTGCCAGTCTAAAAGGTAAATGGCTCAAAGCCTATAGGCACTTACAAGTATAGGAAGTCATGGTAGGATGCTCTAGTGGCAAGCTTCAGTCAAATTGGAGGGGCCCGTACGTCATTCACGACGCCTATGAGGGTGGGGCCTACACGGTCGTCGATCACAAGGGTCACAAACCCTTCCCGCCTCTCAACGGCAAGCACATAAAGTTGTATTATGCACCAGAACATGAATTTGTGTGCCACCCTGACTAAGGTGCGCACCCCAGCTACAAAACGAAACTGGTTTTCTCTCGCGGAAGGCCGAACAAGCCACAGCTTCAAGCCCCTCTCCACAGTTAAGCAACAGGGCTAGCTAAGCCCTCTCAGAACCACCATCAAGCACTTTGGGGAGCCAACCTCCCACCTTCGTCCTGGTGACAACAGGAGCAAGGACGCCTCTATACCAACCACAGCCCAGCCATTAGGCTCTCAGGTAAGTAAAAAAAGTCACAAAAAATAAGGTTAAAAATAAAGATACCCCGGTTGACCTAGTCGTCCCCCATCGTAAGGAGACAGTTGGGGGCAAAAAGGCCAACAACCAGGCTGAGGTAAAAGCTCACAAGAGCACCTCAAGCAAAATTGAGTAACCCCTCGATGTGAAAACCCGAAAGGGCGCATCGAAAAAAGTAAAAGGGGGCCAGCTCTGGCGAAAACCTGAAAGGGAGGCAGAGCTAGTAAAGAGAACAAAAAACTCTCTTCTCCTCCATTCAGGGAAAACCAGTTACCCACTTTCCAGTAACCGTATACGTTTCTAGTTGGCCCATGCTAGTTTTCGGCCAATACCCTGCTCTAGCCTGTGAATTTTGCACTTCCCTGTCGGCCATATACCATCACCTTCGGCCTACGTTGGCCCCTCCTGGACCACACATCTAGGATGGGCCTGTACCAGTCCCCGACCAATACACCCTTTTGGCTTGTTAATCTCATGCTTCCCTTTAGCCATACACATCTCAGGTTGGCTCATACCTTCTTCGACCACGCGTTGCCATGGTCAGCCCGCACACACTAGCAACTCATCCACCACTCTAATCATTCATCCTAGCCAATCTCAGCCGATACGCCACCTTGGTTGACCTCTGCACCACAACAACCTTGGATGCATCTATCATGAGAACCCGTCAACCTATCATTTCCAGTCACCATCCTATAATGGTTGAGTGACCATGAACCCGGTCATAACTCTAGCACTATGACACCAAGGCTTACTAGTTCCCAGACCATCAGTCAAATTCCACGTTACCTAGCCACCAGCCAGAGTCATGATTATGGCTACAACGACTGCAAGCCATCAATAGCACAAACTCCAAGTCATGTCCCCTGACAACAACATGCTATGGACGGCAGGCACAAGGTTCCCACGATTAAAAAAAAGAGAAAAAAAAGAAAAAAATAAGGTTACGTACCGTGCAGGGCTTGACTCAGGCCCTCCAACAAGTGGCTCAGGGAGCAGCGCATCATGGAGCCGGTGATCTCCACCTGAACTTCCGAGGGTTGAATCCCCCACGATTTGGTGGTTCGGTGGATCCCGACGAGGCCGAGCACTGGCTAAAGGAGATGGATCGAGTTTTTCAAGTTATGTAGTGTAGTGACCAGGAGTGAGTCCTCTTGGTGACTTTTCAATTGGAACGTGATGCTCACGCATGGTGGGAAGTAGTAAAAGCCACGCTAGGTGATGAACAAGTGTCATGGGATGAGTTCGAAGAGCATTTCAACAAATAATATTTCTCAGATAGAGTTTAAGAGAAGAAGGCCGCGGAGTTCGCTGCTTTGAGGCAAAGGAACTTATCGGTTGCTGAATATGAAGCTCAGTTCTCCAGGCTATCTCGTTATGCACCACATTTGATATACACTGGAGCTTCAATCCATTCAGAAATCTTTTGGCTTTCATAAGCTCACTTTATATCTTCGCAGCAAGCAGCAGCGGCAGCAAGAAGTGCCGCCTAGGCAGCCGTCTACATCACTTCAAGACCAGAGGCACCCCTGTGATTCTGCGTCTAGTGTTGCACCCACTCCATCATCTACTCCCTTACCCACTTCCCTGCCTAGGCCATCACCTACCCCATTGCCATCTCCATCCCCATCCCCTTTACCTTCGTCGTCTCCTACCCCATCTCCATCACCTCCACCAACCCAAGCTCCTTCCTCCAAACCCGTTACCGCCACTTCCACTCCTAACGCACCGCGACGTGAGGTGCCAATATGTTGACGTTGGGCCCCATAGCCTTCGATTTCGCCTTCACCCTCTCTGCCATCTCCATTACCTAACCCATCACCACCGCTTTCACCGCCCACACCATCTCCATTACCCCCATTGCTTGCCTCACTACCCTCACCATCTTCTCCACCATCTTCGTCATCTTCCCCACCGTTACCTTCGTCTCCTGAGCCTGAGCAGGCTATGCCCCCACCTTCGCCTGTGCCATCTCCACCATTCGTACCTGCCATTATCGCATTGCCTTCACCTCCACTTGGCATCATCATACCCATTGACACCTCCATACTTTCCAAGCCTTCTACCTCCACCACTTCTCCACCTACTTCCACCCCACGGAGTGGGTGTGCATTACCTTTGGTGCCCCATGGGTCTAGTCCCCAGAGAGAGCATGAGCCAGGTCTAGGTGATTCAATGCCAGTTGTTCAATTTAAGATTCAAGATTTCATTTGTCGCATGCCGATACACGTCCTGGTCTCTAGCTATTTTTGGAATGATGAGCTTCCACTGCATATGATGGTTGCTAAGAAAAGCTCCAGTTTCATCTCAAGTAAGGCCGGTGGCAATCTCTTTGCTCGTCGGACGATCTATCATTGGTGTTGTTATCACTTCTCGCTCTATAGTTGTTCAGTTCACGGGCCAAGAGGGGCTCTCCACCAGTATTGTGCTAACTCATATGGCCGCCAAGAAGATTATGAAGGGGCAATTGGTTGTACCTCCAGCATTTTCAAAGGATATTCTGCACACCTTATGTAACCTCCCTCGGTTCGTCAGTAATCCGGCCATGTCAACGCCGTGTATTAACCTCCCTCAAAGTCTCCTTGTCCTTCTATCAAGGGAGTTGTGCTTCAAGACTGATTTCTAAGTGTCCTCCAGACACAAAGGAGTAAACATAAAATCCCCAGAAGGCATTTCCACAAGCAACTCACAAGTTATTTGAGATGTAGGCTCCTCAATGCATGTAATAAAGTCCTCAGAAATAAAAGAGTGAGAAGCACCAAAATAAAAAAGAACACGAGCTGCATGACCAAAAATCATAACCATACCTTCCACGAGGTTAGATGCTATCACCTCAGCACGAGTGATATTAGTAGCCTTCCCTTTTTGCTTTCGGCTAGCTGTTGAAGATTGCTCGGAAGAAGCTGAAGCTTGAGAATAAAACTGCTGAGGTTGAGGTGGTGGAGGAGGTCTGAATTGAAACTGTTGTGGCTGGGCAAACTGAGAAAACTATACCGGCACTGACTTCATCAGACAATCTCGGACTATATGACCCGGCTGATCACAACAAAAGCAAACCATCGGCAAAGGACATGACTTGCCTAGGTGGCTACCACCACACCTCGCACACTTCCTTGGTTGACTCATAGCAGAACCCTGGCGCTGTTGAAAGGAAGGAGTTGATTGTTGAGCTGATTGCTGAACGGTATTAGAAGATGCTTGCTGATTAAGCTACTTCTTAGACCTTCTAAACATCCGCCTGAACTTGGATTTTGAAGTGCCACTTGCAGTAGGCGTAGCAGACGAGACTCCTGTCACAGTCGGTTGATAAGTCTACTGAAACTGCACAGTCGGCTGAATGAAGCCAACATGAGTAGACCCTCGAGATCTCACCAAATCAAGCTTTATCGCGACTGCTGCCTGGTACGCTTCATCCATCTCTTTTACTCGAGTGGCAAGTAACGGCAACCGCAACTCAGCCTTCAATCCACGCAGAAACTACTCAGTCTTTAGGGCTTCATCAGCAATAACATGGGGCGCATATCGACCCAATTCTATAAATTTGTTCTGATACTGTAGCACGGTCATTTCACCTTGAGCCAGATCCAGAAATTGGTGCATTTTATCCATCCGGAGATAGGCTGGACTGTAAGTGCGCTCGAAAGTAGCCACGAACTCTATCCAGGTGATCTGACGAAGCGGTCGGGAACGGAATGCAACCTCCCACTCCGAAGTCCACCACATAAGTGCTGCAGCCTAAAGTTGAAAAGTAGCAAGCATAACCTTCTCATCCTCCGCGCATTCTGTTGAACAGAACACGCGTTCAGTCGCCTCAAGCCATACCTTGGCTGCATCCGGATCTGATTAACCTTCATATGTCGACCGGTGGAATAGCAAGAATTCTTTCAGAGCTCTGCCACGACCACCATCCTCTTGAGGAATAGGAAGATCAACTTGAGATGGAGCTAGCATAACCAGAGGAGGAGAAGTGCCACTTTCTTCAGGCGGAGCACAGGCTCTTTTGCAAGGCAGCATCTTGATCTAGAAAACACATAACCATGGAAAAGCACATCAATGATCATGAAAAACATCCTAAATCCAGTAGTAGATGACTCAAATGGACTTACTTTGGACCAGTACAAATTTCAATTCCTTGTACAAATCCTCAACACCACTCTGATACCAACTGTAACGACCCAGGTGATCCGGATACCGATAACCCGGTATCATTGGACTACCGATACCAGGAGCTCGGGGAAGTCACCCAAAAGGCTGATGAGGCCCTGTAAGGGTTGGAGAAGTTTGTCAAGGGGATGCATAACAAATTGGAATTAGAAGGCCACTAGCGCCATTGCACCCCACCATCCCGAGCTGGCCGTTCACCCAATGGGGCATGGATGTGGTGGGCCCTTTGCCAACATCCTCATCAGGATGTAAATATATTCTTGCAACCACATATTACTTTTTCAGATGGGTAGAGGCTGTGGCGCTACGAGAAGTAATGGGGGAGCTGGTCGCCAGAATCTTCCAACAGAATATAATATTTTGGTTCCAGGTCCCTAGCCAAATTATCTTCGACAATGGCAGCCATGTCAGAAACCAGAAGGTGTACAGGCTAGCCAACAAGTATAAAACTGATTGGAGGACATCATCCCCCTACAATCCTCAAGCCAATGGGCTTGTAGAAGCGTTCCACAAGACCCTCTGCACCATGCTCGAAAAAGCTGTCAACTCTAGTAAGACGGACTGGGAAGAGAAAATGTACGAGGCATTATGGGTATATCGTACAGTCTACAAGACCCCAACTGGCTGCTCATTGTTCTCCCTGGTGTATGGATCAGAGGCGGTGGTGCCAATAGAGCTGGAGGTGTCGTCACTAAGAGTCGCTATTTAGCACGATTTGGCTAGCGACGAACAAACAAGCATAGAAAGAAGACTGGAGGAGCTTGCTGAGCTCAAAGGAAAATGCCTCCAGGCGCAACAAAACATTCAACTGTACCAAGCTCGCATGGCTCGCTCTTTCGATAAGCTGGTCAAGGAGCGAGAATTTAAGAAGGGTGACCTGGTCATGGTCAAAAGAAGATAAGTAATGGCCACCAACCCAAAGGGAAGTGGGTTAAAAATTGGGTAGTACCTTATGTTGTCCACCGAGTTTATGAGGGTGGTGCCTACGTTCTCGTAGACCACGAGGGGGTAGTTCAATTCTCCCCTCTCAATGGGAAACACTTGAAGCTGTATCATGCAGCCTTGCCGGCATTCGAAGAATAACCAAAAGGTAACTTGGTCTAGTGGCACTCCGCCCTGGCCAAGCTCTCCAAAATATACATACCCAGCTCAAACCAATCCCGAGGTCGTTGGCTCGTAATTGCCCAAGCCTCCCCAACATACAAAAATCCTAAGGTTCTTTGAGAACCCCACATAGTCCCACTCATACACCACCATGTCAGACCTTATGTCTACATTGGTGCATAAACTATTTCCTTTGCGCTGGCGTTATCCCTGCACCTATGAATATACATCTTTCAGAAAAAGATTTTGTGCCTAAGCTGACATTTAGACACATCACCATGTCGGACCTTACATCCACATTGGTGCATAAGCCATTTTGTTTGTGCTGGCATTATCCCCGTGCTTGCAAATATACATCATTCGGCAAAAGACTTTGCGCCCAGGCTGACATTTTCACACATCACCGTGTTGGACCTTACATCCACATCGATGCATAAACACTCTCCTTTGCACTAGCGTTATCCCTGCGCTCGCGAATATACATCTTTCGGCAAAAGGCTTCACGCCCGAGCCGACAGTTACACACATCACCATGTCGGACCTTATGTCCACATTGGTGCATAAACAATTTCCTTTGCATTGGTGTTATCCCCACGCCTGCAAATATGCATGTTTCGGTGAAAGGCTTCGCGCTCGAGCCGACATTTACACACATCACCATGTTGGACCCTACGTCCACATTGGTGCATGAACCATTTCCTTTGCACTGGCGGTATTCCCGCGCCTGCGAATACATCTTTCGGCAAAAGACTTCATGCCTGAGCCGACAATTACACCCACCACTGTGCTAGACCTTACGTCCACAATGGTGCATAAACCATCTCCTTTACGCTGGCGATATCCTAGTGCCTGTGAATATACATGCTCCGGTGCAAGGCTTTACACCCTAGCCGAATGCTATGCATCATCACCATTGCAGACCCTATGTCCGAATCGACACATAAATTCTTTTCCTTGCATCGGCATTACCTTCTTGCCAATGAAAATACCCTTTTTTTGGCACAAGACTTCGTACCCTAGTTGACATCTATACATCATCACCATTGCGTACCCTACGTCTGAATTAGTGCATAAATTCTTTCTTGGCATTACCTTCTTGCCAATGAATATACCCTTTTTCGGCGCAAGATTTCGTACCCTAGCCGATATCCACACATTATCGTCATTGCTGTCCTTACGTCTGAATCGGCGCATAAATCCTTTCCTTGCATTGACATTACCTTCTTGCCAATGAATACACCCTTTTTTCGGTGCAAGGCTCCGTGCCCTAGTCGATATTCACACATCAATGCCATTGCGGACCTTACATCTGAATCGGCACATAAAATCTTTTTCTTGCATTGGCATTAGCTTATTGCTGACGAATGAACCTTATCTGACACAAGGCTTCGTGCCCTAGCCGATATTTACACATCATCGCTATTACAGACCTTACGTCCAAATCGGCACAGAAATCCTTTTCCTTACATTGGCATTATCTCCTTGCCAATGAATATACCCTCTCCCGGCACAAGGCTTCATGCCCTAGCCGACATCTGCACATCATCACCATTATGGACCTTACGTCTGAATCGGTACATAAATCCTTCTCCTTGCATTAGTATTACCTTCTTGCCAATGAATATACCCTTTTCTGGCACAAGGCTTCGTGCCCTAGCCTATCTCTACACATTTTCGCCATTGTGGACCTTATGTCTGAATCAACATGTAAAATCTTTTCCTTGCATTGGCATTAGCTTCTTGCTGACGAATGACCTTTTTCTAGAGAAAGGCTTCGTGCCCTAGCCAGTATTTACACATCATCATCATTGCGGACCTTACATCCAAATCGGCACATAAATCCTTTTCCTTGCATTAGCATTGTCTCCATGCCAATGAATATACCCTCTCCCAGTGTAAGACTTCGTGCCCTAGTCGACATCTACACATCATCGCTATTACGGACCTTAGGTCTGAATCGGTTCATAAATCTTTTTCCTTGCATTGACATTACCTTCCGGTCAATGAATACACCCTTTTTCGGTGCAAGGCTTCGTGCCCTAGCCAATATCTACACATTATCGCCATTGTGGACCTTACGTCCAAATCGATGCATAAAATCTTTTCCTTGCCTTGACATTAACTTCGTGCCAACGAATGAACCTTGTCCGGCGTAGTTCATGCAAGTCCCACCAGAAATCTATTTTTCATGCAACGTTAACTTGGACCTTTCGTCCTCATTAATGACTAAACCTACCTTTGCTTTGGCATTTTGCCAATGCCGATGAACAAACGAACACTGATCCTCGCCATCATCGATGAGATCAGTAAATATAACGTTTACCTAGACCTTTCGTCATCGTTAATGACTAAACCTACCTTTGCTTTGACATTTAGCTAATGCCGATGAACAAACCATCATTGACAACTAAACTAATCTTTGCTTCGGCATCAGCCTGATGATTGTAATCAAACCAAACCATCGGCAGACACCTCGAATGAGGCTTAAAATAGAGGTTCCTTGTCGAACTTGGCCAGACATCCTGGACAAGGGAAAAAATGGCTATAACCTGACTGTGGCAAAAACTCGAGAGGGTAATGTAGGCAAAATTGGGTACCCCGCCCAATGAAAACCTGAAAGGGCGTGTGGACAAAAATAAGAGGGGACTGGCTCTGGTGAAAACCCGAAAGGACGCTTAAGTTAGTAATGTGGTAAAAAAAATGATGATGAATGAAACCTTCTTCTACCTCAATTATTATTCATGTCCCACGGGAATCCCTGTGTACGACAAATGCACCACGTCCCACTGGCATAAGCCTTATGCCTATGATATAACAAACTCCTTTACTTTGGCATTTAACCCACGATGATGAACAAACCTACCGTCGATTTTCGTCATCATCGGTGAAATCGATGAACAAACCATTGACCCAGACCTTTCGTCCATATCGATAAACAAACTCCTTTGCTTCGGCGTTTAACCCATGTCGACAAACAAAACCTACTGTCGATTCTTGTCATCATTGGTGAAATCGATGAACAAACCATCTACCTAGACCTTTCGTCTCTGCCGATAAACAAACTCATTTGCTTCAGCATTTAACCCATGCCGATGAACAAAACCTACAATCAATTTTTGTCATCATCGGTAAAATCAATGAACAAACTATCGACATGGACCTTTCATCCCTGTCAATAAACAAACCGAGCCTTTAATTACAGCGGAAGACTAGCTCGAGGAAACGTGTACAGCCGGCATGGTAAGCCTCTTGCAAGCAAGAAGTAATCAGAGCGCAAGACAATCACACATTAAGATGTAATTGCACAAATATGTACGCAAAACTCCAACTTCATTCCATTAATAATCAAATATTCAATTACATCAACTATTTCAACTTCTTTTAATCTATCAGACTCAAGAAAAATGAAAATTACAAAGTCTCGATCTAGACAAGATTTACTTCCCAAGTCTTCACTCTCATTTTGATATAACTTTCATTCACTCTCGGACCCGCTACTTGCATAACTCAAATCCGAATTCGAATCACTTCCATCTCCTGAAAAGATTAGAAATAGACAATGAGCACACTTGCCCAGTAGGTATCTTCGCATCAACATGAAAGACTATTAAAGTAATTTACATTTTCGCTATAAGAAAGTAACGTAAAATCATGCGAATGTGATAACTCAAAGTGAATAACCAAGTAACAAGATAGTCATGTGAGATAGAAATGAGCAAGCATGATCAATCAAGATTGTAACAAGAATGTGATATGGCCTGTCATGATCAAGAATGTAATGAGAATGTACTAGCAAGTCATGTAATCATCACCTAAATATCTTTTGCTTAAGAGCAAATATTTGGTAAATTTCTGTGTAATATCACGTAACAAGTAAGAAAGTCATGTACGTGTATATGTCGTGCCATGGATTCCATATGTTCCATGGAATTTCAAATGTATGTCGTGAATTTTCATTTATTTATAGAGAAAGTACTCCCAGCGTAATGCGACGCCAGTAGCATCATATCCCATGGTTTACAGTATGTTTTCGACAATCAGCCGAGGGGACTAGTATAGAACCCTTGAACACAATCAGTGCTCGATGGCATCTTCAAGTATAAATCAAGCTACTTTCACGTTTCAATCAATAAAATATGGCCAATAATGTAACAAGTTCAATAAGTTCATGATAACAATTATCAATGGATGAATGCTTCAATTTGGAATATGAGAAATCAAGAATGACTTAGAACCATGTTATGCTCATTGAAAATAATTTGGCAACATAATGGTACATTCCTTATCTTTCATAATTTAAATTAAGTATCTTGGACAATATGACAAGTCTTAGACCATCAATAATCCATCTAGAAACTTTAGAATATCAACCATTAGGTTAAACCTTGGGTTAAAGTACTCAAGAATTGTGGCGGTCTATTAATGGGCCACTACATGAACGTGACGGTCTAATAATGGGCTGAATCCAGAAAGAACAATTGGACTCAGTAATGTGATGGTTGTATACTGGACCGTTAGATGTGCCTCACGGTCGAGTAATAGGCCGTTACATTGACAGAATTCAAAACTTTGGTAGTACTTTTCTAGACAATTGAGTTTTAAAGGTACAACCAGCTCGGTGTCCTAGTGAGAATCCCAGGCTCTCGGAGACTTACAGAGGCCTTGAAACAAGATTTTCTAGTCCATTGGAAGGAATATCTAGTAGAGAGTGTAGACGGTGGAAAACGGAGAACAGAAGGAGAGGGAGAGAAGAAGAAGAAGGTGTTGATGTTGAAAGTTAAATGACGAGCGATCGCCAGAAGGTGTAAACGGCGGAAAATCCAGGGATGGAGATTGAGATGAGATGGTCGGGTTAATGCGTTAGAAACAAAGTGTGTATAAAGAGACCATGTAAGTGGCCGTCTATTCGGTTTAAATGTGGAAGTCATGGTGGTCCACAGGTCTTCTTCCGTTTCAACAGACTCTGCCTTGTCTGGCCCTTTGTATCCTAAACCGCCCCGCGGGATGAGCTTGTGGTTCTTGACAGTCTTAGCCCTGCCTTAAAGGTTGACTCCGAGACCCTTGCTAGACCTATACCCCATTCTCATCATGATGTTCCAACCTGGGGTATTTATCATGCTCTTCTTTTTTCTCCCCTTTTGATGTAGGGGTGGAGCCAGTGCTGATGTGTAAGTTACAGTTTATGGTCTCAATATATCATGCCGTGGGTCGGCAAGGTCCAGTACGGATAACAACGACATGTTGGACGGCTAGATGGAAGGTACTGACGTGGCTGATAGAATGTCCACGGTTGGCAGAATGGGCACACTAGTCACCTTGACAATACGCCCCTTGTGTGGAAATTTGATGCATTGGTGATTTGTGGAAGGGACGGCATCAAGTGCCAAGATGTAAGGATGCCCCAGGATGGCATTAAAAGTGGGGTCCATATCTAAAATATGGAAACTGGAGGTGACAGATGAGGGGCCCAGCCCCACCTTCAGACTAACCATGCCCATAGGTGGCTTCTTTGTATTGTCATATGCCATCACTGTGATAGATGAGGGCCAGACCTCACTTTCTGGAATGTCGCATTTCTTCAAGGTGCTCGGTGGCAAGACATTGATCGATGCACTAGTGTCCACCAAACACTGACTGACGGCCACTTTATTTATATTCACTGTGATACACAAAGTAAAAGTTCTAGCTGGCTTTGAAGCTAACTCATGTTCATGAAAAACAATGGCTGGCTGATCCCCTGCTGGTGTTAATACTGATGTAATCTGCTTGATCGGCATGTCCTCGTTGACCATCACCTTTTGTAAGTATTGCTTGAGTGCTTCTTGGTGAGTGGTCGATCTCTTTATCAACTCCAAAATGGAGATCCTAGCTGGGCTTCTGTCTAAATGTTTCAATAGATCATATTGAGTTCTCAGTATGGACTCCGACTCCTGCGACTGTTCTTCTTGCCCCTGTGTGGGCTCTTGCTCTCGTCACTGCGGGAACACGCGATGAAATATCCGCCCACTGCGGAGCACCATAGTTTGTAAACCCGGCGCCTCCATCGGATTGGTGGTTGGAGGGTTAGTGGAGGATGACGGGGTATCAGGGTCGACAAACTGGATAGGAATAACTAGTTGGGGAACCCTGATAAGGGGCCTTTCCGACTGGGGGTTGTTAGGAACTGGAATGGCCAGTGTAGTGGTAGATGGGTTGGGAGAAATTATGGTAAAAGGGGTAGGTGAAGGATGGACAGAATGAGGCACTAGAGGTGCGAGGTTGGGGGTAGGAGGAGTGTGAGGATTTGATGAAGGGTGAAGCAGCAAAGGCCGGGGAGGCATAGTGTTTTAAGTGGATGGCGATGGTGGTGAAGGGTGGAGAAGGAGTGGCCTGGACGGCAAAGGTGTGATGGAAGTGGGCGGAGCTTGTGGAGGGGGTAAAGAAGAGGAAGGGCAAATAAGAAAAGGCCTTTGCAGCGAGGAGTTAATGCGGGAGGGGGTTTGGTTAATGGTGCGTATAAGGGGTCGGGAAGGTTGTGGAACTAGAGAAGGTTGAGGTGTTCTTAAAAGACATGCTTTCCCACCATGTTTCAATACAAATGATTTGGTATCTTCCATACAGTAAGGACATGCTAACCTCCCATGTGTACTCCAACCAGATAACATTTCATATGTAGGGAAGTCACTTATTGTCTACATCAGTGCAGTCTTTATAATAAAATTTTACTTCCTACATGCATCATAAGTAACAACTCCATCAGTCCATAACAATTTGAGCTCATCAATCAACGGCCTGAGATATATGTCCAATTTTTTTTCGGGACTTTTTGGACCAGGAATTACTAAGGATAAAAATAGATTTTCTCGCTTCATGCACATGTCCGGCGGAAGGTTGTACAGTGCCATGAACACTGGCCAACAAGAATAGGATGCCACTGAACCACCGAATGGATTAAAACCATCTGTGCATAAACCCATCCTAACATTATGTGGCTCCTTTGAGAAAGCATGACGAGTATGACTGAAGTGGGTCCAAGCTTCACCATCGACATGATGACTTACTATATCATCGGCATGACGTACTCTTTCGGTGTGCCATGTCATATGTCGAGCCGTCTTTGAGGACATATATAGCCGCTGTAGCCTAGGCACAAGAGGGAAGTATCACAATGCCTTGTAAGGTACATCTTTTCACTTTGAATTGACCCCTACCTTAGGTTTGAATCTATCATGGCCACAAATAGAGCATGATATCTTATCTGCTTCGTCTTTGTAATATAACATATAATGATTCGGGCATGCATCTATTTTCACATATCCAAGCCCTAACTCATTGACCATCTTTTTTGCCCGATAAAAAGTTTCTGACAACTTCTCATCTCGAGACAACATACTCTTGATCAAGAGGAGGAGACTGTCAAAATAAGTCTCACTGATGTGAACTTCAGATTTTAAATTCAACAACAGTGACACTGCAGATAACCGAGTGTGCTTTTTACAACCATCGTACAGCGGCTCATCAGCATCCCAAAGTAGTTGATAAAATCTTTCGGCTATCTTATTCGGCACTTCTTCTATGTATGCATGTTCCTCATGAACATTAAAACTAGGACCAGCAACATCTACAATCATATCTACGTAACGACTTGAGCTTGCAATATTGAAAGGCTCATACCTCAAGAATTCCTCACCATGACACGTCCAATTCGTATAACAATCCAAGAATCCTTTATTGTACAAATGATGTTGCACATCCCATGGTGAACGCCACCTCAAGTTTCTACAACTTAAATAAGGGCATCGTATGTGACTGTCGCGGTCTATTACTACATTTGTATTCCCCAATGTAAATTGAATGAAACTCTCAACTCCATGCTTAAAGTCATCTGACATCACTCGATCAACTATTCTACGATACATTCATGAATGATCTGTCAACATTTTACTTGCACCCAATAAATGTTATTACACAAATAACTTTGAAATCATTACTCCTGAAAAGAAACCCGACCCCCTCCTCACATCGTTCGTCGTAGATCACATTTGCAGTTGGAAGAGGACTATTATTGAGATTATCACTTTTTAACCCATCCATGAAGGTTTGATCACACAATCACTTACTATATGTGTTGCACGATTTGCTAAAAATTTCGGTAGCATCTCCCCACACTTCTCCGATATACCAAAAATATTTATTGATTTTGAAATTTTCTTAAACACTTACAAGTAAGTGGTTAAGAAAACACTCAAAATTTGGTTCCTCGATGTGAGATTGTCTCTAGCTGTGTGAGCCATGTCGAATGTCATGCCGTTGCTGGAGACATTATGATTTGTGGCACCAGAAGGATGGAGAGTTGGAGAAATATGACAACACATTTACCGCATGAGTACCCCCTATTCTCATGTTGGAAGTTGTGCCCTCGGATGGAATCTCGGTCGTAGAGGTGTGATCTCCGAGAGATGATTTATGAGTACCCTATTTTTTGTTGGTAGTTGTGAGCAGCTAGTGAGGCTAGCCAGGTGGTCAATTGTGGTAAGGATCTATGATGTCTAGAGATCCGTATGCATTGGTCACGGCGTCATCGACCAGGTTGTTATTGTAGCAAATGGCACTTTTCTATCCTAGGGATGTGTGCCATGAATTGCTCAGGTTGTGTCCTGTGGCTCAGAATGTGAGAACGGAGCCGAGGACTAGTAGGTGTCCATTTGGAATAATTGTGATGAAGCTGGGATGAGACTGTGTAATGGACAGTGCATGTGTATGGAGGTCCCTGGAGGGATGTTGTTGGAACGGAGAGCCTTGGTCTCGTGACTAGCATGGGAGGATATCCCTGTAAGCCTAAGTCTAGAGCTGTTGTGGACCAAGGATTATGGAATTTTGCCATGTGGTTTCACCGTGCTCCCCTAAGAGGGTAGAGTTGGCGTAAGGATCAGAATCGGATACGTTGTCCGAGTGTGGAGCGTCTTGAGATGTGATAATGGTCAGTGTAAGAGTCAACGGATGGCCTGTCGAGATTTGGAATGTGCTTATCAGGGTTGGCGAAGGATCTAGAAAGAGGAAGCTGAGCAAGTAAGGTTTCCCGTTGACGGCAGCTGGTGACCGGTGAATGGATTTTCACAGACAGAAGATGCCGGTTGTAGTGGATTGAGAATGATGAGAACTGTGTGCAAGTGAGGCCTTGGGTGGCCGACTATAAGATATGCCTTTTTCCCAGAATTGGGTCTGGGATTTATTGAAGGCTTGTGGTTGGACCGGAGCTAGTCTGGTGTTGTCATTGGCGTTCGGCTTGCCAGGTGTGAGTTGGTTCATGGCGTGGAGACGACAGAATTGTGGCAGTCAGTTGAGATGACTGTGTGAGCTGGTTGAGGCTGAATAATGGTTGCCCCAAGAGTAGGGCATGAGGTTAGTTAGCAGGTAGAGAAGCTGATGTTTGATTGGTCCGCCGAGCATGAGATTTTATCGGTGGTAGTTTCTCATGATGAGGATTGCGTCTCCTCAGTGAGTGAGATGGTGGCAGCGATGTCGTGATTGGAATTTTATTGTGGCTAAGGTAGGGCTAGGCTTGTGTTTTGTGTGCTATGCTCGCTCTAGGAATCAGTGTGTATTGGTGATCTGGAGCGAGCTGTTTCTGTTCGTGATCATAGTCTGGCTATGTCCCTCGAGAGAGGTAGTTTTGCGAGAATCGAGGTCTAGCTAGAGCTCTGTGAGCATTTCCAGCTGGATAAGTTATGCCTCCCTTGTGAAATTTGTGGTTGTCCTAAATTTCAAGGATGAAATTTTTGTAAGGAGGGGAGGACTGTAATATCCAGAATTTTTTGGATTAGAATCCGTGGGTTTTAGAGCGCTGTTGTGAGTCCCAGATCGCATTTTGTGATTTAATTGGGTTTTTAGCTATCAAGCCCTCAAAACCCTGTGTAGGGTGAACCGACGTGTTAGGAAAATTACATGATAAGACTCAAATAAGAAAATGAAAAATACATCATATGACTCGAAATAAAGTGGCGAACAAGATGAAGCATAGCTGGCGAGTAACGGGACCCTCACAAAATGTAGAGTGGTCGGGGATGTCCCCATCAAAAGGTTTATTCATTAACGAGGACGAAAGGTCTAAGTTAAAGAAAATGTCAACCGATCTTGCTGATGATGACAAGGGTCAAACACGGGTTTGTAAAAAGAGGATCTCCGGTAGGACTTGTGGTGATTCTCGATTTCAGAGTTTCATTATGATGAGGGTGGAGAGGAACTTTTAAATTACCATGTTACTGACTCAAGCCTTTCGAGTTTTCGTCAAAGTCAGGCCCCTCTTGCTTTTGCCCACGCGCCCTTGTGGATTTTCACGTGGTGGGGTACCCAATTTTGCCTGCAACGCCCTTGCAGGTTTTCGTCACAGCCGGGTTATAGCCATTTTCGCCCTTGTCCTGATGTAGGAACAAGGCTGGTGGGGCACCTCTATTTTAACCCCCATTTTTTTAACACATGGTATAAGAATGTTTCAAGGCCAAAACGTGATATTGACCCTCCGTGACGGTAGATAGTTACTGACTTAGGCGCAGGGCCTTGTGCCAGGCCAAAGCTTCTCCCTATTTAATTCATTACATGCACTACTCCTTACGCAGGAGGGTTGGACAAGGGGTAGGGAGATGTGGGTTACAAATAAACACTACCTCCACGCAGGGATGGGTGCTAAGCCGGCCAGGCGGGGAAGGGTAAAGCTTAAATGAAACTGAGCCGGTGGGCGACGTCGGTTCTGCCCGCCTTCTCGAACAGGGGACAGGCAATAAGAGTTGTCACTGCTTTAGCCACTACTAAATTTTTTCGATGATGTGACCAGTTGGAAAATATTCGTAGTTGGTTCAGGATGTCGTCTGAATTTTACCGAATTCCCTGGTCACCTGTGCTGGTCGGGGACAGGTCGTAAACAGGGCCCCTGATTTCGGGTTCTGACAGCGGAGGCACCTCATTAGAAGGAAGAACAGGCTGCCACAAGCACTCTCGAACTCTGAATCAAGCGTGGATAGAGTCGTTGAAACCGTTGATGAGTGTTCTTCAAAACATGACCAGAAAGAACACCAAAGGAGGTTAGAGCAGACCGGAGCGGCCCGAATAGTGAACGGGTGTCGGTTCAGTCCAGGAGTGGACTGAACAGAGCACCCGGCGGAGAAAATTAAGAAAATTCTCTTCCAGAAGCCGAATGGGACGCCACTTCTTGGTGATGGAAGAAGACTTGTGTTGGAAGCTCTCAGCCAATTGGAGCCTCAAGAAGCTGAGGGATGTGGCAGTGGCAGCTTCGGGAAGTTGCTTCAGGTCCATGACCAGACCTCTCTTGCATAGTCGGAGAAGAACCACTCTCCCGGGTAGCTACGATGTCAAAATTCGATGAAACAACCTCGCCGGAGAAGCTCTCTGGACGCCCTTTCCAACGGTATATGGCTTGTCACCAAAAACTTTAGGGTGATGTTGATGGAGACATTCTTTTCAGGACCTTGTTGGCTGTGCATGAACTGGGCAGGGCAGACTGATAATGAGGGAGGGGTGGTGAGGATGGACGACAAAGGGAAGGGGAAATGGGGGCTGGAGCTTGTGGGGGATGTGGCTGGGGGAGTTTGGGGTGATGGAGCAAGCTCTTGGCTAAAATTGTTAGCCACCAGAAACGTGACTAGGGTGAAAAGGTCTCCGAGGCGTTATGGGCCTACTGGACGGTCTACAAAACCCCCACGGGATGTTCGCCTTTCTCCCTCATCTACGGAGCGGAAGCCATCATCCCTATCGAAATCCAGTTAGCATCCTACTACATAGCGGTACACACCGGCTTAGCCAGTCCTGATGAATATGAATACCAAAGGAGGCTGGAAGAGCTTGTTGATTTAGAAGGCAAATGACTCGAAGCCTACAAACACCTACAGATGTACCAGGCCCGCATGGCGCGAGCCTATGACAAGCTCGTCAAGTAATGAGCCTTCAAGCAAGGCGACCTTGTCATGATCAAGGAAAGAGAAGTCATGGCAGGGTGTTCTAGTGGCAAGCTTCAGCCAAATTGGCGAGGCCCGCACATTATTTGCGACACCTATGAGGGTGGGGCCTACACAGTCATGGACCATAAGGGCCATAAACCTTTCCCGCCTCTCAATTGCAAGCACATAAAACTCTACCATGCGCCAGAACACGAGTTCGCATGCCATACCGACTAAGGCGTATGCTCCCAGTCCCAGCTACCGGAACTGGTCTTCTCTCCCAGAAGATCAACCCAGTCACCCCTTCCGGTCTTTCTCTCCAGTCAAGCCCTGGGGCCAGCTCAGCCCCTCCTAGAGTCATCATTAGACGTTCTCGGAAGCCAGTCTCCTACCTTTGTCCTCGCAATGACAAGAGTAGGGGGCGCCACTGCACCGACCATAGCCCAGCCATCGGGCTCCTAGGTACATAAAAAAATAATAACAAAAATGGGGCTAAAAATAGAGATGTCCCGGTGGACCCAGATGTCCCCCTCCGTGAGGAGGCTGCTGGGGGCAAAAAGGCCAACAACCCGACTGAGGTGAAACCCTGAAAGGGATGCCTCAGGTAAAATTGGAAAACCCCTCGATGTGAAAACCCGCAAGGGCGCGTCGAAAAAAGCTAAAGGGGGTCGGCTTCGGTGAAAACCCGAAAGGGCACTAGAGCCGATAATAGGAACACTTCTCTTCCCCCACCAGCTAGGGTGGTCTTCACCTACCTTCCAATAGGCCGTGGGACACTCTCACGCCGATCACCAATCGATCCACATCTCCAGACCAGTAGCCTAACACTTTTCGGTCATCCCTTATATGACCTTCGTCAGTTTCCAACCGATTCCAGTCTCCACGCGACATGCCAGTCGCTAGTCCAGTAGAACCCAGTCCCCAGCTTACCTCAGACCTCCGTCTTTACATGCTCCTGTATTCCATAGCCCAGTACCCCCAGTTACATTTGGCCGGGGCAATGTACCCCTCAGTCTCACAGTTCTACAACTCCCAAAAGCTCCAGATCGGGGTAAACCCATACCTCATCCCTTACCTTCCCCGGTCCTCGGACACGTCCCTTAACAGCACCATGCTACAGACAACGATCCCCCAAATGAAACAAAAAAAAGAAAATCAATGAAAATGGGGATAAAAATAGAGATACCCTGGCAGACCCAGTCGTTTCCCTCCTCCACGAGGAGGCGACTAGGGGCAAAAATTACCATCAACCCAGTTGAGGTGAAAACCCGAAAGGGCGCCTCAGGCAAAATCGGGTCACCCCTCGGTATGAAAACCCGCAAGGGCATACCGGAAAAAGCTAAAGGGGTAGTAAACAAATACTATATTTGATCAGGATTGCTAAAATAGCATAAATAAAACTACTTTTTCTATAACAAATTAAAACTAATAGCTACAATAGCTAACAAAGTCCAGTCCAACTAAAGACAAGTATAGTCCAACAGAAAAGGGAACGTACCCTTAAGTGGGGGGAAGCCTGACACTGGCAAAGCTGGCAACTAAGAACCACGCACCACACCTCCAGACCACGAGGAAGAAGAGAAGTCACATCTTAAAAGTTAGGGGTGAGCCTCGTGTCACTAACTCCGTAGGGTTCCCGTAGATCCCCACCAAGAAACCAAAGTGGTAACAACAGTAACAACAACAAGAGCAATAGCAGTAAGCAGGAGTAACAACAACAGAAGTAAAGAGGAAAAGTCGTATGGAACAAACCATAGCAACTGATAAGACCTCGGCCCTCTAAACTACTCCTAATCGGGAAGGCACAACTTTCCACACACCTGGTAGGGAGTTGCAAGACTAATCTCAAGAAACTCTGATTACATTGCCAGAACACGTCATGCTACAACAGACGTGTAGGCTCCACATAACACTAATCAAAAACACCGGCACACACACGACCTCACTGTCATGTCCGCTACACAAGCCACGGTAAAGCCAAACACAGGCTACCCGAAGCACTACGTCAACAATGACGGAGAACCGGTGACAAAACCACAAGTCAAGTGTCATGTGACAGAAGCACCTCCTCACTAGAAGCAAAGCTAGATGCGTCCACTGACATCTTACATTGTGCCTCAAGTGTCTCATACTCGCCTCGAACACGGTGACTGAGACACTATACCTAGTACAAGTAACAACTGTAACGAGTGACTAGTCAGGGTCATGCCCGACAGTGCTTGTCCAAACGTCCCTGACCACGTGTGTACACACAAGTCCAATGCCTTGAGCTAGGCCTCTAGCTAGTTTTTCCCCCTAGTAGGACGCTACCGCAAAGTAAGGGGGCCCACGAAAACTAGCCTAAAAACTATTTCTCGGGAACTTGCCCCGCCACCACTCCCAAGTGGGATGACACCAAGTGTCATTAGGCTACGACTAGTGCAGTCTCACTAGACACAGAGACTCTCCGAAAGAAACTCTGAAGTGCGGACAGGGTAAACACTCACCTGTTACATGCACTACGAAAACACAAGGCAGTATACAGAACTTCCGCCAAACTCAGGATAGATAATTAGACCTACACACAACGATCCTTGAGTCACACGACTCGAGTCAAGATCATCGCACATCACGACAATATACCGTTAATCAGCCTAGTCCCTAAGACAAAAACATGATAAAACACAAGTCCCCAGCCCCTAGGCTGCACATAGGACTCTCGACTCTGTATAACACAAATCACGAAACATGAGGGAACATCAAAGCCCTCAAACCATATAG
This sequence comes from Amorphophallus titanum, assembly GCA_024336825.1. NCBI lineage: Eukaryota > Viridiplantae > Streptophyta > Magnoliopsida > Alismatales > Araceae > Amorphophallus > Amorphophallus titanum. The sequence goes on along the minus strand of JANBPO010002988.1, from coordinate 2,893,049 downwards.
GTATGCAAATCGAGGTAAGATGATGTCTCCAAGCATTCAAAACCAGAGTCTCGATCCATACAGGATAATCGAGACACTCACGAGTTCACGTGTCAACCACTGGGTCACAACCAGGTTGACCAGAAACCATAATGACCCACGAAATACAAAACACTACTCAATGCAATGGCACATTCAAACACCCTATAACACGGTCACAGCCCTCATAGGACGTCCACGACATCCACGTACAATAGGTAAACCAAGGGGTCAAAGTCAAGACAACAAACGTGACACGGTCAGGGATGAAGTGGGGATGACTTGACGCGCCTAGGACCTAGACCCGCAAACATATATGGACGGGTGATCAGACTCACGTCGATGGGCTCACTCGCACAGCGCACACTATCTCCTGTGGACAAACCGGGGATGGTGGCGAGGGTCCGGGGTTGGACCTTGACATTCCTGAGGACGTGATTTTGCTTGGGTTGTACCCCTAAGGGGGTGGGATTCCCAACTTGTGGGCGTGGGTGTGGGGTGGCTCTCATCTTTCACTCCGCAGTGGGCACACAATAAGTGGAATATGGGGCGGGCGCTCACCTCACTGTCTAACAGGCATTAAGATGCGATATTAGACAAGCAAAAGTCAACTAGTAGGAGGGAGAACCAGATGCTCACCTGATCGGTGTGAAGACACCGATTCTGATTCGAGACGAAGGTGAGCAGGGAAGCATGGGAACACAACCCGCATGCTCCACCGATGCCGCTTGACCTGCGATAATTTTAATACAAAACTATGCATCTCGCGGGAGGGTTGACTTAGGGGTGGAAAAATTAATTTTACAACCAAAATTTACGTCCACACAGGGAGGGGCGTTCAGCCGGCCAGGCGGGGAAGGGATCGGATCCGAGTGCACAACCAGATCTTCAGTCTACACTGCCTGGCGCTCTGTCTGCCCTGCCAGGCAGCCCCGGCTTGCAGCAATGGTACTTCTCTCTTCGAAGGACGATGGAGACAAGGTCAGCGCCGCTGGATTGCTGCTCGACTTATGATACAACAGGAAGAAGAATCGCCCTGATCAGAGCTCGGTCGAGCCGTGGACGCTGAATCCTGTGGGACTACACAGACTGCACCTGCTGCTGACCAGAGAGCTCTTGTTCAGGGTAGTACTCTGGGATGGGATGTCGGATCGAGGCGGGACCACTTTTTACTGAAAGAGTAATGAGTCTAGTGTGCCTCAACCAAAAATCTCCATCGAACTCACCCGAACAACTTGGTGGCACCTTTTGGATGCTGATTGGGTCGGATTGAGTGGAGGAATAAGAAACTAGAACCGACTCACTCGGGATGGACATTGCTCGCCTGATGTCGGATTGGGTCGGGGCTAGAGTCGATGGGAAGAAGGACGCCTCAGGAGTGATCCAGATCTAGAAGGAACATGATCTGAGGTGAGGAGCGC